>CM018685.1:38385492-38796491 GCA_009363875.1 Mikania micrantha
TTCAGTTTCATGATCCTAGTTATGTTCAAAAGAATTATTCTGAGTATATCCTTATTGAATGATAAAATATTAGTTTAATAAAGCTATAATGCAAAGGTAAGCAATTTTATATTTTTCGAATGTATCGACCTGATGGATCATGGACGTGCCCAAGTAGTGATGTTCAGGTTCAGTTCAAACAGTTTAGACGGAATTTCTCTGAACTGATAACTATGGTTGCTGAACAAACCAAAGAATACCACTAGACCAGTTGGGTTGGCTGAGTCTACTGATCTGGCCAAAAGGGTAGGGTGTTGGCAGTTTGGGCTGTGTTTTTTACCATTAGATCATATGAAAATTCCGTAAAATGGTATGCTGAAAAACAGAATGAATGTTTTACCTTATAAGTTGTAAAAGTTCTACAGGGAAAAAAAACTTATGACCTATACATATTATAATTAAAAATACTTATACTTATTATAATTGTTATATTCTTTACATGAAAAAAATATCCTTATTTTTATTTTTTGTGGCAATTGCACATCTCCCCTTCTAAATTTGTAAGTAGCAATATTGCACCATGCTTAAAGAGCATTTTACAAACAAACAAACTTACCCTTTATATTCCCACTATTCAGTAGGGTCTGGGGGAAGGATGGATACAAACCTTACCCCTATCTCAGTTGGGATAGGGAGGCTGCTTCGAAGGAGTCTCTAGCTCAAAGTTTTCGTTTGAAGTTAATCATCCTAACACTTTTAATGTTATTTTCACAAAATAAGTAAAATAACGTTAAAATTAGTGCAATTTTACATTGCATTAAGACCTTGTGTTTTGGGGAAGCATGAAATTTTGCAAGTCTAGAGGGGATATATGCAACCCCCCCCCCCCCCCCTAATTTTTTAATTATTATTTTCTTTATTTTGAGAGTAGCTTCTTTATGTTTTGGATTAGAGGTAAATTTTGCCATCATTTTACTCGCACAAACCCTACTGATGAGTGTGATTTTGTTGGGTATCTCTATTCTTTTATCTTTCATTTTTTTATATTTCTTGGCAGGTTTGATTTACATGGCTGGTTCCAAACCTTAAATCAAATTGTGAAATGTAAAATTGTAAAGTGAACCATATGACTCCTAACCTGACAGAATTTGCCAATTTAGCTTGTTTTTTGAATATCCTTGGGCCTAGGTATTGATTGGCCTAAATGTGTCGATCCAATGGATCAAGATTTTTTATATGTTGGATATCATGGACAAGCCTACCGGCTTATGTAGCTTGCTTGATGTTGTGCACTAATCTATTGTTAAAACATCATGATTCTGTGGGAATCATATATGCATGTGTTTGTATTCATTAATTAGTTTTACTTATATGTTCTCATTATCTCATCTGCAAGTTTTCCAATCACAGGTGGATTTTGATGACAAGACTAGTTGGGAGTATCTCTTCAAAGTATATTGGGTCTACACAAAACGAAAGTTATCTTTGACTCTTGATGAGCTTACTCAAGCTAAGAATCCGTTGAAATTAGCTTCCATTGAACCAACTGTTTTACACACTAATGCCATTGTGCGAAGAAGCATTACATCCGAATTATCTTTTGCTAATCTTGAGGCTAACGAATCCAAAAGAAGAAAGACGAATGAACAGACCAATGGACCCCCTCATGATCTGTCCATGAACGGCCCCAAGGAATGGGCAAGCAAAGAGTTACTGGATTTTGTTGCACACATGAAAATTGGCGATACATCTGTTTTATCTCAGTTTGATGTCCAGGCACTTTTGTTAGAGTATATAAAAATAAATAACCTCCGGGACCCACGCAAAAAAACCCAAATCATGTGTGATTTAAGGCTAATGAATCTCTTTGGCAAACCACGTGTTGGACATATTGAAATGCTGAAGCTTCTGGATTCCCACTTTTTGGTTAAAGAGGATCCCCAGAAGAACACACCCAACAGCACTGCAAAACAAGGGGATAATGAATGCAAAACTGAAAAAGCCGTGGTGGTTGGTAACAAGGAACGTAGAAATCACAGGAAGGGTGAAAAACGCATACAAAATAAATTGGATGAATATGCGGCAATTGATGTGCATAACATGAATCTGATATATTTAAGGCGTAATTTGATGGAGTCTCTTATTGAAGATAATGAAAAGTTTCATGAAAAAGCAGTCGGGTCAATTGTGCAAATAAGAATATCGGGTAGTGATCAAAAGGATGATATGTACAGGCTTGTACAAGTTGTAGGTAATGCAATTTCAGTACCAATTGAAGGAACTATTATGTGAGGTGATTGAAGGAATTATTGTGCGAGGTGTCAATCTATTTTTACATTTTTATTTTATAGGGACGACTAAGGTGGATGTACCATATAAAATTGGGGATAAATCAGTGGATGTTATGCTAGAAGTATCAAATTTAGACAAGAAGGAGACTGTGTCAATTGATACAATTTCCAATCAAGAGTTGTCTGAGGTGACTTGACTAAATCTTCATAAAACTATTGCATAATTGGTTATCTTTTATACTAGAATATAAATGTTACACCACTATAAAGGGATGATAATTAATATTTGGTTTAACTTATAGGATGAATGCAGACGCCTGCGAGAGAGTATAAGATGTGGGCTTGTGAGATGTTTTACTGTAGTAAGTATGCATGTGATTGTTTATTGTGGTTTTTTTAATCTTCTGTGGTTGCTCATTCCAAGTTTTGTGCTTGATATAGCGTGAAATACAAGAAAAGGCAATGGCCCTGCAGTCGGTGCTGCTTGATGATGTGAGTTATTTGGTTTCAAGATATAGGCTTGAACATGAGATTTCATATGCTTGTTTATTATTGCCTATGTATGGTAGAATCTACATTATACCATGTTTCATTTTTGTTGTTTAGATTGTTTAGTTCTTGAGGTGGCAATATGAAGGGGTTGGACAGCTTTTGATTAATGGGACCAAACTGTGTGAATTGGGATGAACAGCAAATACTTTCTTTTGAAAACAGTTTATAAATGATTAATGTGTAGACTACAAAGATTACAAAAAAAAAATAAAAAATAATAAATAATAATAATAATAATAATAATAATAATAATAATAATAATAATAATAATAATATTGTCACAATAATGATTTAGAATTTTGGACTAATCAAACTAGTAGGCTATGTACATTAACAATAGAATTTAGGGAACTTCTAAGCTGTTTGACCCGTTCCAAGTTAAACCCTTGAAAATTGATTTCGTTTGGTACTAGGATTGTAAGAAATTAAGCACCTGAACTCAACCTAGGAAAATTCTCATTATTAGTCATTTTTAATGATTTTATTTAAAATTTTTGATTGATATGTAAGTTAATTAAAAAACTTTATTTTTTTTTTATTGTTTAAGGTCAAGAAGTTTATAGGTAATGATCTGGTTCCCAAGTTTTCTGATTTGACCTGTTTGAGTTGCACAACCTGAATCGACCAAATCATAGACAAATGGGTTGAAATTGCCACATTTAATAATAATGCAGGTTTCATTATTAATTCAATTAACTTGTTTTCCATTCATTATATAATATAGAGAATTAAGGCTGAGATGCTGCGGCTTAATCAGCTTCGTGATCGAGCAAGTGAAAAGGGGCAGAAAAAGGGATATCCTTTGATGATAGTATTTTTTTTATATATATATTTTTTCTGATCAATCACCTGAGCATTGTATATTAAAATTCCTTGACAAATTCCACTGTTAGAGAATGTGTGAAGAAACTCAAAATTCTGAAAACTCCAGAGGAACGCGAACGCATGTTACAGGAAATTCCAGTGGTTCATTCTGATCCAAAAATGAATCCTGACTATGAATCTGATGACACGGAGGAGTACTTTAACAACGAACATGGTTTGTTCTTTTGCTTTTGGTTTTGTAGTTTCACATATTAGTCAGAGTTAATTACACAAATAATCCCTATGATTTGCAAAAAGTAATATACTTAGTTACTAAGGGTTTAAAGTAACCGTTTTGGGTTTTATGCTTTCAATTTTGTAGAGTTTGGGTATTAAGGCTAACTTCTGTTAACTTCTCTGTCAAATTAGTGTTAACAAATAGGATCCAGGGAGGGTGGGATGAAGGCAAACTTTGCCCTTATCCTAGTGGAATAACTTTTATTTATTTATTTATTTATTTATTTATTTATATTTTATATGATTTATTATATGTATAGACACACACACACATTATCTTTCTTTTCTTTTTCTTTTCGCATATGCACAAGCAGAAAGCCAGAAACATAAACATACAAAACTGACAATATATGATTTCTTGAGGCTATCTTCTTCTTTTTATATGATTTTTTCTTTTATCTTCTTTTCTTTCAAATTAGTGTGAAATAACCAAAATACTTTTTGAATAGCCAAAGTCAAAGGATATTTTGTTTATTTCACCCTAAGTTAACGGAAGTTAGCCTGAATACCCAAACTTGTTACAAAATTGAAACCATGATACTCAAAATAGTTACTTTAGCTTTATTACCCAAACCTGTAACTTTTCGCAAAGCACATGGATTATATGTGTAATTAACTCGATTAATTATTTTAACTTTTGTTGATTAATAATTTAATATATGTCAAAACTTCACAGGAGAACATCTAAAGCCTAAATTTCCTTGGGTCAGTGGCACAAACACAATCTCTCCTACAAAAAAAGATGATTTAAACGATCATCCCATAAAATCTGTTGTTGCATATGTTAATGATGATTCTAGCAAATCAAACACGGGAAAAGATGCAAATGAGTTAAGTGGTTCTGAAAAACCACAAAATGAGGCTGATTGTAATGGTTCAAATACCCCAAAATGCAAACCCGAAGCTGCTGTGAGCTCATCATCATCCCACATTGCATCAGACTCTACGCCTTCGTCTATCTCTGTGATGAACAACCGATTTTTCAATGATGACATGTGGCACTACCGAGACCCGAGTGGAAATGTTCAAGGCCCATTTTCTATGGTACAGCTGCAGCAATGGAGTACGAGTGGATACTTTCCTGCTGATATGAGAATATGGGCAGACCGAGAAGCCGATTCGTTACTTTTGAACAATGTATTGCAGGATCGTGTTCACAATGACAATAGTCAGTGGCCTGAGAATGCAGTTTGCAGCAGCAGCAAAGATGATAATAAAGTTGTTCCATCATCCACCATTCTTACAACATCATATGCTTTAGATAATACTGTTAATCTTGAGAAGATACCCGATGATTTGAACTGCGATCCTCCAAGTGTTGCTTCTTTAACCAATTCAACCAAACAATTTGGTACCCAAAGCATGCCTGATATCAATCAACATGTTTCTTCGGTTTTTACTGTTTCAGATGCAACTCTTGTGGATTTACCAAGCCCTTTACAGAAGAATGAAAGCCATAAAAACCAGAAAACACAGTCAACGTTTTTGGTTCAAGATTCGAGGATCCAAAACATGCCTGATATTAATCAGCATGTTTCTTTGGGTTTTACTGTTGCTGATGCAGCTCTTGTGGATTTACCAAGCCCGTTACAGAAGAATGAAAGCTGTAAAAACCAGAAAACACAGTCAAAATTATTGGTTCAAGATTCGAGGGTCCAAAACATGCCTGATATTAATCAGCATGTTTCTTCGGGTTTTACTGTTGCAGATGCAGCTCTTGCGGATTTACCAAGCCCGTTACAGAAGAAGGAACCCCATGAAAACCAGAAAATACATGATTCCGGAGCTGAGGAACAGTCAAAGATTTTGGGTCTGGATTTGGGGATTCAAAAAATGCCTGATATTAATCAGCATGTTTCTTCTGTTTTTACTGTTGCAAATGCAGCTCTTGTGGATTTACCAAACCCGCTACAGAAAGAAACCTGTGAATACCAGAAAATACAAAATTCAGGAGCCAAGGAACAGGCAAAGCTTTTGGTTCAAGATTCAGACTCAGTGGTCCAAAACGTGCCTGATATCAAACAGCACATCTCTTCGATTTTTACTGTTGCAGATGCAGCACTTGTGGATTTACCAAGCCCATTGCATAAGAAGGAAAACCATGATAATTCTGGAGACAAGGATCAATCAAAGGCTTTGGTTCAAGATTTGGGGAACCCACCTAGCTGGAGTACTACTTTGAGTCTAGTGGTTGGTGGGACCCAACTTCCTGAAGCAGGTGATGAATGGGGTAGATACCCTTCTTCTATAGATCATCAAGTTTCTACTACAAACACATCAATTAATGACCAAATTGCCCATATGCAATCATGGCATGGACTCGGGGAAACGATTGAGTTCAGCACGTTGGCAGAGGAATCAGTGTCAGATCTTTTGGCTGAAGTTGATGCAATGGAGTCCCGAAACTGTGTCCCGTCACCTACTTCTAGAAGGAATAGTTTTCTTGAGGAATTGTTTAATGGGTCCATGGATGATTTTAGCCCAACTACAGACCAGGGTCCAAGAAGTGACGGGTTTAGCTCTGCTGTAGATATACATTTAAGTCGTCAATCCACAGGCTCACAGTTCTCTTTTGGGCTGGAAACAAAGCCCACTTGTGCCGTTAGTATTCCTCATACATCAGATTCTGATCATATTGCGTTTAAGTGGGCGATAATGGATGGTTCAGAGCTCCATCCCCCCCGCCAAGACATGTTTGATTTAAATGATTCCACTCGGGCTGAAGGCGATGAGGGAGAAGGAGAAACTATGACCGAAGAAAAGGCAACAATCCGCACGTTAGTCGTGCCGGACACACACTCAGGAAGGAAGTCTAAAGAGAAAGAGGGTGAGAGTACAAAGGCAGAGACCGTGGGAGCAAATATTGTTCGCAGGTTTCCAGTAGTAGAGGAGGAAGAAGGTGAGTTTGTCCAGCCAGAAGTGGCACCCCCACCACCACCACCACCACTGCCACTTCCACCACTCCTGCCACTTCCACGACAACCACCACTACTGCCACCGTCTGTAGGATTGGACGCGGTTGATTCACGAAGAGTGGGATCAGGAAGACAGTCCCACGGAACCACAAGTACAGGTCGAGTTCATGCACAAGCCGGTGGTAGCCGGAGCGGAAATGTAGTGCGGGAGCCACGGGACTCCCACCACAGGCGGCATGGTGGAGATAGATATCACAGTAACAGTAACAGTCCAAGAGAGAGAAGTCATCATGTTGAAGATTCAGGATACAATAGAAGCAGTAAAGCTTCATGGAGTAGGCAGTCTTCCTTCAGTGGTGGTAGCGGTAGTAGTGGAAGCGGTTATTCAAGGCTGCCATCGAAAGGGCAGCGAATTTGTAAATTTTATGAAAGCGGTCGTTGCATAAAGGGATCAGCCTGCAACTATCTGCACCCACAAGACAGGTAATTTTGGGAGGTGGTTGTGTTGAACTAGTAACATGTTTTTTGTAAGATCAATGTATGTAATAGTATCATGACCGCGATGATACGATGATCGCGATGATGATGATGATGTGATATGATGTTCACATGGAGTGCAACGAACGACTTGTACTTGCCCTTGCCCTTGCCTATGATTCAATTGACCATATTTTGGCTATCAATTCATTGGGACTTGTTGGTTTATGGAGATCGATTATGTTGATATCTGTAAAATGGAAAATGTAATAACTCAATTATATTATAGCTTTTAACCTATGTTATCTGAAACCTTGAGGAACAATGATATCCGGATCCCATCTATTATATTGAGATACCAATGAGGCATTGTGACAATGGTACTTCAGGATTTTTTCAAATGGGAGGTTTTGGGTTCAAAACTCTCCTACAACGAAATAGGGGTCTGAGGGGGGTCGGGGGGTTTTCTCAGTGGAGTTTTCTTCTAGGGTGGTTGTGGTGGCTCATGAGAGGTTCAGGTAACTAGACCTTGGTGACATGGCCTGGAAACAGTGGGCTCACACGATTGAGACTTTCGCCGTAAAGAAAAAAAAATCTATTATATTGAGATGGTTGGATCATAACCTACCTGGTCCAACACCAATACATCACTAAACAATTAATTGCCTTTTGGTGCATAAACATTAAACTTGGTTTTTTTATGAACAGATTAAGAGGGGAGACACCAGTTAAATGATATGTGTACTCCATTTATTTTTATTTATTAAGAGTGAAATGGTATTACAAAATATATTTAATAAAAAGTTTAATTTTTAAAGAATACATTTTGAATACAAAATTTTCGTTATCATCAGTAAAATTTTTCTAAGTGTTTTATTATCTTTAAATTATTATTATTTTTTATTCGGCCTATGTAATTAGAAAATCTAGTGATAATAAATAAATCTGATTTTCAACGATTTATGAAATTTTAAAATGTTTAGCATATCAGGAAACTTGTTCCTCTTGTTCAAGACAAAATCCCCTGGCCCTGATTAATGGTCCTGACATTTCAAAGACTAACTTCTTAAAAAGATGTTCAAACTTCTTACGTCATGTTTGGGATTGCTTATTTAATTTTAAAATTACTTTTTGTTAAAAATGTTTATTAACTTATGATTTTTAAAATAAATTTTTAAAAAATATTCAAAATTACCAAAAAGGGTATTATTATGTTGGCAATCATTTTAAGCTTATAAGTAGTGGTGGTGGGTGGCATTGGTGATGAGTGGGTGACGGTGGAGGTGGGCGGTACGGCGGTGGGTGGTGGCGATGATGATGACGATGGCGGTGGGTAGTGGTGGGTAAAAGTGGCAGGTGGCAGCGGGTGGTGGCATTTGCGGAGGGGTGGCAACGTTGGTGGTGGGTGGTGGCGATGACGATGGTGATGGGTAGAGGTGGGTGATAGTGGCACATGGCAGTGGGTGGCGACATTTGCGGAGGGTGGTAGCGTTGGTAGTTGGTGGTGGGTTGTGGTGGTTGGCAGTGGTGGGTGGCAATGGGTGGTGGTAGCGGCAGGTGGTGTATTGGATAAAGGGAAAATAGTTGGGGTTAATTTGTAATTTTATGCTAATAAACCATAAGTTATTTTGAAAAGATAAAATTTTAGCTTTTGAATAACAACATATTACCCTTTTACAAAAAGTTATTTTCAAAAGCTCTTTTAGGTTTGTCAAATGACTTATTGACTTATTTGGATTTTTTTTTCAAAAGCCCAACAAGTCATTTTAAAATAAAATCCCAAAGATGACCTTAGTTGGACACACGATCAATGCGTGGCTATTTAAATTTTTAAGCATTTACATATATACTTCTATAAATTCATAAATTACATATATACCAAAAATAAAAAATAAATTACATATGTTCTGTTATCTAACTTTTTAAATTACATGTATCTTTTGGCTAAAGTTTTAAATTGCATATATCCTTATCTAAAGAAGGAAAATACATGTGTGATTTAACTTTTGACTTATGTATGTGTAATTAGAGTTATAAATAGGGGATATATGTAATTATTCATTAAATTTTAAACCATTCTCCTCCATACCATTTAAGTCACCTATCGGCTATCGCAAATAAAAATTACACAAGCCACTTTCACATTCTTGAATAAATCCATTGATTTATAAGACACACTAGATTAAAATTTTGTGTATTACACAAGTTAAATAAATAAATTTCATTGTTTTATTTAAATGATATAATATATTTCTTAAAAGTTGTTTTATAAAAAAGAGACTTTTGAGTGATAAATATGAGTTAGTGAAACATCTATAATGGTGATTTCTATCAAAATTAGAGAGATGTTTGATAGTGAAGTTAACTCCTGATCAATGATTAAGGATTGGATGTAAGATGAGATTATTAACTCAATTGAAATCACTATGGTGTTTGTGTATTGACATATTTTTATCCCTTATCATTTATTTGATTTGCTTATTGTTATTGTTGTCTTTGCAAAGAAATCCTCTAATCAATTTTAAAAAAGAACATATTCACCTATATAGATTTTAATACTCCTAATTTGAGCTTGGTGTTGTTTAAAGTGACCGAAGTTCAAGTCTTATTTAAAACTTATCTAAAGAGACTATGTGTCTTGAGGTGGTCAGTTCACAATCGATAGATAGGAAAGTTAGAGGACATGATTTAAGCATAACATGTTTGACCATAAACAATGGTTTTAGATTTGTGGGTTAAAGAATTCCGACGACTTGGATGTGATCATTTCCGATGAACTACTAGATTTATTTTCATTAACCCTGTTCAAATTCTTGAACCTAAACCTTAAGTTTTGATGGTTTGGATTTATATTTTTATTTGAGTCGAAAAAAACAAAAAGGGTGAAGGAGATGAATTAGTTCTCAATAATTCACTATAAGAAAACAAGGTTGTAGTGACGACATCTATCGCGACGTAAAAAATTGTCGCTAGAAGTTTACTATTGGTAATTTTACACGGTCGGGAAAAAATGAGATTAAGCAAACTTTACTTTTACACTCGAAGGAAAAAAAGAGACTAATTACAGAGATACCCTAATTCAAGAACAAACATACAAACACATAAATGCATAGTCAAGCAAAACACGTAAATATAAAGATAAAAAGCTATTAAAATAATCAAAATAATATCAGCACTGTTGTAAAAATCGGCCTAGGCGCTAAGCGGCCATCTACTGTATTGATTTTGGCCTAGGCGGCCTAGTCAGATTTTTTATTTTTTGGTTTTTTGACTTTTTTCTGGTAAAAAGGGACCGACTTCATGATTATTTAGACATTTCTCAACCCAAAATTATTAATATGTCTCTGAAATGTCGAATCCAGCTACGGAACATCGAAATTCATCTCTAAACTTTGAACTCGGTGTTTAAGTTTGAACTTTGAAGTACTTGACTTAGTATGTTTAAGTTTATTTTATAAATTATTTGAAGTATTATATTAAATTATTGATATTGATGTGTGTGTGTGTATAATATATATTTGCAAAATTATATATAAAAATTCCAATCCGCCTAGTGCCGATTAATCTCAATTAATCCTTACGCGGTATCTCGCCACCCGACTAGTGCGTTATGACTTCTACAACCATATTATTTACAACATAAGTAGGTTATAATACATAGTATTCTAGAACAAACACATGCATATGAAATACAATAGAGGCAAAAGCATACATAATTCTCTTAAAAGCATTGTAATCTATGTCCCTAAGGCATCGTTACTCTACATTTAATTTTATGTCATAAAAAACCTTAACCTTAATCATTTTCAAATCTTGTCTAATTCGCTCAAATTAGATTACTTTGAGCCTTCCTGTGCCCCTCCATCACTTCACAATAAGGGTTTACTCTCGTTTTAACTTGAGCTATTGTTTGCTTTATCTTCTTGTATCCAAACCTCATTTTTGTCCAACCTTGTAGCCACAACGTTATCCCCAAACATTGATTTGGGTTCATCTCTACCATCTTATTTTATAATTTTTATACATTACCAACATAATTTGAAACACCAAGTCCATTTGTATAATTAACCTATATCTATATCTACATTATATAATAAATAAAAATGCTTGTGAGACACAAGTCAATATTTTTAGATCACATAAAAGTTATTTTCTCTTCTTACTCTTTTATCTAATATTTGTTTTTTATTGTTTTATCAAACTATTAAAAATTGATTTTCTTCTCTCTCTTATTTAAAAATAAATACTAATGATTTTGTAAAATTTAGTAAATGATATGATTGCATCATATATAAATTGTTTAATTTTTATAAAACGTCTTTGAAATAATATATATAATAATATTAAAAATAAATAGTTTTGACTTTCAGTTATTTAACTTGTGTAGTATAAAATATTTTATAATTGTTATAAGAGTAAATTACGGTTTTGGCCCCTGTGTTTTAAGCGTTTTAACTATTTCAGTACAAAAAAGAATCTTTTATCAATTTAGCCCCTGTGGTTTAGACAACTATCGGTTTTGGCTCCTCAAACTTAACTATTATAAAGGTTTTGGCCCAAAATCTAACTATGATTGGCGGCCAAAAACGTTAGTTGTCTAAACCATATGGACTGAATTGATAGAAGAATCTATTTTTGGCCTAAATAATTAAAACGCTTAAAGCACAGGGGTCAAAACCGTAATTTACTCTTGTTATAATTAAAATGAACTATCCTGTGAATCCAGGCTACTAGTTGGGGTTTCACCTTGTGACCGAGATGTCATGGATTCGAGCTATGTCAGGGGAGATTTAAAGGATATCCAGGCGAGGGAAATAATTTTGAGTTTAATCTCGGGCTCTGGACTAATGAGGGGTGAGTTTACCCATTCCAGGGGTTCCCGCGCGTCTTACCTCTGTCCGATGGGCCTTATTAAGACTTAAGACAACATACGTCGTATGTAGTATCGTCGCCGTTCAAAATAATAATAATAATAATAATTGAAAGAGTAAATTACTGTTTTAGCCTATGTGGTTTAAGTGTTCTAACTATTTCGGCCTAAAATAGAATCTTCTATCAATTCAGTTCATGTGGTTTAGAAAAATATCGTTTTTAGCCCCTAACTATGGTTAAGTTTTGGGCCAAAACATTATAATAGTTAAATTTGAGAGGCCAAAACCGATAGTTGTCTAAACAATATGTGCTAAATTGATAGAAGTTTCTATTTTATATTTAAATAGTTAAAACTACTACTTGTACCAAAACCGTAATCTACTCTCGTTAAAATAACTAATTCCGTGCGGGCAAACACCATTTTTGATCGGCAAGAACTTCGTTGCTATCATCTCCGACGAAAACAAAATCCGAAGCAAAATCCGCAGTGAAAGGGATGGGGGAGGTGGAACGACCAAACCCTAATTCCAAAGACCCTGACAATCAAAGTATTCCAACGATAAAGGTGCTTCCAGAACAGGTAAATCATGCAAAGGATGCTTGTACTATTCATCAACGCTCAAATCCAATTCTCGCAATCCCGTTTGCGTCGGCATCACCCGTTCCCTTCCCAAAGGTATTCTTACTTTTTAATCTATTTGGTTTCTTTGATTTTGATTTTTGATCAGGGGAATCATATTATGCTTTGATTCTTTACTGTTATTTGTTATTGATTTTGGGTTTATTTTTTTCCTCTTCTGTTTGTGGGATTCATTTTAAAAGAAATGCAGACTAGTAATCAATCCATGTCATTAGGTCACACTGATTAAGTTTTCAAGTGATTCTGATTTCAGTTTTAAAGAATAACAATTTGCTGTAATAGAGCTAATGTTGGTGTTGGATTCTAGAGAATCCCGATGTCAATTGCATCAGGGTTTAACATAAGAAATTAAAAGTATATCGTGACTTAGCATGCATAACAAACAAACATACTCAGTCAAGTCCCACTAAACAGTACGGTTTGAGGAGGGTAAGATGAGGGCAAACCTTATCCCTTTCCCTTTGGGACAGAGAGGCTGAATATGGATGAGTTAGCATGAATATGGATGAGTAAACTTACACAGTCTTGTACACTCAGATGCAGATTGTGTAACAATTGATGTTATTTATGTTTGGGGCTGTATGAATCTTTTGAATCAGTTGAGTTATCTAGGTCTCAGGTTTGTGATTGCATCTAGATTCTTATTCCCAGAGACATTAAGCTACATTCTAAATCCAAGCATGTTTGGGCTATCAAAAAAGAGTTTGAGCATGATTATGTTGAGGTTAATTGAGTCTATAAATAGAGTTTTTGTTTACAAGTTACTTAGTTCAATAGAAGAGCAAGTTCAAGTAAATATCTCTTCTTTCTTTGTGTGCAAGTTTATGTTTGTCCTTATGTTCATGTTCTTGGGACTGATTGCCAGCACATATGTCTGACGTCTGTATGACTTTATGTTATTGAGTAAGCATAATAGTCATGCTTCTATTTACTTTTTAATCAATATTATGTGGACGGAAGATTATGGTGTCGTGCATTGTGCGTTCTGTCTGATCTATATATCTTATGATATTACTATTCATGATAATATGTAATGTCATTGGTAATCTTTCTTATTCTACTATACTAAGGGGCCGTTTGGGAACATCTGAAGTTCTGAACTATTAAGTGTTGAATCAATAAGATGTCTGAATTGTTAAGAGGTTTTGAACCACTAAGTGTTGAATCAGTTAAGTCTGTTTAGCTGAACATTTGAATGACTATGCAGAGGAGAGATGTCATCGAAGAGGAGAGGTCTTCGTCAGAGAGGAGAGGTCGTCGGAGAGGATTGGAGAGGTAGAAAGGAGCCAACCCCTTTCATTCAGACCCATTTAGACATATACCTAGATTTGAACCATTCAGGTGCCTATTCAGACATTTCTTTTCATTTATATTTTTGAAACAAACGGTCTGAATCTGACCGATTCAGACATGACCCAACTCACTCATTCAGACCCTACCAAACAGCCCCTAACATCAGTTAAATTGATACACTCATACACATGTGGTCATAAACCAGAAGTTTATGGACTGTGATTATTTTATTGACTGACATGCGTAGATATACCATCTGGAATCGACGATGATGTGAGAATAATAAAAAGAAGCATGCATCTCTTCATTATATGTGGTCATAAACCAGAAGTTTATGGACTGTGATTATTTTATTGACTGACATGCGTAGATATACCATCTGGAATCGATGATGATGTGAGAATAATAAAAAGAAGCATGCATCTCTTCAATATAATGGACTTGTGACTATATATATGGCCTCCCTATGAGATGAATAATAGTATAATACAATATTTCATACCAATGATGCCTATTCAATTTCATCTCACCTTACTTTTTATGTAACACGATTAGATTCATCATTCATTTACATTTCATATTGCTATTTTGTTTGTTCTCTACTTATAAAGTGTTGGATTGCACCTTGTAATACTGCCCTATTAATTTAAAAATATGGAATCTTGAATTTGAATTTCTATGATCAGTACCTTGCTACTATGTTGGAGAATCTGAGATGGAAGCTTCAAAAGAGGATAGGAGCCTTGCTGATTTCAGATATGGTTGCGTTGGTTATTCCGTTTATTCAGATATGAAAAATCGCAGTGGTGGTGTTGAAGAAACACAAAAGGAGTTGCCAGTCTGTGTTGGCGTCGAGGTTCTCTCTCTTTATATGTGTGTGTGTAAAATACAATATTGGCATCATTATATAATCAACTGTTTGCAGATTCTGGTAGACACAAAAGTTACTAACACTAACTCTGCTCCCACTCATGCTCATAACAAAGGTAAGTTGGTTAGTAAAGCATCTTATTTTAGTTTTGTTGAGAGTTACTGTTACCAATTGCTATGGGTTATTATTAGTCATGATCTCTTATATAATGATTCTTGTTTTTCTCTAAAATGTAATTTATTAATATGGTTTTTGAAAGGTTTAAAGTGATTATTAACGACTGAAAATGTATCAAAGCTTTAAATTTGTAATCAACACATAAATACATACCTGTCTTTTGTAAACAAACAAATAGACAATTGAGTCTAGAAATGAGAAGTTGGCTATGCGTCGACCTCCATTGCATGCTTCATTTTTATGTGGTAGAAGAAAAAAAAAATCATAAAGCATAATTGAATTCTAGCTAAGACTGTTTAATTTTGTTGTTTTAACTTGTACTTAATTTAGATGTAGTTGTACATTTATAGGTATACCAATTTAGCCTTTGCATATCACTTTGCAATTCCTACAAGGTCTCTGGCATAATCTATCTCATTTTACCTAACCATTATGAACTTTTATTGAGAAATTTGCAAACATAATGTTGTTTAGTGACATAATAAAAAATTATATAGTTTTTTTTTAACAGCAAATGCCTGGTTACCCTTGGCTCAACCTTGAACAAAATTTTCTCTAGACGAGACTCCAACCCATGACCTACCGTTAGGAAACTCACGGGGCAACTGCTAAACCAATTGGCCTTTGTTAAAAACTTTTAGTTCAATGGCAAATAAGACAAAAATCAGCGTCTTGGCATTCTCAGAGGCTAAAAATTTTACCCTTTAAACCGTTTTTGAAATCAGAACTAGATATTTGATAATCAAAGTCAAATCATGACAATTTTATTATCAATATTGTTTTCTTTCTGTATATTGGCAGGTATCTAACAAAACTAATGTATTTGTGTTTTTTGAAGATAATCATGTTATACCACATCCGCGAGTAAACAGGCCAGCTCAATCTACATCAGATGATTTCTTTAGCAGGCAAGTGGTTATGCATATGTTTCCCACTTCTTCATTTGTTCCCAAAAGATATCACACTTCAAGTTTTGAGTTCAATTAAAGATTATTACCCAAAGATTTAACCTTTTTGGTAAAATCTCAATTTATTGTTGGTTAAAAACTAATGATAAATGAACTTGACTAATGATAAATGAACTTGACCTCAACTGTCAAAGTTTATCACCATTGACTTTCGTAATCTGTTCTTTTGTTCAAAACAGATTTACCAGAAATGCAAATATAGTTGCATCAGGGGTAGCAAATAATGTACGCAAAGTCGGGAATCAAATAAAGGAAAGTGTTGATGATATTTTGTATCCTTATCGAAGACGACCAAAGTAAGAAGAATGATTAAGTAAGAGAAAACATAAAATTAAAGTTACTGCTAATCACTGTGAGATCATGAATGATTAACAAGTACAGAATATGAAGCACCAAGTCTATACTCTTGAAAGATGCAAAATTTTTCATTTTTTCTCATAATGAATGTGTTAAAAAGCTACATACCAGAAGTAGTTAAAATTTTGGCTGTATAATCGAACCATCACGTGAACAGGTTTCAAATTACCTGCCAAATTAGAGAGATTTTGAATTTGGATTTATTTTATTTTATTTTATTTTATTTTAAAAAAAAAAGGATTTTGTTGTTAAAAGAAAATAAATGAGTAATTTAGTTTTTGGTCAACATGGCTTCTTATTTGCGAGTCATTGTCTTGTCACTCTATAGATTATAGTTAACAAACGCACTCATCATTATCGTACTCAATATATCCCACCACCATAGTTAACACACGCACTCATGCTTGCAAATTTCATTAGGTGGTGTACAGCTTGGTGGCATTTGTATTGGCAAGTCTGTCCATGTGAGCTTTCGACAACCTTTCTTACTAACAAATAATGCATGAAATCTGTCACATTTAGAAAAATATATATTTTAATACTTTTATGTTCTTAAACTTATAGAGATTAAAACAAAGATATAAAACATGTGTTGAGGTATAAAAATAAAAAGTAATTTAATAGAAAGAAAATACATGAAATATCAAAAGTCTCATCGCGTGATGCGGCATGTGTACAAACTTCAATACTCTGTTGTTAAACACAAAAAATAAAAAGCTACGTTGATTTGTTTATAAGAAATGCTAATGTTCTTCAGACTCATTCTTAATGACATTAGCACATTACCGAATTAATACAGCTCATGATTATATATAATACATTACATTAATAAAAAAAATTATTTAAAAAATTATATTTGATATAGTGAATAAGTTTTATACTTTATAAACTTGAGGCGTAGAGCTGACATATTATAAAATTAGAAAATTGAGGAGTGGGCTTTGAAAAATTGCACATAGTGATTTGTTTGTAGAGTTAGTAGTGAAAGTTTTAGAACCAAACACAAAGCCCGTCTAGCTCAGTTGGTAGAGCGCAAGGCTCTTAACCTTGTGGTCGTGGGTTCGAGCCCCACGGTGGGCGTTATTTTTTTTGTCTGCGCTTGTTTCCATGACTGCACGAACCGTCGCTGAAAAACGTGTATGCCCGGAGGTTGCATCCAGCAATCACGGTTACCAAATTACCCAAAATCATTAAGTAACCAAAATCCCCTTCCTCACGATTCCCAACGACAAACGATAAAAACCCACAAACCTAATCCAATCTTTCTTCCATTCTTCATCAAATCATCTTCATTTACGTTCAATTAAGATTCATTTGATCCAGGGTTTTACGGTTTTTTTCTTGATCGATAGTGTTCAAATTTCAATCGGTTGTCGTTTGAACGAAGTTTGACAGTTCCGTTTCAGATTTTTCGTTGATGGCCGCTTATGCGGCCTGTATCCGGGCCGGAACGAAACTACGCTTCGCTCAGGCTATGAATTCATCGTTTTATAGAGCCGCGTGTGTTCCGACAACATCTGTATCATCCTCTTCATCGTTATCTTCATCGCATTGTTATCCAAGTTGTAGCAGATTTGATTTCAGGCAGATTTCTCAGCTTGTTCAATCCAACGGCAAACGTTTGTTCCTTGTTGATACGCTAGCTCTTGTACGCCTCTTTTCGTTTTCGATTGGATGAAATGAATTAGGTAAATACTGCATCGAGTTTGAATTTGTTGATGATTTACCCCCAAATGTTTAGGTTAGAAGATTAGAAGGACAAGGCGTGCCTTCCAAGCAAGCAGAAGCGATAACATCTGCAATCACTGAAGTTTTGAATGACAGTTTGGAGAATGTGGCTCAATCCTTTGTTTCAAAGGGTGAAATGCAAAGGGTTTGTTTGTTTTTGTTGATCAGATTGAAGAATTAGTTAAATTTTTCTTGTTTTTGGTGACTAAATTCACATTTGGTGTGGTTTTGCTTTGTGTTTTATAGATTGAGATGACTCAAGATGGTAATTTGGGGAAATTCAAGTCTCAAGTGCAGAGCTCTCAGGTTATTGGTTCTTTGTTCTTTGTTTAGGAATAATTTTGCTATTTTGAATATTCGCGAATGAAATTGAGATTATCTGTATTTGGTTCGAACTACTTCAGAGCATGTGTTAAGTTGCATTTGCATGGTGCTATAGTTCACACTATCACATGATCCATTTATCGATCTTGTATGATTTTGTTATATTTTGTTTAAGTTTGAATGGTTGATTCCTCTTCAAATGATTAACATGCTTCATGTACCTGATTTGGTTGCTCTGTGTACACCTAAATAATACTTGTGTACAATCAGAAGTTGCATGTCTCATCTCTTTCACATTTTAACTATTTTATCAAGTAATCCTCTCATATTCTCTTTATATGTTTGGTGGTTTTTACATACCACCCTCCTGTTTGCCCCGTACACCTTGTGCCTTAGGCGTGCATTTTTAAACCAAGCTAACATGATGTTTATTCTTCAATCTACTGGTATTGTGATAGATGTTTTAGATATAAAGTAATATGTTAGGTTATAATTATTCATTCTTTGAATGTTTGTGTTATTTTCATTTGATCTTGTTCCTTTTGCTCAGATCCTACAAATAGTCATGCTATGAGTAGGATTTACAGGGTATGGTTGTTGTTGATGTACCTTTTGTTCTTTAGTTTGTGTTTAGATTTTATACATCTGATTTATAATCTATGCATATTATAAATTTATAAATGATGTTTTGGTGATTTGGTCTTTCTTGGGAATAGCTAAAAACTTTTGGGGATGAAAGGCTTGTTGTGAAAGAAACTGATGCATGTTTTCAGAAACTACTTTAGAAAGTGGATTCATCTCTATGACATGGTAGTGATTGAGTGTCAATTAAGTATCTAAGGGTGCTTAACAACATTACAACATGAAACATAGAGGAATCTTTGTGGCCAAACCAAGTGTAATCTTTGGTCATTTAGCAATTATTACCAATGCAATTGTTTAAATTCTTGGAAATTCTTTATCCAAGTAGTTGACCTTTTCTAAAATTCTTTTCCAGGAAAATCATTTCTCTTTGTTGCAACGTGAGACGGAAAAATTGAGGAATGATATAGAGAAGATGCGCAGTGAGTTGAGGTATAATGCTATTAGACCATAGATCCATTTACTTTTGACTGTCAATTTTTTTAAACAAACCATTAAAAATTCATTAAAAATGGTAAATGTTATAAGTTCCAAGTTCAACTCTCAGCTCATAACACGGAAAATACTAAATTTGATTGTGACACAGGTACGAAATAGACAAAGTCACGGCTGGGCAGCGTCTGGATTTGAATCTTGAAAGAGGGTAATAATATGCATCTTTTTCTTTTTTACCAAAATGGAAGAATTTTTAAACAAACTAACCATTGTTTATAAGAATCAACAGTGTTGAACAAATTGTTGATAAAAGAACCAAAAAGGCAAAAAGGGTTCACCATGTAGTCCATGGATCTTTGATGTCAAAACATGAATAGTTCAAGAAAAATCGCTACTTTATCAAAAAAAGACGGGGTAGGGTGTAGTGGTAAGCTGTTCTCACCCCAACCAAAAGTTGTGGGTTCGAGCCTTGTGGTGGTAATATTATCCTAAATTATCTAGATGTTGCCAATTTTATCCTAGACATTCTAGGTGTTGCTGTAAAAAAACTATTCTTTAAAAAAATAATAATAATATGGAAAACTGGAATGCTAATATGTGACCAGTTCTGTAAACTTATTTCTTGTTATTGGCTGATGAATGCAGGAGAATTCGTGATGAACTCGCAAACCAAAACCAAGAAACTGCTAACCTCACAAACAAACTTGATCGGGTGAGTATGCATCACTGTTTTTTCCTGCATCTGTGAAAAAACTTTTACTTTGACCAAAATGTTGACTTTGTGTCTTTGGATTGAAATCAGGAAATTCATTCATTAAGGGCCCAGTTAGAAGCAGCAAAATATGATGTGATCAAGTACTGCATAGGTACCCTTGTCTCGATTTCGGCTGTTGGTTTGGCCGTCCTGCGGATCCTCATGTAAGCTACAATCTTGCTTATTGTAAGATTAGCATTAACACAGAGTAAAAATCATGCTTATGATTAGCTATTAGTTGATGAAAAATGTAGCTTAATGAAACTAAAGATTACCCATGAGAAGTGAGTTGTTGCTGTTTATGGCACTTTTTTAGCCATCTTGCACCAATATATGCTTGTGTTTTCTATATTTTTTATATTTAAAACCTTTTATATTAATAAATAGAAATAATGTTGGACACGTGTTATCTTTTAATAGCTTCTCATTCTTATTTTATGGTTTCTCTCTTTTGTTAAATAGTTGTTATATCAAATAATAATAATTTATCACTTAAACATTATATAATAATTTATTATATTAGTAATAAATATTTACTGTAGGAATATTTTAGTTATCTAATATTTTTTAATTATTTTTATATTTATTTTTTCCACTTGTAAAATCTATTGAATATTTCATTGATTTAATATTGTATAAATACATGAGTTTTAAGCTAGTTGATCGTGGATTTAACAATGAAGCTAAATAGCAAATACTTAATTTTTGGATGTAGAAAATCTCAACTAAGAGTGCAATATGTAACATATCAATATAACTTTATTTTTTCTGTTCAAAAAAAATAAAATAAAATAAAATATATAACTTTATTGTTAGGTGTGTAATTTAAGTTAGGATAATAAATTTAAGGCATTAGTGTGATTCATAACGTTGCATACTTGCATGGGTTAATTTTGCTCGTTTTATATATCATGGGACTTAAACTCTTAAAATACTTCATAAATTAACACCTTAATTAATTTGATAGCATTGGGATAAATATCCTTTGTTTTTATTGTTAATAACAGACATTGTGCTCTGTGATAGCGCAATTGCGAATACTAACACACAAATGAAAAAACACATCAACATGGTTGTTACTCCCTCACAAAACCCAAAAAGACACTCCTTCATAAAAACAAGCAACACTCTGTCGTAAAACTTGAAAGCATACTCTGTCGTAAACCATGCTTTAAAAGCACATTGTATCGTAAAAAGGAGTGTTAAAAAACCAAAATGTAAAGGTATACTCCGTTTTAAAATGGATTGTTAAGACATGCAAACCCAAATGTAAATGCTAATCAAAGTAAAACTAAAACCGAACACCGCAAAACACCAAAAGATAATATGTCGTAAAAGGGAGCGTCACTCTGTTGCAAAACTCAAAACTGAATTATATCGTAAAATTGAGCGTCAAAATAACATTTCATAGTAAAAGTGAGTGTCAGTAAACACCAACGTTTAACTATATTTCCAACAATATTTTACTTTTATTTTTAATTTTGTAACAACTTTAATACAACTATTTATCACCTGTTCTAAAATTAATTCGGTTTCATATGAGTAACCGAGATAAGATTAGTTTGTGAAAATCGGTTGGTATCACCTAACACAATCGTCGTCCAAATTAATTAATTATATAAATAGTTAAGAAAAAATATATATTAAAAACACATAACAGATAAGGTGATCAGCAATATGTATAAATGTAAATATTGAAGCTAGTTCATTACTTTTTTTTATGACTGTGGAACACTAAACCCCGGGGCCCCAATACCCGACTAACCGAGAGAAACATGTAAAGTAAGATCACAAGCAACTGGATCGTGACCTCTAAAAACTTTGTTGTAAGAGCCGTGATATTTGATATCACGCCTATTAAACAAAGTTGTTAGAAAAAATATAGAGTAAAATGTCATTTTAGTCCTCGTGGTTTGGCAACTTTTGTCATTTTAGTCCAATAATTTAAAATTTACCATTTTGGTCATTATAGATTCCATTTTGTTGTCATCTTCGTCCCAGTGGTTTAGTTAATTTTGTCATTTTCGTCCAAAAGTTTAAATTTAATTGGACTAAAATGACAATAAAATGGAAACCATAATGACCAAAATGACAAAATTTAAACTATTAGACTAAAATAACAAAAGTTGTCAAACCACATAGACTAAAATGACATTTTACTCAAAAATATATATTAAAAACACTTAAGTCGATTAGTAATGCTGGTCGTTTTTGGTTATGATGTGGTTGTTATGCCCATATTGAAATCAACACATGACCATAGAGGTGGGCAAAAAACCCGGTTTTAGAACCGAAACCGGAAACCTAACCGGAACCGGTTGTAACCCACCTCTACATGACCATAGATTGGAAAATGGAAAATATAAGGAAAAAAGCAAAAACAAAATAGGGTTTAGGTTTTGGGCTGTACCTCCATTAACATGGGTTAAGATGGGGTTCGATAAAAAGGCCCATTAACCGTAAAGGACAAAAA
Source organism: Mikania micrantha (assembly GCA_009363875.1). Lineage (NCBI taxonomy): Eukaryota > Viridiplantae > Streptophyta > Magnoliopsida > Asterales > Asteraceae > Mikania > Mikania micrantha. Next base: position 38,408,342 of record CM018685.1, read on the forward strand.
ATAAATAATTGCACCAGCCGGGAATCGAACCCGGGTCTGTACCGTGGCAGGGTACTATTCTACCACTAGACCACTGGTGCTATTTGACAGCAACTTGTGTTTCTTTAATTACTTATTGAATTAATTTATTAATTAGATGCTTTAAAATAAAGTTTATTTTGATGTTTATAAACTGGTTTGTAGACCATGTTTAAAATATTACTTCAAATATAAATTACGATTTTGCATGTGAAGTAAGTCAGGAGTCCATTGATGAGAAGGGTTTGCATACCAACAATCGAATACGGAGATATGGATAGTTGACAAGTAAAAATATATAATAAATTATTATTATTATGGGATAATATCATATATTAAATATCAAAATTACATATATTCTCAATGTTAAACTAAAATTACAAATATCCACATGTTTCAAAATTGTCCATTAGTAAGGAAAAATATGTAAGTTGTTTTTACTTAGTTCATTAAGGGTAAAATAGGAAATACATAATTTGTTCTTTAATGAAATGGATAAATATGTAATATATTTTGTTTAGAAATGGGAAATATGTAATTTAGTTTTATGATTTGGTAAATATGTAATAAATGATTTTAGAAGGGGGTATATGTAATTGGCCCTATTATTTATACAATTAATATTATTATTACTGAGGCAACTAGTGAGGTTGTTGACATGAGATCTTCATAGTTGTGTTAGGGTGCACACATATAATGTATATATGTGTGGACTCTCAATGGGTCAAAGTAAAATTGCACTAATTTTAACGTTATTTTACTTATTTTGTGAAAATAACGTTAAAAATGTTGGGATGATCAATTTCAAATGATAACTTTGAGCCAGGGACTCCTTCGGAGCAGCCTCTCTATCCTTTCTCCCGGACCCTACTGAAAAGTGGAAATATACTGGGTAAGTTTGTTTGTTTGTTATAGTTGTGTTAAATACTCTCTTGCAAAAACGTGTGAGATAATTTTGCGTACATCATATAGTGATATACATATCATCTTTTATGTATCTCTCACTCGATACGATTGAAAAGACCGACATTCTCATATTGCAGACATCAAAAAGTCAAGAAACATGAAAATGGGATTCCAAAACTCACCATACTTCTTCTCTTTCTAACCTTCTAGTGTTCCTTTTCATCAAAACGTGTTTCCATTTGTGAATGGAAGATGGGTTAGTTGAATAGTTAATCCAAACGCTAGAAATTTTAAAGGTTTAATCAACGAACTTGGTAAATTTATTTTAACTTGTTTTTGAAATTTATAATTTATCTCTACACTTGATATAAAAAAAAATTATATTTAACTATTTCGAACTTCGTAAAACTGTTATTTTAACATCCTCGGGATTTTAGAATTTAACTTCTAAAATTTCAACTTCTACAATTTTTATATTTAACTTCCAAAATTTTATGTTTCATCCCTAGAGTTTAGGTGTATTCGGTTATTGAATTAGACTCGAAAAATCGAAATTTGATTCGATTTTGAATCGAAAATAAGCAAGTTGAAATTCGATTTGAATTTTTATATACGAACTCTATTTGATACGGAGTATCATATAGAATTTCGAATTTCATATTTTCAATTTGATTTGATTCAGAATTCGACAGTTTAATTTATAAAAAACAAAAGCCGGATACGCAAATGTCAATCCAATTATACAATACCCATAATTTTAATACTTTTGAATACCCTATAGCTAAACATCCAGAACACAAGTGTCTATCGAGAAGCTCGAACTGTTGTAGCCATGAAGCTTGAAAATTTGAACTTTTTTGTTGTTAATTTCTAATATTTTGATTGCTTGTCACTAGGGGCGTGCATGGGCTTGTTTGGATCGGCTTTTAGCTTAGTCTAAACCGGAAACCGAAATTTTGGTTTTTGGGTTTTTAAACTCATTGGGTATGGTTTTTTTTTCTTTTTAAAACTCATTTGTGTTCAGTTTGAGTTTCGATTTTTTAGGATTTTCTAAGGCCTGAAACTTTTAGGATTATAAAAAAACAACCCAAAATATTGTATTTGTACTAAAAATTTTTGAACCAAACACTACTTAACATTTAAAATTGTATATAAAAATCTTTAAATTCACTAAAAATCATTTGTATTTATAAAAAAATATTAAATTTATATATAAAAATCTTTAAACTTTTTGAAAGGTAATAGATATATTTACATACATACGCATATATTCGGTTTTTATTTTAGGTTAACCAAAACCAACCCAAACTTTCAGTTTTTTATAAAATTAATACCAAGTCCGTAAGTTTGTATTTAGGTTCGTTTATTTCGGTTTATATTTTTCGGTTTCGAGTCGTAGTTTTTGGTTTCATGCACTGTATTGCATACCCATACTTGTCGCTTTATGTTTCATAGGTTGTCATTGGCACTATATATTGAACTTTTATCATTTTACTATTTGAATGTTATCTCTTGTATTACAACTTAAATATTGGCTATTTGATATTTAGATGTTCAAGGTTTTGATTACTTGATAATTTGAATGTATAAAGGATAGCAAGTATGAACAAACTTTTTTATTAAATTTGAATCAAACCAATTCGAATTCTTAATTCAAATGGAATCAAATTTCGAATTTAACATCAAATTCGAATTGGTTAATTCGAATTCAAATCGAATTCGAATTCTTTCGATTCAATTTATTTAAGTTATTCGAAATTTTATTCGAGAACACCCCTACTAGAGTTTGAAAACACATCTGACACTTCTTACATTATTAAAGTTTAAAATTTATCTTTATACTCAATATTAAAACGTTCATGTTTCACTCCTAAAGGTTTACATTATATCCTAAACTTTGTAAACATCTCTTTGATCACCAAGTTTTTTAGTTTGAAGCATCTAATTTTAGATCTTTTAAGTTTTACTCCTAAACATTTAGAGTTCAACCAAATTTTCAAGCCTTATCCATAAACTTGTAGAATGTTATTTTATACACATTTTAAGTTGCTCTATGTTGTAGCATAAATTTATTTAAGAAACAAATTGCAACAAACATAACATTTGTTTTTACTTTTTATTCGACTTGATATATTAAAATTACAATGTGTTTTGACATGCCACAACACTTGCAAGGTCAAATTACTAGTTGGTAACAATTTAAAGTATTTATTACTTGCTAAATTTTAATTTTAAAGTTTTTGTTGCTTAATATTTTTCAGTTTTTTTTGCTAATGTTTATAAATAGTAAATTATACCAAGCGTTGCAATGATGACATTGTCATTGATGTAGCTAAGTAAAGAAAAGTGTGCCAACAAAGTTGTACGAAATTATAATAGATTGGTTCTTGATATCAAAGTGTGAGATAATTTTTTTTTTAATAAAAACTCATTATATCACTGGTATATTCGATAATTAAGAAAAGTTGCATTGTCAAATGAGAGCTAAGAGCATAATGAAGGGGGGAAATGTAAAAATAGAGAATACAAAAACATTATTATAAAAGTTACAGAAGAGATAATATATATGTGAAACTAATTATAAATATTTAAAATAATTAAAAGTTCAAAAAATAAATAAAAAAAAAAATCCATTTGTGAACTGCACATGTGAACACTTGTAGTCAAGATAACCAAAACACTCTATTGTAATCCTTACCTTTTTTTGAAGCGTTGATATCTACTTAGCAAAGTTTGTATCTTGGAAATATAAAAGAAATATACACAGAGCTCTAGTAAAATAAAAAATAATTTAAAAAAAAAAAAAAAAACACTTGATTGTTAATTTTAGGACTCACCTATCTCTGTATACAGTCTCGGGTCAATCTTTCAAGACCACCATCATGAGTTTTAGATGTGGCCGGAGGGAACCCGGGGTTTGCCCTTCATTGAACTTAAGTGTTGAGTGACGAAAAAGACCACCATTACAACGATTAGGCAACCAACAAGTGTGCTAAAGAAGAGTGCACCTGGTTGTCTGGTTTGAACAAACCCATAGACCCCACTGGAAGTCACTACAATGAGATCAGTTAACCCATCGTTCGAAAAATCCACATCAACCAAGGCATGAGTTGGCGGCGCAGGAAGGTCAACTGATGTCAGTTGACTTCCACCAGGAGATATTACTATAGCCTCTCGATCTCCTGCTACTAAGATTAGATGATGATTGTCATGCATCCGCAAACTGAACGGTTTTAAAGTGGGGACCACATAACCTGCATCCATCATCCCTGCTGGAGATGCCAGGTTTGACCATGTTGCACCAGTCAATAGCTGCCATTGCCAAACCGCTTCATGTCCATGCAGCTCTGGTGAGTAAGCTGTCACCTGTCACCATGACATGATCGTACCACCTTAGTTTCCAATGGGGTTGTAAAGATCCAAACTGAAGACACTCAGCTCGTTATACGTACATATATTGTCATATTGATATATATTTATATGTACAGGCACACGCACACACACATATATATACGCACATGTTTAATATATGTTATTATAGTTATATATACAACTACTTTTATTGCGTGATATATATATTTTTTATATTAAATAACATTAATATTATTTAGAGTAGATTGCACTTTTGGTCCTTTATGTTTACACAAAATTTCAGAGATAGTCCTTTATATTTCAAAATGTCAAAATCAGTCCTTTAAGTTTTCAAATGTTGCAAACTCGGTCCTTTCTCCTTTATCTACGTTAAATACTAACATAATAGGGGCATAAATGTCAAAAAAATCATACAAGTAATTGGCTAATTTTCACTTTTGGTCCTTTATGTTTATATAAATTTTCAGACATGATCAATTATTCTGTTAGTACTTAACGGATTTAACGGAGAAAGGACCGAGTTTGCAACATTTGAAAACTTAGACAGATTTTGATATTTTGAAATATAAAGGACGATCTTTGAGATTTTGTGTAAACATAAAGGACCAAAAGTGCAATTTACTCTATTATTTATGATATATATAATATGACCATTTAGGCTCACGGGCTCTATATGAAGCTTGGACTCAACGACTAGACTGTTAGCCAATCTTGGTAGAACAAATAGTCGTGGGACTATTATTGTAATTATGTCTTTAATTTTTGTTTTAATTATTGGGAATGGATTAATTCAGATGGAATAGAATTAATTCCACTTTAGGTGGAGATATATCCGAAGGGATGGATATTATCTTCAAGGTTTAGAGAAGTTTGAATTAGTTTATCTAGGAGTTTTCTCTTAATAAATAGGGTGATTCAATGGGTTGTAAACAAATACTTTTGAAGGAATAAAAGTTTGGAGAAGGAATTCCAAAGAATCTGTGTTTTTCGTATTTGTTATTTCAATTCAAATACCAATCTTCAGTTGGTATCAGAGCTTGGAGAAGGAGACCTGATTCGACAAATACGACGAAGAACCAGACCACCCATGGCTGAAGGAGGCGACGCAAACAAGCAATTAGCAACAACGAAGGAGAACATCAGCGTACCGTTCCAATGCCCGACTCTAACCTCAACCAATTATCCCATAAGGTCGTTAAGGGTCAGGGCTATCTTCAAGGCGCACGGGATTTGGGAAGCTGTTGACCCAGGCACGAACGTAGAACCAAAGAAGGATAATGTTGCTATAGCCTATCTCTACCAATCTCTCCCGAAGGAACTGATTCTGCAAATCGCACATTGCCTCCATGCAAAAGAAATCTGGGATGCATTGAAAACAAGGCATCTAGGTGTCGATCGGGTCATGGAAGTGCGATTGCAGACACTAAAAGCTGAGTTTGAGTCAACCTCTATGAAGGAATCTGAGAGGATTGATGACTTCGCAGCAAGATTGGCAAGCCTGGCCTCTCGATCAGCAGCACTTGGGGCCGTGATTGAAGAACCAACACTGGTAAGGAAGCTGTTGACTGTTGTCCCCTAAAAGTTGCTGAATATAGCGGCTACAATTGAACAACTGGTGGACCTGAAGACGGCCAAGTTTCAAGAGATAATAGGAAGGTTAAAAGCCTACGAGGAACTGACCACTGGAAGGAGTTCAAGCAGCAGCCAAGATCATCTCCTGTTGTCCTACGAGGAGTGGGATGCCAGGAAGAAGAAAATGAAAGGTACCCAGGAAAAGGCCGAGGGGAATGGAATGGAAGGCCGAGGCAGAGGAAGGGGCCATGGCAGAAGCAGTGGACGAGGCAGGGGAAGTGGCTGAGCAGGCTCAATGGAAGGTGGAAAAGCCCCTGATAGACAAAAGAAGGACAGGTCCAAGCTGCAATGTTTCAGGTGCGATGCCTATGGGCACTTCTCAGCTGATTGCCCAACCAGAAAGGAAGAACATTCGAACTTGACTCAGGCACAAGGAGGGAAAGGTCCTACCCTATTGATGACAAAGCTTGACCACAGAAATAAAGAATGGATTAATGTAAGTGAAGAGAAAGTATTTCCTGAAGAGTATGAGGTACAAACTGAAGGGGACAACATGTGGTACTTGGATATGGGTGCTACAAATCACATGACAGGAAATAAGGAATTATTCTCATCACTAGATGACAAAACCGAGGGAACCGTACGGTTTGGAGACAACTCTTGTGTAACAATCGAAGGCAGAGGTTCAATCTTGCTTGAGTGCAAGAATGGTGAGCAAAGGCTACTCACAGATGTGCTGTACATTCCATACCTACGATCCAACATCTTTAGCATCGGTCAAGCAGAAGAAGGAGGCTGCGAAATCAGGATACAGGATGGAACCTTGACAATGATCGAACAAGATGGATTTGTGGCAATGAGGGTGCCAAGGTCAGCCAACCGGCTCTACAAGATCAAACTCACGAAAGGGAACCCTATGTGCTTAAAGGCGGAGATGACTGACCGAGCATGGCTACGGCACGGTCGTCTAGGTCATCTAAATTTTGACACAATGAAGCGGCTAAAGAATGTAGTGGATGGGGTCCCCACCATAACTCACCCAAACCAAGTGTGTGAGGCCTGCCTGGCCGGGAAAAACACAAGGAGAGGGTTTCCTGAGCAGTCCCCATTCAAGGCCGAAGAACCGTTCGATTTAATCACCATGGACCTATGTGGACCAATTTCCCCAACAACCCAAGCAGGAAACAGGTACATGATGCTGATTGTCGATGATCACAGCCATTTCATGTGGGCATACATGTTGAAAGCAAAGGATGAGGCACTTGGAAGGTTCAAGGTATTCAAAGCAATGGTCAACACTCAATTCAAGAAAGGAATCAAAACTCTGAGGACAGATAGAAGAGGTGAGTTCACATCAGGAGATTTCAACAAGTTCTGCGAAGAAGAAGGAATTTCTAGGCAGCTAACAGTCCCATGCACGCCTCAACAAAACGGGATCGTTGAGAGAAGAAACAGAACGATCTTGAATTGCACCAGAAGTATCTTGAAAGCCATGGGGATGCCACAACATTTCTGGGCCGAAGCCATAAGACACTCGATTTATGTTTTGAACAGACTCCCTACAAAGATTCTGAGATCCAAGACCCCCTATGAGCTGCTGAAGGGAAGGAGACCGAACCTGGAACACTTGAGGGTTTTTGGCTGCATAGGGCATGTAAAAAGGCCCTCAAACCAAGTTAAAAAGCTGGACGATCGAAGCACTCCAATGGTCTATCTGGGAGCAGAGCCTAGAACTAAGTGGTATCGAATGCTTGATGTAGATAAAGGAAGCATTGTGGTTAGCCAGGATGTGAAGTTCGAGGAACATCGAAGCTGGGAATGGGGAACATATGTTGGGACTAAAAGAAAAGGAGTTTGACTTCCAATTCCCACAAGTTGAACCCGATGAAGGAACAAGCGGCTCGCATGATCAAACCCCATTCAACACAAACGATGAAACTAACACCGAAGAAGGATCAGACTCAGACTTCAGTAGCCCAGAATCAAAGGTTCGAGGAAGAGGACCTCCACTGCCAGACTCATCCGCCATCAGCAACAGATCTGACCCAGCATGAGCTCCTGAAAAGACCTATGATGATTCACCAATACAAGGATTTAAGAACTTGGAAGAGGTATATGACCTTCTCATTGCTGAAGGGGAACCCACAAACTATAAAGAAGCAGCAGGAAGAAAAGAATGGGAACAAGCAATGAAGGAGGAAATGGCTTCCGATCGAGAGGAACAACTCCTGGATCTTGGTAACTCTATCGAAGGGTCATAGGCCCATTGGTCTCAAATGGGTCTACAAAGTGAAAAAGGATGCAAAAGGGCTGATTACAAGACATAAGGCACGACTCGTCGCGAAGGGATACATTCAACAGCATGGGGTTGATTATGACGAGGTCTTCGCCCTAGTAGCTAGACTGGAAACCGTGAGACTGGTGCTGGGCCTAGCAGCTTACGAAGGGTGGCTTGTACATCACCTCGATGTAAAGACTGCCTTTCTCCATGGAGAGTTAAACGAAGAAGTTTTTGTTAAGCAGCCGGAAGGTTTCGAGAAAAAGGGGCAAGAAAACAAAGTATACAGGCTGACCAAAGCCTTGTATGGCCTAAAACAGGCTCCCCAAGCCTGGAATGTGAAGCTTGATGGAGTTCTCAAAGAATATGGGTTCATACGGTGCAAACTAGAGCAGGCCGTGTACACTAAGAAGACATCACAATATATCACCATCATTGTAATATACGTGGATGACTTATTGGTAACAGGTAGCTGCCAAGAACAAATCACACTTTTCAAGAAACAAATGGAACGAAAGTTTGAGATGAGTGATCTTGGTTTGCTCAGCTATTACTTGGGATTAGAGGTATCACAAGGAGAATATGGCACCAAGATCAATCAAAGAAGCTATGCGAACAAGATATTGAAGCTAACAGGGTTAGAAGAGTGCAACTCAGCAAAGTTTCCCATGGAGCCTGGCCGTAAGTTTATGAAAGAAGATGGAAGTGGAGATGTAGATGTAGATGCAACCGAATACAGGAAGATTGTGGGTTGTTTAAGATATCTTACTCACACTCGACCGGACCTGCTTTATGCTGTTGGATATGTGAGCAGGTACATGCAGTCACCAAAGACATCTCATCAGCAAGCCATCAAGCATATTCTTAGGTATGTAAAGGGAACCACAAACCTGGGAATCAACTACATTCGAAAGGGAAAGGCAGAGCTGCTGGGGTACAATGATAGCAACTACTCTGTGGATCAAGATGATGGGAAAGGAACAACAGGTGTGGTGTTTTATTTCAATGAAAGGCCAATCACTTGGCTTTCTCAAAAACAGCCGACAGTAGCACTATCTTCTTGCGAAGCAGAGTTTATGGCAGCCACTGCTGCTGCTTGTCAGGCTATCTGGTTGAGAGGACTTCTTATGGAAATAACAGGAAGGAAGGAACAGCAGATTGTAATTAAAGTTGATAATAAATCTGCAATTGCACTTATGAAGAACCCAGTTTTTCATGGGAGGAGCAAGCACATAAATACAAGATTCCATTGCATCAGGGAATGTGTGGAGAAGAATCAAATTAAAGTGGAGCATACAAGTGGTGAAGAACAAAAGGCGGATATTCTCACGAAGGCGCTGCCAAAGATCAAGTTTTCAGAAATGAGGAACAAACTTGGTGTGGAAGCAATTGAAGAAACTTAGAAGACATAAAGACCAAGATTGGGGGGTGATTGTTAGCCAATCTTGGTAGAACAAATAGTCGTGGGACTATTATTGTAATTATGTCCTTAATTTTTGTTTTAATTATTGGGAATGGATTAATTAAGATGGAATAGAATTAATTCCACTTTAGTTGGAGATATATCCGAAGGGATGGATATTATCTTCAAGGTTTAGAGAAGTTTGAATTCTAGTTTATCTAGGAGTTTTCTTTTTATAAATAGGGTGAGTCAATGGGTTGTAAACACATACTTTTGAAGGAATAAAAGTTTGGAGAAGGAATTCCAAAGAATCTGTGTTTTTCGTATTTGTTATTTCAATTCAGATACCAATCTTCATAGACAAGTTATTTACAGGCTCAAGCTTAGTCTCGTTTAAGCTTGGCTTAATTCAAGGCTTTAGCGGTGTCAATCTCAAGTAGCTCAACACATTAACACCCCTGGCAATTTCTAGCACATGCATGTTTAACAAGACATGACATGACATACAATTAAACAGGTTTAATTTTGAGTTAAACAAATTTCATGTCATAAGCAGGTTGACACAATCAAAATTTTTAATGGGTTTTTGTTCTAATAATTGCAAATTGAGGCTACTTACGTTCTAAACCCCAGGGTCTCCCTCAATAACCGGGGAAATATGTAAAGCTTGGCAGACGGTAGCAACCAACCGGGTTAGTAGCCTATCTTGAAACCCCTAGGTTGTCCCTCCACCACTTAAGCCACTACACCAGTCACCACTTTCTTGGAGGTTGGTTTTTGTTCGAGTATCCTGTTTATTAGCATGTCCGTGTATGTGTTTTGGGTAATTGGCATGTTTAGCTAAACAGGCAGAATTTGTGTTTAATACATGTGTTAATCATGCCATGTGTGTCTGACAGACTTGTTTAACACATTTAAACCTATTTTGCCAGCCCCAGCTTCCAACAATCTGCTAAAAAAACAAAATAGAATATTAAAAGATGTATACCTCCCCACGATTTGTTAAAAACACAATATCTCCATGGCTTCCTTTGCGATGTTTATGGCCATCATTAGTTGGGATGAGGATAGGTGTTGCTACTTCAAGCAAACTTACATCTAGAGCTCGTCTAAAGCTTCTAGAATATTCTTCATGAGGGAAAAAGTTGAAGTGAGAGTGTGAACATATAGAAACATTGAAAAGTTGCTCTCGTAGAGGTACACCGGATGTTGCAACTGCCCAACAAGGTTTTAGCACTTCCATTGACCCACTAACAACTGATTGATCAGCACCATTTCCCCCAACAGCCTGCATACATCACAATATTCATGCAAAAATTTAAAAAAAAAAAAATTGCTTATATGTCTCAGTTTTTAGTCGATATAAACTAAGAACATAAAAGCAGTCGAATTAAGGCTTGTAAACCTGGACATGATCAAGAACTCCATCTCCATTAATATCCGCATGCAAGCCACCCTCTAGAAGATGAAGCTAGAACAACAAAATTGCATTGTAAATTCAAATATATATTTATAGGTCGATATAATAAAAATACGCATGATACATGAACAAAACAGAAAAGTATATCACCACACAAATATTCGAATTTGCAATTGATTTAGTTCAATGATTATAAAACAACATAGTGTTACCTTGCATAATGTGCGACCGGATGCCAAATGCAAGACCTCAATCCCTTCCTTTTCGTGAGCCACCACAACATTAGGTACCCACCATAGCTGTGTGTAATTTGTAATTGTGGGAACATAAGGTGACACCTGTATCAATTATAAGCAAGCGTTTTATCAGCGAAACTTTAATAAACTTCTCTCAGTTACAAACAATTGAGAACACCTAAATAAAGCTAATAAAAAAAATGGCCATCAAATATTACTTTCTTAGTGTTGGCTGAATTAGCAAAATTTGCAGCTTTTCCAATCAAATTTGAAATTTTTTTTGATGAATCTTTCCCTGGAGGATGATTTTCCTCTGGCTTGCGGAACGGGTAATTTGAAGTTTTCCTGGGCATTTTCTTCAATGTCTTCCTTTTGTGCCGTCTAAAATGTGCCAGCTTTAGCATTGTATCTTCCCGCCTATCCTGCTCGAGGCAGAACTTATCAGCTGATTTTAAAAAAAAAATTGCAAATAGAAGTTCGAAAAATAAGGGGTTTACCCAGTACCCACCCAGTGATGTGGCATAGTTGCAAGGATTGATTCTCTAAATTCCCTGCATTCAAACTAGACTAGAAAAATGTTCAGCTACAATGATATCTGTCTTTTATTAAGAGATATTATCAATATATATGTTGTGAAATGAGTACCTCTCCTGGTTGGCGCCTATTAAGAGCACGAACGTCAAGCTTGTAGTTATGCTGTGAAATAAGTGGTGCTACATTTGATGGAGTTGCTTCAATTTTCTAATATTAAAAAATAATAATTGCTAGTAAATGGAGAGAACGGCATGCTTTTCATGCTAAACGGTATGATACAAACCAAAGTCCAAAGAAATATAAATTTGGAATTACTTCATTTTTTCTACTCCAGCGGAGGGCACCGGTTCGCCCGGAAAAAGCATAAAATGCAAAATGGCGTAAATCCACAGATCCTGAAATATCCGCAGGCTACATGCAAAATTTTTAACCATTATTAATATAAAAATAAATGATGTATATCTGAGGGAATGCAAGTTCAAATAAATTTGCAATTTCTTACTCGTTTCTCGCTTGCGCTTCTTCTATGCTGATCGCTTTCCTCAGCCATTTTAATTTCTTCAAAAGGATCAAGGTGCATCTGAAACAATGCAACATGGTACGAGTGTTCACAATTGGACATTATTTGATTAACAGAGAAAATATCAATGTTTTAGTAACAAAAACAACATAAGAAATGGAAAAACATACATGTGGCTGCATTTCCATTCGTCCTCCAACAATTACAAGCCCAGCATCTCCATGTTTTAATGTATAATTACTCACAGAGATAGATATTTCCCTATGGTGAGCATTGTGAGGAAAATCCTCCTGAAAAAAAAAGTTGGATTAAGTGAAACAAAGTGAAAATTTTAACCAACTCAAGCATAGAATATGATAATAAAATTACCTTTTTATGCACTTACCTGAACATTTGTTTCCCATAGTTTTTGCAGGTTGTGATCAAAACACATTATAGACCAGCCTGATGTCACAACCACTAAGACCTGTTTTTGTACTTGACCAGGTTTGAATGTTCGGTCAACCACCCCTGATGCCATGGCCACAGCCCGCCGGCCCGAAGCAACCCGGAACTTATCAGGTAACAGGCTCACCTCTGCAAGAACACGGGCCTCACTAAATCCTTCATCAACTCGCCTAGAGTGAGGCTCCAAAACCTTCAACCATTTGAAAAAAAATAAGTACATGATGTTGTGATTTCGCTTAACTACTAATATCTAATGTGTGATTTTGTAAAGCTAAGCATAGTAGCAGAATTCCCGCACAGTTACCATAGTACCTACAAATTACATGCAAGTGATCACATAAAGTAATGTGTAAGAAGCAATAACAACTTTCATAGAACAAAAAATTAGATGATTTGTTATATGAAAGATTTAAATACCAACTATTTTCTATTTTTCTCCCCAAAATTCTTTTAAATTATAAAACAACTATACTTTGAAGGACGAAAGCTAATACATCAAACTACATGATTTCTTTTTTCTTTTAACGGCAAACACACACCCACAAAATCCTACTCATCATCTATAGCTTTTTTTTTCCATGATAGGGCTTGAACCCTCAACCTCATGAGAGAGAAGGACACCACATTAATAGTTGACAGTGACACTCACCTTGGTAGTTGGTACCAATAGGCTAGAAGCCCTTTGGTTACTACATAATTTCTATGTTGTCAGAAGTCCTCCGGGTGTGTGCCTGGGATCTTAAGGCAAGGCGCAAGGAAAAAACCTTGTGGCCATAAGGCCCTAAGGCAAGGTTCCAAAATATGGTCAGCAAGATTCCAACCAAATTCTGTAAATTCTGGCAAAGTTCTGCAAATTCTTGCCAAACTTGCTTAAAACTTTGAACAATGCCCTCGAAGCAGCCTATACTATCTCAAACCAGCCGTAAAGAAGCCTAAAAGTCTAAAACATGTCTAAAATCCCTAAAAGTAATATGTTTATGCTATGCGCGGTGCTTATCCCAAGCCTTTGTTTTTCAAGTGCCTAGGTCCAATGCCCACCCTTTGCGCCTTCGACAACTATGTGTTATTTGCATAATACCAACGACTTATCATCTTAAAGATACTTAAAATACTCGAATCCTAAATCTCATGCTATTTCTACTTATTAGGCATGCCCACAATCATTACTAACCTTGTTGCAGTTTATTCCTATACCAATTTTGATGTGTTACCATTATTCCCAAGGACGGTTCTTTATTGGGGCCCGGGGGGGCCCCGGCCCCCCTGTTTTCCCGGTCAGAAGGGTCGATTCAGTAGTATTTTGTTGGAAAATCATTCGGTTCCCTTCATTTTCTTCTAAAAATCCTTCGACCCCATCCGTTTTCTTCCTAAAAATCCTTCGTCCCCCTCCGTTTTCTTCCTAAAAATTCTTCGGCCCCTTCCGAGCTTTTTTTCAAGCTCCGTCCCTGATTATTCCTATGTACTGACTACAAGATGCATGACTGGAAACCAAGCCTTAGCCAAATTTGACTTTAATCCATCTTTCTGTTTGCCATATTAACCCGTAAATTCTGTTTCTGGTCAAAGATTTGAAAAAACACACCTGATTGGTGAAATTTTCGCCACCCATTGACACATCTTGAGTGGTTGTCAATGGATTTGAATTCATAACCTCTATGTAGTCACAATATAGCCCCTAACACAGGGCTAACCAAATTAAATATTAGATTTAGCCTCCTGGAGAAGACATTACTTACCAATACCGAACAACTTCCATCTAATATTCTAATATGTGCCCAGCACATATGATTCAAAATTAGAGACTTAGAGTATGGAGGAGACCCATACGTAAAAGCGACCATGAGAATGAAAAGATTGTAAACGGTTTACTTGACAAAGAATGCCTGCATGTAAAAGAAACAAGAGAGATGCAGTTTTTAGTTACAGATAAAACTTATTTGGTTTTAATGCCTTGATTACGAGTTGTGCTTTTGCAATCCAAGGTGTTGGTATAACACCAAAAGCTCATCAATCACAGTAATATAGCAAATAAGAGACTTAATGTATTTCAACTATCCAAGAATATTCATGGAAATAAACATTATTAGATGTTGGATATTTAAGTGTAATTGGATTAATTTTGTCGATCAATGTAAATCATGAAATTCATTAAACAAGTTGGGTGTGGGGTGCATGCTTGTTTAAGGTTTTATGATTCAATGGGGGTTCCAAGGGGGCAATGCCCCTTGGTGGGGGTCTAGGGCCAGCGCCTCGGGATAGCGGGGTCGAAGGGGCAGCAGCCCCTGGTGGGGTCCAAGGGCTCTCTGGCTGGGATCGAGCTGCCTGGAGGTAGTTTTCAGAAACCTACGTACATCCAAATTGAAGTTTGATCGATCATTCACTGGTTCATTCCAAAAAAAACACTTCGATTCATACTAGTTCTTCGATTTTTGAAATGAATTTTATCCGATCAAACATTTGGGTGAACAACAAATAGTTTGATCTGAAAGTGCAATTCATCTTCTTATAAAAAATTGTGTTCGTTTTTCAGTGATATTATCTACATTAGACATTTGGGAACCTTAATAAAATCAAGATTGGTTCAAACTTACATTAAATGAGCTCTAATTTAAACCCTAAATCCCATCTTACAAACTCAATACACAATACCTGAATTTTAGCATCATGGGTAGCCACAAGAATCTCTTTCTTTCCATCACCATTAAGATCGGACACAATGGGTGGAGGAAGACGATCCCCTTCATATTTAATAGGGTATTCATCTGATAGATGATACCATGCCTCCTTAAACGAAAAATCGCCTTCATGCTAGTGTCAAAAAAAACAGATTAATTAGACAAAGTAATCATGTAAATTCAGTTAGGAGTACAAATCACTAAAAGAATCAAGAACTTAAAGATCTATAGGGTTTTAGGTCGATCGATGTCAAGCTGATATACCTGAAGAGAGAAGAAAATGGCGAAAGCAGCGAGCATAAGGATGGCTAAATCTCGCTTTCTCATGTTGATTTTGATGCAATCGTCCGTTGATTTTACGTGATTTAATCTTGAAATAAGAAAAGCGGGTATCGATTCAAGACTGATACGCACGTAAACTAATTGTTCAGTTCGTAATAAGTTCGTTAACTTCGTTAATTTAACGGACGAAACGAATCCTTAAAATTTGTGTTCGTTTAATTAACGCTGTGTTCCCGAGTTTATTAAAGGAGGGAACAGAAAAGAAAAGAAAGGAAAAGAAATGAGAGGAAAGGAAAGGAAAAGAATGGATTTCTTTCCTTCAATTTCCTTCCAAATCGGAAGGAAAGAAAAGCAAGGAAATTTAGCCTAGGTTTCCTTCCACTTCCTTTCCATTCTCTCCTTTAATGAAACTCGGGAACACAAAATGTGTTATTTTCTTTTCCCTTCCCTCGTTAAATAAAACTCGGGAACACAAAAATGTTTCCCCTTTCCTTCCATTTCCTTTCTTTTCTCTCGTTAAATGAACTCGGGAACACAGCGTAAATGAACGAGGATAAACACAATTATCATTTGTTTATTTATATTCATGAATTGTTCAATCTAATTTATGAATGATATATATTCAAATTTAAGAAACTTGTCTTTTGCATTCGTTTAGGCTTAGGCCCTGTTTGGGATTTGTTTATTTAACTTTAAAAAGATTTTTTGTCAAAAGTGTTTATTAACTTATGACTTTTAGGAATGAAGTTATTAAAAATGTGTTTAGATTAGCTTTTTCAAAATTAATTTTTCAAAATGACCAAAAAAGACATTTTTTATTGACACTATTTAATGTTATTGGATAAAGGGTAAAGAGTGGGGTAGATTTGTAATTTTATGTCAATAAATCATAAGTCATTTGGAAAAACTAGAATTTTTAGCTTTTGAAAAACAACTTATCACCTTTTTACAAAAAAAAAAATCATTTTCAAAAGTACTTTTAGGTTTGACAAACAACTTATTGACTTATTGGTTTTTCGAAAAAACCAATAAGTCATTTTTAGATGAAATAACAAACATGGCGTTATTTAATTGTGTTCGTTTATGTTTGTTCAATATTGTTCGTTTACACTTGTTCAATTATGTTCATTCATGTTCAATTGTGTTTGTTTATTTTGGTTCTTTTGTGTTCATTTATGTTCATGAACAGTTCAATTAATTTTCTAATGAAGGAATACAAACGAACATGAACAAATTTATTTTCTTAACAAACGAACACGAATACAAATTTCATGTTTGTTAATGTGTTACGTTGTGATATCCGATGATTATAGTGGTCGTTGAGGGTTACGTTAGTTTTCAGTGGTTTTAGCGGTTAAGTAACGATCTCCAATTTTATTTGTTTGTTAGTGATATATTTGCTTTGTATTTTTTTAATAAAGATAGAATTTTTCCTACTTTGAGAGTTGTAGTTTAATTAATTAAATTGTTGATTTTATTTCGAATGCAATTCAATAAAGTTACAAGATTATAATATTAAAGTACAAATCACGAGACAAGTATAAAACTAAATAGCTAATCATTGTTCAGAATATTGAAATTATTGGAACCGCTTGTTCAAAATAACTGTAGAGTTTATGGTCACATATGGGTTGGATCATACATGTTTTTTTAGTAGCATTTATTTCGCTATCATTACTCGAGCTTGAGCCCTCTTATAATAAGATTTTAATAGTTGCAATTGTTTGATATTTCAGGTTAAACTTGAACTTGTCATGGTAGGAATTCAAATACAAGCCTTCTCAAAATGATCAAAGAAGTATATGTTGGTTTGTAAACCAAAATCCATTGGCGACCATACATGCATGGTCAAGTTTCAGATTGCTTTAGACATAAGGTGCCCTCACTTTTCTTAAATAAAAATCAGTGTTGTAAAACTCGGTTTAGGCGGCCGAGTACTCGGCGAGTACTCGGAACTCGGCCCTCAGCCGAACCGACTTTCTCCAACTCGGAATCGGTCAAACTTGGTCCAACTCGGACCTGCTCGGACCAACTCGGCCAAAAAAAACTCGGCCCAACTCGGACCAAATCGGTCAAACTCGGGTCAACTCGGTCAAACTCGGCCAACTCGGATAAAAATAGGTTAGATATGAACCGATACAAGATTTTTAGGTTTTCTCGATGTGTTTGCACGCATGTTGTACTTCAACATTTTTCTACACCAAAGTAGCTAGAAGGTAGCTACTTCCATATATTCTGCACGATGCTCATTCACAACTTTGGTGTAGAAAAGTTTCAGATCACTCTAGACATAAAGGTGTCCTTACTTTGAAAAAAATAGGTAGGAAATGAACCAGTACAAGATTTTAGGTTTTCTTGATGTGTTTGCACACCATGTTGTTAGGGATAGTGACTTTCCATTTTTTTTACACCAAAGTTGCTAGGAGGTACTGACTTCCATCTATCTTGCATGATGCTTATTGACAACTTTGGTGTAAGAAAAGTTGAAATTGTTATCATTTAACGACTTACCTAGAAACATAACAAGAAAAAAAAATCACCTAAAATAATTTAGAAATACAAATTCCACCTATTATAATAAAAAAATCGAGATATCCTTCGCATCCGCAAAACAAAAACCAACAAAAAAGTTTTGTCTAATTTCCCTTACAAATACTAATTAAATTTATTTTGTACTATGATATGAGTTCAAATGATATGTAGAACTAGTTAAAATAATAAATAAATATATTATATCACAAACAATACGTTGCTATGTGTTGATAGTAAGTTTTACACAACATGATTGAGGGCCACCTAACTTTAAGAGTTTGTCTTTCCATAATAACACTTAAAAGGGACGAAGAGTGAGCCTAAAAAATTACATAAAAATCAACGGCATAAACAAATTCATGTAGTGATATTTTGAAAATAACACGTAATCAAAATATGTTAGTGAAAGTGAGAGTAACTCATTTGATATAGGACTTTGCTTTTTAAATTGAAGGTTTCAAGTTTAAACTTGGGCAAGAAATTAAAAGTTTACGAGAAAAAGTATGATGCCACTAAAAACCTAAAATTATATTATAAAATTATAAGAAAAAAATAATATTTAAAAGTTATTTATTCTTTTAATAAATGTAGTGGCTTGATTAACATTAATAGATCTATATTTCTCTTTACCAACAACATTATAAAGTAATTATTTCGCAATTAATAATTAAACATACTTAAAATGAGATGAGAGCCTTATTTAATTTAATGGTCCTACCTCATTTTGTATATTATCTTTGTACTAGATAGAAAATAATCAAAGTAACGTAACCTCATTTTGTGTTTGCTTGAATTAAGGAATGAAAATGTTTCAGTTTCTATAACTTGCCAAATTACAATAATAATGTGTACGTAGTTTGTATGTATGCAAAACAAAGCCATAAACAAGCACAATATATAAACAAGTTTGTATTCATGGCTCATTGCGAATCACTAAAGGGATCAATAGCAGTCTGCTACCGCCCCTGGCGCCCCAGTAGCTGTAAGTCATCGCCACATGTAGGTCTCTCATAGTTAGGCCAAAATTGTGACACTACGAATCACTCAGGAATTGGGTCGCAGTCCATAACCCTTGTTGATTCACTATACATGCACTATAAACCCTAGACACACGTCATCTCCTTTAGATTGCGGCTAGTGAAGTGCCAAGGGTTGGGATTACGGTTCGTTACCACCCTGAAATTCAAATTTTCACTTTTAGCCCCTGCTTTTACTTCAATTATGGTTTTAGTCCCTCGAGTTTATATATTGTGCAAATCATTTAAAAATTTTGACGGATGTGAAACAAGTAACTGTTTAAAAAAAAAAGATTATTGTCACCCTCGAAATTCAAGTGTTCACTTTTATCCTCTGACTTTGCTTCAATTATGATTTTAGTCCCTCAAGTTTATATTTTGTGCAAATTGGGACAAAGAGTTTGACAGATGTTAAACAAGTAGCTGTATTTAAAAAAAATAGATTATTGTCACTAAAAAATGTGTTGAGTTTATATGATTTGTGAAATACAATAATAATGTGTATGTATGTAAACGAACAAAGCCATGAACAAGTGCAATATACAAACAAGTTTGTATGCATGGCTCATTGCGGACCGCTAAGGGGATCGATAGCAGTCTACTACCGCCCTAGTATTGTGAGTAATCTTCATATGTGACATGTAGGCACCACGAATCGCTCTGTAATTGGGTCGGAGTTCATAACCCTTGCTGATTAATTATACATGTGCTAGAAACTCTCACCTCATCTCCTTTTGATTGTGGCTAATGGACTGCCAAGAGTCGGGGCTGCGGTTCGTTATCACCTTTGAAATTCAATTTTATATTTTTAGCCCCT
Source organism: Mikania micrantha (assembly GCA_009363875.1). NCBI lineage: Eukaryota > Viridiplantae > Streptophyta > Magnoliopsida > Asterales > Asteraceae > Mikania > Mikania micrantha. The sequence continues at coordinate 38,428,369 of CM018685.1, forward strand.
GATTTTACTTCAATTATGGTTTTAGTCCCTCAAGTTTATATTTTGTGCAAATCAGGACAAAAATTTTGATGGATGTCAAACAAGTAGATATTAAAAAAAAAAAAAAAAGATTATTGTCATTCAAAACAAACAAAAACAAGAAATTGAAAATTTTAAACCATAAACAAAGTCATGCTTAAGGATAATCATTTTTTTGTCCATTAATAACGAGTTGATCAAGGTATTGTTGAATATAGAATCATTCTTGAACTATTGTCATTAGTTTGAAAAAGTAGGCAAGGAAAAGGGCTTGATGATGATCGTATGAAGAGGAGAAAGAGGTTGAGGGTTTTTTGTCTAAAGCAATGATAATGCCCTCATTTGAATGGGGTAGAGGCGTCAATCTTCACCCAAATCAAGAATTGTGTTAGTTTGGGTGAACAATTATTGTATAATTGGTTGAAATGAGTAGCATCATAACATGAAATGAGTTGAGATGAGTAATATTTTAACACAGTATGGGTCAAGATGGGTAACATAAAAACCATGTGAATGCAATGAATTGAAACTTTAAAGAGTGATTAATACATCATTTGCCAATTGTCACATTTTAAAACCATTTTGCCACTTGTCAATTTTGTATGCACTCACATAATTATCTCTCTTATTAAATACTAGGTTAATATCCCGTGTTCTACATGGGTTAAATAAAATATGTGATATATAAATACTAATGAAAATTTATACATTATAAGATGATTTTTTAATAATATAATTAAAATTTAGTATAACTTAATACTTTAATTAATAAAATAATTATATGATTTCTTAAAACCGTAATTTTTTTAAAGTTTATTTTCTTCAAACATTTCTTTTTTTAAAATTTATAATAATTTGTTTTTTTTAAAAGTGTGTATTTTAACATTTATATATTTTTGTTGCATTAATAATATTTTTTAAATTAAAAAATATATAAAAGAAATAATTAATATAAGATGTAATTAATAGGAGAGATGTGAGACAATAAAGTTGAGGTGTTATAAGAAATTGTCATGTGTCCATAGAAACTTTTATTTATTAAAATAGACTAGGTTAGCCCCTGTGTATTACACGAGATGAATAAAAAATATAATAAATAATTATCATTAAAAATTTAAACAATATAAGACAATTTTTTAATATAAAACAATTATATTATTTTTTTAAACACTATAGTTTTTTCAAATTTTATTTCTTATTTTTTTTAATTTTCTTTTTGAAAATTCAACATTTTATAATAATTTTTTTTAAATGTGTTTTTTTATATTAATATAATTTTAAGAGTAAACTTCTCTTTTGCTCCCTGTGGTTTGACAAAAGTAACCATTTTCATCCAAATTTTGAAATTTTGCAATTTTCCTCCATTAGTTTCAGAAAATTAACCATTTTAGTTCCTGCGGTTTGACAAAAGTAACCATTTTCATCCAAAGTTTAAATGGACTTTAGATGAAAATGGTTAATTTTCTGAAACTAATGGAGGAAAATTGCAAAATTTCAAAATTTGGATGAAAAATGTTACTTTTGTCAAACCACAGGGAGGAAAAGAGAAGTTTACTCTAATTTTAATGTATTAAAAAATCTTTTTTTCTTAATTCAAAACATGTATTTAAGTAGAGAGAGAGGAGGGAAGAACAAAATTGAGGTGGTTTAGAAACAAAACAAGTGTCCCTAGAAATCTTTATTTATTAGAATAGATAGATTATCTCATTACATGTCCTTGAGGATACCAGTTACAATTTTCATATAAAAAAACCAACAAAGACTCGCAAGACAACGGTGAGAATAATTTATTAACGTCATTATGTATACAAATTAATTCTTAGACTTTGCAATAAGTTCACTCATTGTCACACCCCACCAAGGCGGAACACGCAAGGTGTGGCGATCATGGTTTCACATTCATTGTTTACATTGAACGACTTCTACATGCATTAATAACAAGTTTTTTTTTACATCATGTCTTAAATTACAATCATCTGATGTATAACAAACATATGTTCTAAACTTCAAAATATTATATGCATGACTTCACAACTATGGCCAAAGTAAATAGGCTATGCTAGGGAAAATCCCAAAAATACTCATGTTAACGTGATGAGGCTCCATGAAAATCATTCCCAAAATATGTCATATGCTTGCTTTAATTATCTGAGAAATACATGCTAAAAACAGTTAGCATAAAGCTGGTAAGTTCACAGGTTTAGACACGTAAAAAAAATTGAGTTGTTTCATTTGACCACAAGGTTTCAAAATGTGACTATTGTTCTCAAAAACAACAACATGAGTTGTATATATTAGTTATTACCATGAGCTCCCATAACCGAACTCGACATGATTGAATTGCCCCATCCCAATGTTCTATCGCAAAACATTGTATTGAGATGAATATTGTGCACCCGATCTGACCTACAATCAAAGTTAGAGTTACTAACCATGGGTGGGGTTTGTCACTCCCAAATAGTACTATTCCCAATAATTCACGTTTACCCACAATTAACGGTTATAGAATAGGGGATTTAAAAGCGATAAATGTGACTCATGTAATAATGTGTTGAACCAAAACCACTTGTGTCAATGAAACTAGTTGTGTCAATGAAACTAGTACATGCATGATTTCTCCCCCTGTGAGTTAGTAAAACATTGTAAAAATAGGGGCCGTGAAACTCACTGTTAGTGTGGATCTTCAATTCCTAAGTATGAATGTTGTTTTGTATGAAATCACTACCTGGTTCATACAACATTGCGGATTTCCATTGAGTTCGTGAACTTGTCAAAGTTCGTGTTACTATTGTTATGTTTCATGTTCTTATCATGAGGTTCTTGTTATGATGTTTTTGGTCTATTTTTGTTGTTAGATTTGTCGTAAAAAATGTGTTTTATGGTTGGAAATATTTTTTATAATGTCTTAAAAATAATTATTTATTATTTTTAAGAAGTTTTGTCAGTAATTCAACGTATTTTGAAAAATGTTTATTTTTGTTTATCAATATCTAAAAACTTGAAATATGACATTTCCATAATAACCATTTAAATCACTTCGTATATACGTATATGAGTTAATATTTCATTTTCCATGACAAATATATATATATACACACATACAGTACATATGGGTATGAACGTTTAAATTTATCGTTTTGTGACATATTCAGTTCAGTGACTTCTAGTGAACTTTTAAAATAGCAAACATTTTTATAAAATTATGAAACTTTACAGTCAAGTATTTTAACGTGTTCTGAACAACTTTTGTTTAGAAAATTTCTGGAGATTCTGCTTGAAAATAGGCCGAAGCAGCCACCCAAGTCAGAAGGTCGATATATGCGTACTGATTTTGTAGAGGCTGTTTCGGGTATCATGTGGTTGAGTTAGAAAACGTATAAATAGTCATTGAAAACTAACTCGACGAACTTGGTCATAGAGTTTGAGTTTGCTTCATTTCGAGTTGCTATGATAAAGTTATACTATTTTGAAATCGGGACAGCTTCTGTCCTAAAGACAGAACTGTATATTTGTGTGTATATATCATTTTAAATTAACAGTTTAAGAGCGGGTTTCACCTTAGCAAGCAAGGAGAAGGTAGAGACGTAGAAAGAGCTTGATCTTTAACTGAAAATTGGAAGAAGAAGATCCCCCAAGTAAAAACAATTCAATTGTTGCATTTGAGTGAAGTGTAGCTTCAGGAATGGGACAACATGAATTCTTTCATAAAAAATCCACCTAAAGGCTGTTGTGGTATTTAGTTGAAAGACAAAGAAAGTGTGAGTGGGTTGGATGTGTCTTGCAAAGTCCCCAAGTCTTTCTTTTATACTTGGAAAAAAAAAACGTGGTCTTTAATTAATTTAAAGAGGTATGATAGCCATGATGGTAGAGTGTAGATTTGGTAAAAAAAAATTGAAAAATGATGAGAATCTCATGAGATTTTCTGTCAAAATGGAGAATAGGTTGAGATTTGATTTGTTTGAAATTGTGGTATGGTGGTTATATATATATATGTATATATGTATTGTTTTATTTTATTTTTTTCTTTGTTGTCGTCTAAAAGAAAAACCAAGAATAGTTAGTTTTTTTTTAATTAAATATCTACGTGCACAGATGCATTGATGTGTCTAAATACTTGATTTTTTTTCGTTTGTGGATGTTTGTAAAGAAGACGATATTCTTTTTATAATGATTCATGAGTATTGCATTTATTCAAGAAAACATGAAAGAAATTTGAAATGATTATATGAATAATAAATGGGTTGTGTGTAAGAATGTCCAAAGTGGAGTGGTGATTTCCTTACTTTCAGACGTGTAGAGATAAAATAATATGATTGGTCATCAATTATTGTTGTTTAAAAGAAAGTTGAGAAATAAGAAATCGTGTAATCAAGTCAAGAAATAAAAAGGTAGGAGTATTGAATTTAAAAATGAAAATTTTGATGGTGGCATGGTGTATACTACATCTGTCGTCAAAGATGTATGTGTGTAATATATATATATATATATATTGTTTTCATTTTGAATTATTTTGGATTAAATGTTTTTTTTCTTGACGTTTTGAATATTTAAGTTGGGTATAAATGAGTCTAGTATAGACATATAAAATTTAAGTTTGGTTGAGATTAAAAGCTGAAAAATTAATGCATGTTAAACTCATGCCATTAATTGCAACAATTTATTAAAATTATGGTTTGAATAATATAATAATGTAGAAATAGTTTGAGCGGGAAATAAAGTCCAAGATGTGCTTTATTGAGTGTCACATGTCACTCACAAACCTTCATTTATTATATTACATAGATAGATTATTGTGTTTATGGTTTTAATCTTTTGGTATTATCTTGTCATTGGTTTTTATGAATTATATAAATTTATTGTTATTTTATCATTGTAATTACATATAAAACGTATACAATTGTGTTTTTTTTCACAATTATGTTTTTTAAAACTCATTACTTTAGAAAAATAGTAGGACAAAAATATTATTAGCAGAAAGACACACTTACGAACAAAAAGATATAATGACACGTGCTTTTTATATGACCATACAATATTCGTTTTAATGATAGAAACTGTTCGTTTTATGCTGTATTTTTTCTAAAATAATAATATCGTGTATAAAAGTAATGATCACTTAAAAAAATGAGAGAACATAATAAGAAGTTAACAAAAGTTGTCATGAATAAATACATTTGCTAACTTTTTAATACCATTTTGATTTTAATAATTAAATTATAGATCTAGTGATCCATAATTCATCTCACACTTCTCAAAAATCTAATCATTTTTACCATAATCTCACCCCAAATTCGTAATATAATATAGTTTATTATTAGTTTGAATATTCTTATTCCATTCATTTATAGCTAACTAGCATAATGTAAAACGTGCATCGATCTTGTAGAATCTTTAAGTTTATATGTTTAAATTATCTCTTTGTCCACTCCTATTTATGTTAGCTCTTTATTTGACACTAGATAAAATCTCGTTTATTACACTGGTTGAAAACTAAAATGTTGTGTACTTTGTAAGAAACTTTGTTTTAAAAGAATTGTTTTTAAGAAAACTTAATTTTACTGAACTTTTATTCTTCCTAAAAATACAAATTTAAAATAATTCTTATTTTTTTAAAAAAATTGATTTTAGAAAATTTTCATATTTTGTAAACTTTGTTTAAGTGTGTTTTTTTAATAAAAAAAAGAACTCATTTTTTATTTATTAAAACTATAAAGTCATTAGTCGTGACATTTTAAATTATTTAACAAAATTAAAGAACATAATTACCATTTAATATGAGAGAGTATTATTGAAAAGATTAAACAAATGACATGTGGCAATAAGTCTTTAAAAAATGGCATGTGTCAATAATGGTCCAATAAATTGACATGCGCCAAAAAGATACTTATTTATTATGGTTTAAAGATTTATATTATCTCTCATATTAAATAGTTACTATAATAATCATAAGTAACAATATTATTTATCTTTTACAAATTAAAAATAGTTTTTTAATAACTTGAAAATCAAATCATTTTATTAAATACTTACTTTAAAAATTTTTATATATTATAACTTTTTAAAATCAAAATTAAAAAAAATTATTTAAAATCTTTTTATAGAAATAAAAGTTGTATGAAAAAAATAAGTTTTCATAAAAAAACATTCTGTTTCAAAAAACTGATAACAAATCAAAAGTTATAAAAATTACAATGCAAATTACATTTTTGGTCTTGTATGTTTAAAGATAATTTTATATTAGGTTTTAACTTTAATAATTAAAAAAATATAAACTTATCTTACTAATTTGATATGGTTAGTTTTTGATAGAAAATTAACTCAAATTTTAAAAGTTAATTAGTTCATAGATCTAAGTTATTACCAATCAAGAAGGTTAGATGAAATTCCTATTGTTATTAAAATTTATAATTATTATTTATTACTTAAAGCAGTTGTTAATACGTAATTTAATCATTTTATATCAAAATATTGTTTCAGAATTTATAAATTTTTGTTAGTTAGTACTTAGTATTTAATATTTTATATATAACTAGGTTATAAACCCGTGTATTACATTGAATTTGATACAAAAATTGATATATTTAAAATATATATATGTGTTTATGTATGATGAATTGCATAATATACTATAGAACTATAAATCTTTGAAATAAGATGGTTGAAGATATGTAACTCCATATCATCCGAAGATTCACCTTTTCGGCAGCTTCCAATTTTTTGTTTAGCTTTCTCTTTTTTGTTTTGTGATGTTCGATTAGAAAATATGTGTAAACAAAGCCAATAACATTTATAAAACAATTATATTTGTTAGCAAGCAGTATCCTTCAGAACAAATATACATAATATTGAGAACAGAATTATAGAATATACAAAGTAAACATATTATATTCAAAATGTAAAGACTTAATCATACTAAAAATAAATAACTGATTACTAGGCATCTTTTATCAAATAAAAAACTTATATGATCAAGTTTCATCAATGATGTATAATACCCAAACATAAGTATGTATTATAATAAATCTATAAAAGTTTCAATAAAAAAGATAGAAAACAATACAATACAAAACAAAGGAAATTGAACTGGGATTCAAAATTGGCATCACTCTGATAGCGAATGTCAATTTTAATTATTTCATTATGTTTATAAATAGCAGATAGCAACATCTGCATGCATGCTAAAACAACTGTGATAGATTAATATACACAGAATTTGTAATGTGAATTTGAATACAAGTTAATCGATTTGTAAATAGCATAGTTGCATACATATGTGTGTAAAAACAATTCGAAGTTTCAAACTAGTGTGACTATGAACAAAAATAAACAGAGTTCATTGTTGAGAAGGCATAGAGTTAAAGTTGAGTTCATTTACCTCAGACGTTACTGCAAATTTAGCTTCAATCAGTAGGTTTTATGACCTTAAAAATCCACAATTGAATATACACACTTCTATCAAAAAATATGAACACATCAATAGCAGATAGGAATACATCAATTATTTTATAATAGAGGAAACTGAAATGGGCTTCAAATTTGGTAGTATTCAGACAAAGAATGTCAATTTTAATTTTTTTTATTTGTTTTTAAATATCAGAATAACATATTTATGTAAATAGCTTATTCTAAGATCATTTACATGATACCTGACTGCAAACCAATCATATAGTTAAAAAAATAAACAAATTTAATCGTTCAAAAGTCATGTAGTTGAAGTTGAGTTCATTTACCTGATACCTAGATGCAAATTAGCATCCGCCAATAGCTTTTATGACTTCAAAAATCCTTAATTTCCTCTGTTTAAGACATATAAGAATGAAAATATCAAGGTGAAATAATGCAAATAATACCCTAAATCCAAAATCTCGGTATTAATCAAACAATGGGAAAACTAAGACTAGAAAATCAGAATTTCCAAATCAAAAGCATGCATGTGTTAAAGCGCATCTAATAAATCGTCAAACTCATGAATTATAATATGATAAGTAATCAAATTATGGTTTCAATTATGTGGTATTCGGATACTACAATACGCATCAAAATCAATAATGACAAAGAAAAATTAACAACTGTCAGTCGACAAACGAAGTTCATATCAAAGAAAAGAAGATGATTCTAAACACAAGAGATGAACATACCTTAAATCAAAAATCTGGATATGAATCAAACGCTTGAAACATGTAGTAAGGGTTTTGAAATCAAGAGTGTCCCATATGCTTATATTAAATCTCTTCAATGAATGGTCCCTGTTTTCATCCTAAGAAAAGAAATAAATAAATTACGGTTTGTAAACCTGGTTTCATCCCTTTAGGGTTTTATTTTTTAATGAAAATTTAGGATGATATATTAATTATTTTTTTAATATAAAATTTGACATGTGTGAATATTGATATAGATTTAACGTAAGATTGACACGTGTCAAAATTTAAGAAAGAAATTATGTGATAATGACACGTGTCAATTTTAAATGAAGAATTAATATAGTATTAACACGTAATCAAAATTATTTTTATTTATTATAAAGTGTAGATTCGTGTATTAGATATAGCTTACGTAATATATAAAAAAATAAAGTCAGAAAACGAGGGAGATAACAATATAACATGATGCATTTCCAGCTACTTGTCAAAGATTTGATCTAAAACAAATCGGAAACTGAGAAAGAGGGGGAAAAATGTATTGTGGCTCGCAGTCTTCTCGATCTTCAGAATCGAAAATTTGCTAATCGAGTGTCGTAGATCGTAACACAACACAGGTACTCTCATTCTAATTGTTCATCGCTTACATTTTCAGATTTCAATTTCATATCAATTCGTTTCCTCATCGTACATCTTGTTCAAATGCTGCTAGAATCGCTAATTCTAGGATTTTGTTTTTATTGGATCAAAACGAGAAGTGTATGTTATATGGATTAGGTTTTTTAGGTTTTTGATTTTTACCTGAATGTTGATGTCAATTATGTTACGTGATTAGACCTCGAGATCCTGTAACTGCCGATGTTGTTGCAGCGATCGAGTTAGACATAATAAACTTAATTACTTGATAATCTGAACATTAGTGTTGATAACTGATATGGTTAAGAGATTGGCACAAAATGCGCAATAGAATGGTGTGGATGTGTGATAAATCATAAATGACTCCTGGACTTCAACCTCTGTTTTATTTAGCGTGACTTGTAGATGCTGTTTAAATAACTAAATCATCAAGTTATGTATGTGTTGGCCCTTAGAAAAGTAAAATTGCACTAATTTTAACGTTATTTTACTTATTTTGTGAAAATAATCGTGAAAACATTGAGTTGATTAACCTCAAATGATGACTTTGAGCCAGGACTCATTCGGAGCAGCCTCTCTATCCCAATTGAGATAGGGGTAAGGCTTGTCTCTATCTTCTCCCCGGACCCTACTCAAAGTGGGATTTTTACTGGGTATGGTGGTGGTTGTTGTTGTTGTTGTAATTGTCTCAAGTTAGAAGATTATGCTTACTCGATTAAGAAATCCTAATAAGGGATATCTTATTGTCTGTTAATTGCCAATTAAAAGTATGATTGATGATATTTTGTTAGATTTACTTTAAATTTTCGGCTGTACAGATTTGATAATGGAATCAGATACAGAACAGAAGGGCAGTATGGTGATTGAGCTAGATGTTCCACATAACAAGCAGATTGATCCAGTAAGAGCTCGGTTTCCATACTGCATTGTATGGACACCGCTCCCAGTAATTTCATGGCTCCTTCCTTTCATTGGTCATGTTGGGATATGTAGAGAGGATGGAGTTATTCTTGATTTTGCTGGACCTAATTTCGTGTGTGTAGATAATTTTGCATTCGGATCTGTGGCTCGCTACATCCAAATAAGCAAAGAAAAGGTAAAAACTAGAACATATGCTTGCTTGAATTCTTTTAGAACATATGTTATTTCACTAGGCTTGATGACAAATAAGATAATTTTTTGATTCAATTATGGGGTAGTTGCTTCTAAGATGAGTTATGTATCTTGAAGTTCATAAAAATGAAGCATCGAAGTCGCTACTAAGACAAATGTGGAACGCTGGTATGATATATTGGTAACTCCAACACATAAATTTGCTTCTAAGATAACGACTAACCCGTAGTTGAAACAAAATGATGATCCCATTTGTCATCAAGCCTTCTGAAAATAACCACCTTTAAAAAAACATGATTGAATCTAAGACAGTAATCTTGGTGATTATCATGTCTTATTCCCTTGTAACAGTGCTCCATCACTTCCCATCCTTCAACCGCATTCAGAAGTGAAGAAGATTACATGTTAGTAGAGTCAGGAAGAAACCAATACACATGGGATGGCGCCTTACAAAAAAGCACACAAGAATACCAACACCGAAACTACAACATCTTTACCTGCAACTGTCACTCATTTGTGGCCAACAATCTAAACAGGCTGGAGTTTCAGGGTGGTGGGTGGAATGTGGTGAACTTGGCAGCATTGATATTGTTGAAGGGTGAATGGGTTAATACAATATCTATGATTCGGTCTTATCTGCCATTTGTGTTACTCTTCTTTATTGGAATCACCTTTGTTGGGGCAAGCTTTCTAACATTCTTGGTGTTATTTGCATTCCTCCTTGTTGGATGGTTCGTTTGCGGTGCGTATTGTTTCAAAAAACTCATACAACTCTAGTAGCTGTTTCATTCCATGTAAGATGTAGCTTTACTAAATGTGTGTTTTGATTTTGGTACAAGATAAATCACCCATGTTTATACAAGTTCTTACCATCCAAATTGTGTGTTGTACATTTAGAACGAATCAACTATGGTTCCTTGTAACCGTACCATGTACATATCATAAATAACATGCTCAACCTCCTAGAAGTTTATGAGTTTAATCTTTGTTGTGTTATGGGAGTGCATAATTATCCGTCCACTCCGTAGAAGTTTATGTTTTTCAAGCCTGACAAAATGGGCGGGTTGGGTCGAGTTGGGTAACAGGTCAGAATGAGTTTTGATCAAGTTGGGTGCGGGTCAGACGGGTTATAACTTGTAAGCATAATCAATTTGGGTCAAAATAGATTGTTTTTAAAAAAATTCATATTGATTCAAGTCAAAATGTGTTTGAACTAAACAAATAGTGCATTAGGATAATTTTTAATGATTTTCTTATCAAATATGTTTAAATTATTCTAAAACGTTTAAATTCATTGCATTCACATAGTTTTTAGGTTACCCATCATAACCAATATTATGTTAAAGTGTTACCCGTCTCAACTCATTTTATGTTATGATGTTATCCATTTCAACCCATTATTCAATAATTGTTCACCTAACCAACCAATTTCTTTTGATTTGGGTGATCATTGCCACCTCTAATGTTTTTACTTTTTTTTTTTATCAAAATTGATATTAATTTTTTCTTTATTCGGTATAACCTGTATGTGTATTTTTTTTCTGGGATTGATCAATTTATGTGGTTTTTTACTTTTTTTGCAACAATAGTTCTACACTAGACTTGACCACACAATTTCATTTATGTATCACCAAGAATTGCAAGTAAAACGCTCCATGACGCCCAGTTAGGATCCATGAAGGCATGAACCCATTAAGACCTATACACCTAGTTCAGGTCAAAATAATGGAAGGACGACATTTCCATAGGGGTGTTCATCGGATCGAATAACGAGTTATTCGGGTTTGAAATTTTTTGGTATATCCGAAACTCAAAATATATTATTCCGTCCGAAAAACCTAAAAAACAATGACTCGTACGCCAGAATAACCCGAACAAACCAGGCTTATTCGGATATCCGACCTGAAAAACTAGTTTTTTGCCTATCTGAAACCCGACCCGAATCTAAAATATATTATTCGATCCAAAAAACCCGAACAACCCGCATTACATTTCGGATGAGTTTTTTTCGGGTTTCAGATACGATTCTAATTGCAATTTTTTTTGAGTTTCGGATATTTTGAACACTCCTACGTTTCCATGGACCTAAACGGCTTATAGTATGTAATGGTATGACCCATAACATCACCCGTAATTGTCAATATGTGCTTTTCTTATTAATCACACTATTAAACTTAAAGAAGTTCTAATAGTACCCAACCTTGCTAAAAATCCTTTATCAATCACGCAAGTTGCCTTGATAATTCAATTAAAATTACTCTCATCTTTCGGTTTATTCATACAGACTCTAATGGGCTAAGTCATCCACCCATGACCCATGTTCCTAGGGCTGTTCACGAACCGAACCGAGTGAGGGAGGGTATGCTTGTGCTCGGCTTGTTTTCAAACCGAGCGGCTCGGCTTGGTTCGGATTTGCAGAACCGAGCCAAATCTTGTGCTCGTTGCTCGGCTCGTTTTAAACCGAGCGGCTCGGCTTGGTTCGGTTTTGCTCGGTTTAATAAAATTTAATGCCACGAATAACTATTAACTGTCATCTAGTTGGTTATTATAGTTACATATCAACACTTATATTAGCAGCTAATAATCCCAAACCACAAACAATCAAATTTAAGATTAAAGGAAGCCATGTTCGGTTGCAATAATCTCAAGCAATGACAAAATTTTTTCAAAACATAATCCAAGTAGTGTAAATCTCTAAAAACACATCCAAACATTCATACTAGTCAAAGTAAAAAGATCATAGTTGGAAGTAAACAAATGGCTGAGTATTGAGCATTTGGGAATTAAATTCTCACGTAAAAACTGAAACAAATAGATCTGGGAATTAGATTTAAAGTTTTGAGTATTGAGTATTTGCTTATTTGGATATTGAGTCTTTTGAAAGTAGTTTAAATATAAAAAAATATATTAGTTATACATTAATAAAATATTATATATATATATATGTGTGTGTATATATATATATATATATATATATATATATAATTTAGTTATACTTTAGCAAACGAGCCAACCGAGCGAGCCAATCGAGCGACTATCCGAGCGAGCAACGAGCGAGCTTACCTTGGTTCGTGCTCAGCTCGTTTATAAACCGAACCGAGTGTGCTCGGTTCGTTTAAAACCGAGCGAAATTCGAACGAGCTATTTCCGAGCGAGCGACGAACGATCAACTAGCGGCTAGCGATTTGAACAACCCTAGTTACTAGGGATTCATAGTTCGATTTAAAACTACGAAATTGTCCTCACTAGACATCAGTTTGATTTCATGGTTGTATTTTCCTAATTTTTTGTCAAACGACAAAAGTTTTAAACCGTTTTAAATAATTTGGTTTATGTTTTACACCAAAAACCAGTTATAAAAAATTGCACCAAACCGTATATATAATAATATAAATATTATAGATGTGTGTATAGATATATAAAGTTAAAGATGGGCCAGGCATTTAAATTTGGCCATTTGGATTTTGGGCGGTCATTCCGGGAAAAAAGTTAGTGTTAGACATTTAGGATGTTAATAGTGCCATAAATATTTAGGGTGATAATGCTTGTGAATATCAATAATGAAGACATGGGAGAGGCCGAAAACGATGACATTGTGGACAATTTTTCAATTTCTATTTTGTTTCATGAAGTGTGAAACTTTGGATAATAAATTTTTTGTTTTGTACTTGGTGTTTTGGAACTTTGAACAACATATTGTATTAAACAACTTAGTTTTGCTTGCATAGACAACTTATTTGAAAAACTAACTTCTATAAAGGTTGGAGGTCAAACCACAAAACAAACGCCAATAATGGTGTGAATTGGTTTTCATTTTTAGCAGTCAGGTGTTAGTTTTAATTAATAATGGTGTGAATTGGTTTTCATTTTTAGCAGTCAGGTGTTAGTTTTAAACCATAAAAAACTGTCATCGTGGATTTTGTTCAAGGTTTAACTAAAAAACTTAACTTCAAACACCCCTAAATGTTACCTAATTTGTGCCAACTCTACTTTCTTTCTATAGCTACCAAAGTATCTCATGAGTTGTGGCATAATGGTTTGGGCCATCCTTCAAAACATTTTTTTAGTTACATGTTTTTTTTTTCTTGTAAATTTTTAAATAAATATTGTAACGTGCAATATATCCAAGTCTACTAGACTACCTTTTTTGCCTTCACTAGTTTATATCATTAAAACTTTACATATTATTCATTGTGGTATTTAAAGGCCTTTGTATGTTGTTACTCGTTTGAATTATCGATACTTTATTACTTTTATCAACAAATATAGCCGTTTCACATAAATGCACCTATCAACCTACCATTCTCAAGCTATTGAAATGTTCATTCACTTTAAGAACTTGGTTGAAAATTTATTCAACTCAGCTAGTAAACATCTTTAGTGTAATGGGTTTGAACTCACTTAAGACACGATGAGGCAGTTTCTCTCCAAGTCTAGAACCTCATATCGTATCTCTTATCCATACACACCTCAACAAAACATGGTTTGCCAAAAGAAAAATAGATGTCTCTCCATGGTCAATTTATTTTATCTCATGCCATGATGCCAACTAATAAAAAATCTAATGGTATAATGCCACAACTACCTTCCTCATTAATCACCATCCTTTAAAAACATGTAATCATGTTAATCCTATTTAACTTTTATTTCATTCCAAACGTGATTAGACCCTTTTATGCACTATTAAGGGTGTTCACGAGGCGAGCCAAACCGAGTCAGGGGCAAGCTCGGAGTCGGCTCGGCTCGGATTGTAATACGAACCTGAAATCTTGGCTTGAACTTGACTTATTTTTAACCCAGCCAGCTCGGCTCAGTTCGGTTCATTTTTGGCTCGGTTTTTACATAATTTCGATTTTAGGATATGAGTATGTGACTTGTGAGCTTGATCACGTTTTCTTTTATTTTTTTTATTATTTTCTTTAAAATAATTACAAATATGAAGATATAATTATTATCAAAAGTAACCTATATTTTATATTTTGGTATAACTTGTTGTACAAACGATCCGAGCTACGAGCCGAGCCAACGATCCAAGCTATGAGCCGAGCCAGCCTTGTCTTGGAGTTTGATCGGCCACAAAACGAGCTGCTAGAACCGATTTGGCTACGGAATGTATTTACAGGTTAACTTTTATTTTCTTTTTAATTTTTAGTTTTTATTTTTTTTTGTTTTTCCGGATGTGTTTTGTCCTAATATGAGCATATCATATTCGAGTTCATCTTCGTGACCTCCAAACTCGATCAAAGAATTTCTGTTGAAAAGCCGTTGCAAATTGATCATAAAAGAATCCCCAACTTAATAACCTGCAAGAATCTGTTTTCAAATTGATCAGAGATCATGTGTTAATGTATAATTTTCATTTCTCAACATCAGTAAATCATTGAGAGTACCAGCAGGACACGCAAACGAAAATGGTGAATCGCATGGCTGCTACTGCTGCTTATCGTCTACTTAACCAAAAGAAGCTTCTTCATCAACGCCGATTGATCCCCAATTTCAGTCAAGTTAACCGATCGTCTTCAAGTTCAGGTAAACACTCTTCAATTTCAGTGCATATTCTTACATCTATCCCTAATTTGCTTGCATTTGAACATGCAATTCGCCTGTCATGATAAGAATTTCTTCTTAGGTTTAGTTTTGATTTTATAGGTTTTGAATTATTGTTTGTTGTTACTTTTTGCAATAATGCTTGATTTGTTGGGAATTTGGATCAACGAACATCAAAATCAAATGGCCGATGTACGAATTATCTGACACCTCGTGGTTTTCGTCTTATTTCGTAAGAAAAATATTTTTTGGATAGGATCTAACACTTTGGGGTATGATGATACATATTTTTTTACAAATGCTTCCTAAAAGGAAGACAATCAAACATTAGAGTTGGAGTGAGCTTAGTGAAAATATAAATCCTTCCAAGCATACTGATTTTTCACTCTCCTTGTCAAAACCTAAAAATTTAATTAAGCTAGACCCTAAAGTTTGGAGGCCCTTAGATTAAGCTTCATCTTACCTTTTTGTGCAGTTGCGTCGCTCAATGGATCTTGCAAGGGTGTATAAAAATCTAAAATAAAGATTGGTTTCAGAATCGTGTTACTTTGTTTAGCCATGTTTATTGTTTAACTTATGTGTAGTTGCAGGTTTTACACATCACTGTGCCACTGCACCTCGAAAGCAGTTTCTTGCAAGTTATAGATGGGATCTTCAGAAATTTACCTTAATTAACATGCAGCATAGTATGTCTGCAATCCATCACAGAAACTTTGGATCAGTGACCTCCACCATAGTTCAAAGAAACCCTGTGTTTTCAACTATTAATAATGATGATTTGATCTATTTTGAGAAGATATTAGGGCCCAAAAAAGTTATTCAAGACCATGAAGAACTACAAACTGCAAACACAGACTGGATGCATAAATACAAAGGCTCTAGTAAGCTTATGATCCAACCTGAGAACACCACAGAGGTTCACATCTTTCTTTTTCCCAAAATGGATGGTTAGGTTAGTCTGAAATAATGATTACGGTCCATGTGTACGCAGTTATCTCAAATTCTTGAGTATTGCAATTCCAGATGTTTGGCAGTTGTTCCTCAAGGTGGAAACACAGGTCTTGTTGGAGGAAGTGTACCCGTGTTTGATGAGGTAAAACATGTCTGCAATCTTTCCTTTATTTTTTTAATTCATTTATTTCATAATTTTTTTCTTACTTGCAGATCATTGTTAATACTCGACGCATGAATAGCATTATTTCTTTTGATAAGGTAGGGAGGTCAGTTTTCAGTCTTGACTTGTTACTAATCTAACCCTTTATCCAGTATTCTAGTCACTTGTTTGTTAAAACATGTAATTATTTATTTATTTATTTATTTTTGCTGATTTCCATATGCAATTTCTTTGCAGGTCAGTGGTGTACTGGTATGTGAAGCAGGATGTATATTGGAAAATCTTATTTCTTTCCTAGACAAAGAAGGGTAATATCATTTTGCAATATGAAAATCATTTACTCATTATCATCCTTCTGAATCATTTGTGTGATGTTCTAACTGTTTATTGAATCAGTTTTATTATGCCATTAGACTTGGGTGCAAAGGGAAGCTGTCAGATTGGTGGAAATATCTCTACTAATGCTGGAGGGTTGCGCCTAGTACGTTATGGATCTCTTCATGGGACTGTTCTTGGTATGTTTTTTCTTAATAATTTTATTTAAATTTTTAAAAATTTGAAGAATAAACGTCTTATTCACATATATGTTACAGGTCTTGAGGTTGTTTTGGCAAATGGTAGTGTGATTGATATGCTCGGGACTTTGCGAAAAGATAATACTGGCTATGATTTGAAGCATTTGTTTATAGGTGTGACTGAACTTTAAATACTTTGTTAGTCATAATTCTTGTGTAAAAGTTTATTAGCATTTGGCTGATCCAATACTCATGTATCTATACACAGGAAGTGAAGGATCTTTGGGTATAATAACAAAGGTTTCAATACTCACACCTCCAAAGTTGTCTTCAGTAAATATAGCTTTCCTTGCTTGCCAAGATTACATCAGTTGCCAGGTAAAATATTATTCTTTCTTAACATAATAGTATAATACACGTTAAAACTGAAATTTTTTTGTGTCTTGGATGTATTTATCTAATCAATTACTATTGTTTGTTATCAGAAACTTCTATTTCAAGCTAAAAGAAGGCTTGGTGAAATATTATCTGCATTTGAATTTCTTGATGCCCAAGCAATGAATCTGGTAAATCTTTGGGGTCATGACTAATATCAACAGAAACTCTTTAAATCGTTTACTCTTTTAGGCTAAAGTTTAACGTGGTCTTAATAACGCCGCATCCATAAAAGAATATCCGTCACATTTCATTACATTTAACTATAAAATTCAATTTATTATTATTATTATTATTATTATTATTATTATTATTATTATCATCATTATTATTATTATTTTGTGTTTTTACAGGCTCTTCACCATCTAGACAGTGTCCGCAATCCATTACCATCCTCAATTTACAACTTCTATGTTCTCATTGAGACAACAGGCAGCAATGAATCTAATGACAAGTAACTTACTGCTATATAATTTTATTCATTTTTACTTAACTATCAACAATCTTCTACAATAATATTTATAAAGAGATTTGAACTCACATGTTAAGGGAGAAACTAGAGGCATTTCTTCTTCATGCCATGGAAAGTGGTTTGGTAACTGATGGTGCCCTTGCACAGGATTTTAGTCAAGCATCATCATTTTGGCATATTCGTGAGGTTGAAAACCTGATAAATATAATTTGCATGATCACTTTGAATATGCTAATTTTATGTACTCGTTTTCAGGGTATTCCAGAAGCATTAATGAAAGCTGGAGCTGTATACAAGTATGATTTATCATTACCTGTTGAAAAGATGTATGATCTTGTTGAAGAAATGCGAATACGTCTTGGTAACCAATATGATTTTGTCATACTGCAATATAAACGATAACGCTTGTACCTTTAACTGATTTTCATTTGATATTATATCCTCAACTAAGTTTTTTTATTTTTTTTTATTTTTAATAGGTGGTGCTGCAAATGTAGTGGGATATGGTCACCTTGGAGATGGCAACCTCCATTTAAATGTGTCAGCTCCACAGTATGATGATGCTGTAAGATTAATTCCCCTGCTTCACAAAAATAAAAGTTAACACTCATTTTTATTTTCTTCTGAGATATTAAAAAAGAGTGCAGATTTTGGCACAAATTGAACCTTTTGTCTATGAATGGACATCCCGACACCGTGGGAGTATAAGTGCTGAACATGGGTTAGGTCTCATGAAAGCTGAAAAGATCTACTACAGCAAGTCTACTGAAACTGTAAGTCTACATTATTATGAGGGTTAATACCTATAATAAACCAATATACTTACTTTTTGTGAAAAAAGTCGCTCAATCTGCTTTAGGTATATTAAAGTTGCTCAAATTGTTAAAAATATATGAAAAAGTCCCTTAACTAATATTTGTATATATTGTTGGAATTTGAAACTAAGTTTAACTCAACCTCACAAAATTGAATGTAAAAGATTGAACTCAAATGCTTGTTTATTATCAACTAGACTGCTTTAAATAGCAGTTTACATAACAATCAAATGAGATAAATATGGAACCAAAATAGCAACCAAAACAAAGCACAAAAGACTATTCAAACTGACTTAGTAAATCCAAAATACTAGGAAACTTAATTGACCGGCTATCTTCCACGCAAGCATCCAACGTCTTTGACTAATATTTGAATTACTTTTAACATTCCCCCATAATTCAAATTCTCCAGAATCCAAGTTTGTCTTGGAAATATCTGAACTTTTCTGCTCCCAATGCTTTTGTTAAAATATCAGCAAGTCAGCAACCTGTTCATTCGTATCACACGATTCTACTATGACTTCCTTAATCTCCACCAAACGTCGAATGTAATGAAACTTTATACTTATATGCTTGGTTCTTCTATGAAATGCTTGATTTTTAGTCATAAACACAGCAGATTGATCATCACACCAAATAACAGTTGGCTCCTTCTGTTCTTTCGTCAAATCAACTAACATCTTTCTCAGCAAAACTCCTTGACATGCACTGGCTGCAGCTGCAATATACTCCACTTCAGTGGTAGAAAGAGCTACCACATCCTGCTTCTTTGAACTCCAAGAAATTGCGCTTGAACCAATTGTGAAAACACTTGCAGAAATGCTTTTCATGTCTTGTGATGAACCTGCCCAATCACTATCAGTAAATCCTGCAAGTTGTACCTTTAAACCACGTTCATACCATAACCCAAAATCAGTTGTTCCTGCCAAATATATTAAGATTCTTATAGCTGCACCAAAATGTATCACAGAAGGTTTATGCATAAATCGTGACATTATACTTGCAGCAAAACCAATATCGGGTCTGGTTTGTGTTAAATAAATGAGACCACCAACTAAACTTCTATATTTGTACCCATCTGCTAGTTCTCCTCCATCTTCCAATGTGAACTTATCATTGGTATTCATAGGTGTATCAGAAGGATTACAACATAGCATTTTGAAATTTTTAAAAAGATCTGTGGCATATTTCTTTTGTGACAGAAATATTCCATTATCCTTTTGAACCACTTCAAGCCCCAAAAAATGTTGTAATTTTCCCATGTTAGTCATGTCAAACGCTTCTACCATTTTTTGTTTAAATTCTTCAATTGAACCCATTGATGAATTTGTATAAATTATATCATCTACATAAATGCAAATAATAATAAAATTTGTACCTTCACCTTGTTTGACATACATGGTTGGCTCATTCATACTCCTTTCATATCCATTGACAGCTAGATAACTATCAATCCTTTCATACCAAGCTCTAGGAGCCTGTTTTAACCCATATAGAGCTTTGTGTAGTCTGAATACCTTATCCTCATTGCCTTGAATCTCAAACCCTGGTGGCTGAGTGGCATAAACTTCTTCATGTAGGACACCATTCAAGAAAGCTGATTTAACATCAAACTGGTAAACTGGCCAACCACACTGACCTGCAAGAGACAGCACCAGTCTGATTGTCTCAAATCGAGCAACCGGAGAGAAAGTTTCTTCAAAATCAATTCCATGTTCTTGAGCATACCCTTTAGCAACTAAACGAGCCTTGTGCTTAACTATCTTACCATCTACACTCATCTTGAGTTTGAATACCCATTTGAGCCCAATGGGTTTTTTTTTTCAGGTGGTAAATCACATAAAGACCATGTCTGGTGCTTTTCTAGTGATTCTAATTCAGACTCCATAGCTTTCACCCATTCATTTTGACTAAGAGCTTCTTGAATTGTGATTGGCTCTAATAAAGCCAATGCAAGTTGACATGCATTTTGATTTTTAATGGGTACAGTATATTCATAGACATCAGCCATACCCCTCACCTTTACAGGGGTATGACTTCTAACAACTTTATGAGGAGTATGTTGACCACTAGTGCTATTACTGGACCCACTATTTTCAACATGATTTGATCCAATTGATGTAATCGGTACCAGAATATTTTGAAGAAACAGCAAAAACACAAGAGGATTTAATCGGAATTCCTTCTCCAATTTTATTGTTTTCACCGAATTGATTTACATCCATCACAATTAATCCTATTTATAAGAAACCATCCCTAATTCTACTCCTTTAAATCAGGGATATATATATCCTATTCCTTCGGATATAAATATCTATCTATTTAAGATTATCTTATTCCCTTTAAGATAATCATAATACAAAACAAATAATAATCAGAAAAACAAATCTTAAAAACTGATTACAAATATAGTCCCTTGACTATATAGTGTTACTCAAGATTGGCTAACAATCTCCCCCCCAATCTTGAGCCCAGCTTTGCCTTCTAAGGTTCTGATTCTTCGATCCTTTCCATCCCAAGCAGTTCTCGCATTTCTGCAAACTTCAGTTTTGGCAAAGCTTTCGTGAGAATGTCTGCCCTCTGCTCTTCTCCACTGATATGTTCTACTCTGATCAGCTCATTCTCCACACATTCATGAATGTAGTGAAAACGTGTGTTAATGTGCTTACTCCTGCCGTGAAATACTGGATTCTTCATTAGGGCAATTGCTGATTTGTTATCCACCTTTATCACCACTTGTTCTTCTTCTCTTCCAGTAACTTCAGCAAGTAGTCCTCTTAACCAAATGGCTTGACACGCAGCTGATGTTGCCGCCATGAACTCAGCTTCACATGAGGATAAAGCAACCGTAGGCTGCTTTTGTGAAAGCCAAGTAATTGGTTTATTGTTGAAATAGAATACTACCCCGGTAGTGCTCTTTCCATCCTCTTGATCTGTTGAATAACTACTATCACTATAACCCAATAGTGAGTTATTACCTCTTCTTTGATAGTGGATTCCCAGGTCAATAGTTCCTTTCACATATCGGAGAATATGCTTGACTGCCTGCTGATGAGTTATAGTTGGTGACTGCATGTACCGACTAGCATACCCTACTGAGTACATTAGGTTTGGGCGTGTGTGGGTAAGATACCTAAGGCACCCAATTACCTTTCTGTATTTAGTAGCATTTGCCCCCTTGCTTCCATCTTCCTTGACAAGTTTAAGCCCCTGTTCCATTGGGAATTTGGCAGGATTGCAGTCATCCAAGCCTGCCATCTTTAACACTTTCCTTGCATAGTTTGATTGAGCAATCTTTATTCCTGTCTCTTCTTGCTTCACTTCTAAGCCCAGGTTGTAAGACAACAAGCCGATATCACTCATTTCAAATCTCAGTTTCATTTGAGCCTTGAATTGAGTAATTTCTTCTATGCTACTCCCGGTAACCAACAAGTCATCTACATAGATAACAAGTATGGTGAGGTTTTCCTTGGACTGCTTTGTGTAGAGTCTGTAGACTACTTGTTCTAACTTGCACCTTTTGAAACCATTCTCTTTCAGCACTCCATCCAGCTTTATGTTCCAGGCCCGTGGGGCCTGTTTCAGCCCGTACAAGGCTTTGTTCAGCTTATACACCTTTCCTTCACATCCTTTCTTTTCGAATCCCTGGGGTTGTTCTACGAAGACTTTCTCATTCAGGTCTCCATGGAGGAAGGCTGTTTTGACATCGAGATGATGAACAAACCAGCCCTTTTGTGCTGAAATAGCAAGTACCAATCTCACTGTTTCAAGTCTTGCTACGGGAGCGAATACTTCATCATAGTCCACCCCATGCTTCTGGATGTAACCTTTGGCCACCAGCCTCGCTTTATATCTTGTGATCAGACCTTTAGCATCCTTCTTTATTTTATATACCCACTTCAGACCTATGGGTCTGTGACCAGCAGGTAGCTCAGCTAGCTTCCATGTGTTGTTCCTTTCTATGGAAGCTATTTCTTCTTTCATTGCTTGTTCCCATACTCCTTTTCCTGCTGCTTCTCTGAAGTTAGTGGGTTCTCCTTCTGTGAGAAGGAGATCATACACTTCATCTAGGTGTTTCCAGCCCTGAATTGGAGTGTGATCATAAGTTCTGTCTCCGGATTCTCGTGGGTCAGAGAAATTATAAATGTTTGGTGAACCTGGAAGCATTGGACCTCGTCCTTGTACTCTTGATCTAGGGCTGCTGAACAGTGAGTCTTGGGATGCTTCACCATCTGTCATCCTTTGTGGACTTCCAGGTGGTGTGTTGTTCGGAGAATCTGGTTCTTCTTGGCTAATTGGTTCCTGGTCTTCTTCATGATGCTGTATGATGAACTCTTTTTCCGGACTTGGGTTGCTGCTTTGATGAAGATGCCATTCCCATTTGCGTGCTTCATCAAAGGTCACATCCCTGCTCACCACTACTCTTCCTTTATGTACATCGTACATTCTATAAGCCTTTGTTCCCTGTTCAGTTCCCAGATGAACCATAGGAGTGCTGCAACTGTCAAGTTTCTTAGCTTGTCCCACAGGTGTTTTCACGTGCCCGACACAGCCGAACCCCCGCAGATGTTCAAGTTTTGGCTTCTTTCCTTTCAGAGCCTCGTAGGGAGTCATTCCTTTGAGTGCTTTTGTTGGTAGCCTGTTGAGAAGGTAAACCGCATGCCTTACAGCTTCTGCCCACAGGTTCTGTGGCATCCCCATTGCACTCAGCATACTTCTTGTGGTGTTCAGCACGGTTTGGTTCCTTCTTTCTACCACTCCATTTTGCTGGGGGGTGTAGGGAGCCGTTAGTTGCCTTGAGATCCCTTCGTCAAGACAAAACTGTTTGAACTCGTTTGAATTGAATTCTCCCCCTCTATCCGTTCTTAGCACTTTTATTCTTCTTCCATACTGATTTTGTGACAAAGCTTTGAACTTTCTGAAGTGATCCAGTGCCTCGTCCTTCGTTTTGAGCATAGACACCCACATGTACCTGCTGTGGTCATCAACAATCAAAAGAAAGTACCTGTTTCCTGCTTCCGTGGCTGGTGCGATTGGCCCACATAGGTCAGCGTAGACTTGTTCAAGTGCAGCCCCTGCCCTGTAGTTGGTTTGATCAGGAAAGGCTTGTCGCCCGTGCTTTCCTGCCAAGCAGGCCTCACACACTTGTGTGGGGTGCTTTATGGATGGTACTCCTTCCACCAGTTTTCCTAGCCTTCTGATGGTGTCAAAACTGATATGTCCCAGGTGGGCATGCCACAACCAGGTAGGATCAGTGAGTTTTGTGAGTAAGCAGGTAGGTTTTCCAGTCTTGAGCTCAACCTTGTACAGCCGGTTTGGCGATCTCTTCACCTTCATCAGCAACAAACCATCAGCATCAATCAAAGTCAGGACCCCTTCCCTGATTTGGGCTTCACATCCCCCTTCATCAGCTTGGCCCAAACTAAAGATGTTTGTCTTT
Source organism: Mikania micrantha (assembly GCA_009363875.1). Classification (NCBI taxonomy): domain Eukaryota; kingdom Viridiplantae; phylum Streptophyta; class Magnoliopsida; order Asterales; family Asteraceae; genus Mikania; species Mikania micrantha. The sequence goes on from CM018685.1 coordinate 38,452,612, forward strand.
AGGAATGGGATATAGAGGATGTTGGTAAGAAGCCGTTGGTCCCCAGTCTTGCATTCCAGCAGGATAGATCCTCTTCCTTCAATCTTTACACATGAATCATCTCCAAATCTTACTGTTCCTTCCACTTTAGTGTCAAGCGTTGAGAACAGGGATTTGTTTCCGGTCATGTGGTTTGTCGCCCCTGTGTCAAGGTACCATACTTGGTTTCCATCACCTTGGCCTTCATACTTGGCTGGGAATACAGTCTTTTCACACAGATGGATCTGTTCCTTTGGATTTACTTCTGCCATCAGGAGGGTAGGGCCATCGGCATTGGCCTGGGACAGGTTAGCTTGGTCTTCATTCTTCCTGGTCGGGCAATCCGCAGAGAAGTGTTCGTAGGCATCACACCTAAAACACTGGAGTTTTGATCCATCCTTCTTTGTTCTGTCGGTTGTATGGCCTCCTTCATGTGATCCTTGTCCTCTGCCACCTCTACCCCGACCTCCGGATCTTCCACGACCTCTTCCCCTACCTCGAGTATCTTGGCCACTCCCTCGGCCTCGACCATAGCTTTTGTCAAATCTCCCCTTTTGGTCTGACTCATCGTGAGTCAGAAACAGTTGGTCCTGACTGGAGTTGGAACCTCGACCTCCTATTCTCTCTTCATAGGCTTTCAATCTTCCAACCACTTCTTGAAATTTGACTGTTTTGAGATCCACCAATTGCTCAATTGTTGCTGCTATATTAAGGAATTTTTCTGGGATAGCAGTCAACAACTTTCTCACCAAAGTGGTTTCCTCAATAACAGCTCCCAGTGAGGCTGATTTTGATGAGATCCCGGCCAACTTTGCAGCAAAATCATCTATCTTCTCGTTATCTTTCATCCTTGCCACTTCAAATTCGGCCTTGAGAGTCTGCAGCCTTGCTTCCATTACTCTTTCAACTCCCAGGTGCCTTGTTTTGATGGCGTCCCATATATCCTTAGCATGCTCGCAGTGGGCAATCTGCAGCACTAAGTCTTCTGGAAGTGCTTGGTACAAGTAAGCCACGGCTGAATAATCCTTCTTTGGGTCTATGTTTGTTCCTGGGTCGATCGCCTCCCAAATCCCATGAGCTTTAAATATTGCCCTGATCCTAATTGACCAAATAGGATAATTGGTCGAAGTTAGGACTGGGCATTGAAATGGAAGACTCCCTCCTTCCTTCGGATTCGACAGTTGCTTCCCAGCATCCCCGGTGTTCGCCATTGATGTCTCTTCTTCGACTCTTGATTCTGGTAATTGATCCAGCCCGTGAAATCGTCTTTCTTCCGCAGGTCCCTTCGTATCCTCTGCTCTGATACCAATTGATGTAATCGGTACCAGAATATTTTGAAGAAACAGCAAAAACACAAGAGGATTTAATCGGAATTCCTTCTCCAATTTTATTGTTTTCACCGAATTGATTTACATCCATCACAATTAATCCTATTTATAAGAAACCATCCCTAATTCTACTCCTTTAAATCAGGGATATATATATCCTATTCCTTCGGATATAAATATCTATCTATTTAAGATTATCTTATTCCCTTTAAGATAATCATAATACAAAACAAATAATAATCAGAAAAACAAATCTTAAAAACTGATTACAAATACAGTCCCTTGACTATATAGTGTTACTCAAGATTGGCTAACACCAATGCATCCAACATCTTTGACTAAATATTTGAATTACTTTTAACATATATAAGTCCTTTAATTTGTCAGGAATGCACGTACTTTTGTTTTTTTGTTTTTTTTTTTTTAAGTAATAACTTCTAACTCTTAAATTGGTCAAAATAAGATGTGGTATAATTCTATTTTATCAATTTAAGAGTTAACAAATCCTTATCTAAAATCTCTTTCCACAAGTATGTTTGTGCATTTTACACAGGTTTAGGGACTTTAATATGCAAAAGTTAGTCAAGTGATTTTTTCGCATATTTTTACAAGTGGGGAGTTTTAATATGCCAAAATTAGGTTGAGTGATGCTTTGATGAAAAATAATAAACTATATTGGTTTTTTACAGTATAAACTTTTATTTATTTATTTATTATTAATTTTTTATCAAAATCACAAGTGAGCAATTTCATAAAACAAATCTAAACTTGTACAGGTACAACTTATGGCTTCAATCAAGAAATTGTTGGACCCTAATGGAATACTGAATCCTTACAAAGTTATCCCATCATCACTGGTATCCTAATCGAGGTTAGAAACTTTTCTGCTTTCAAAAAGTTTTCAAGCAACTATTTTCCTCTTCGATGGCGACAATGTACTGAATTGTTTGTGGTATTGATTTGAATTCACAGGTTTATTTTGTTTTGTGTTTAACATAAGGGTCTTTAGATCACAAGGTCTCCTTACAAATTTAAGCAATCTGCAAAATGTACATATGAAAGCACAACCCTCTGCAACCTTCCATATGGAGCCCATTTAGATGTTATAAGTTGTTCATGGCATTATGATACTGTAAAGTAGTTTATATTGAATCATGTGGCAGATTGTGCTAATCTTGCAACATTGTTGGGGTGTGGGAAGGGGAAGTGGGGGGGGGGGGGGGGGGGCGTTGATGCCACATCAGCCGGTCATGCCTGCCACGGAACATCGTCCCGATTGACTGTTGGCAGGGCCATGAGGGCCTCAAACTAACTGATATTTGATGCCTCTAGATGAACCTATCGTTATTGAATGGCTATTTGAATAAAATAAATTAATTTAAAATTTTACCTTTAACCCTATAACTACTAAATAACTTAAATGTTTTTCACATATCAATCAATGTATGCTTGTGTGATTTTACATAATATAATTTAAAAGATAAAGCGAGCGATTTTTTCGAAACTATAAAAATAGCCACACAACTTTTGTAGAGATTGGTGAGGAAGAGAAATAAACAAACCATGAGATGATCCTACAAAGAGAAACGCATAACGATTAACAACCAAAATCATTTTTTTTTTAATTTTTATTTTGTAGTAGTGTAATTTAAAAGAATTTAACTAATATTAGTAATTTATTTATTTAACTTGTAATAATTGTTTAAAAAATATTTTTATGTGTATGTTCAATTGAGAACTAAAATTTTGTTAAGAACTAAAAGAATCTTATAGTTATACATTTAAAATAAATAATTATTAACTCTTGAGAATAGTCTACTTTTTCTTAAATATTATGGTTTATACTTTGGTTTTTTTTTTTGGTCCTATTTTGAACGTGTATAGAGAGTGTATTGTTTAATAACTTGTTATAAAGCTAATTCTTAAACTCGGTTTATGTCACATATTAAAATAATTATAAAACTATGTTGCGTATATTAACTTTTGATGTGACTTTTTTTTTGATAAATTCATGTTAACTAAATGTTAATTTTGTTTAATAATTTGAATATTTTACTAAAGTAGTAAAAGAACAAACTGTTTACACACATGAATATACTTAAAATCAAAACTTGAATCCAAAGAAGTTAAACAAAAATAATTAATATATGTACATTATTCATAATTTTTACAAGTGTGAACATAATGTTACACTTGTGTACTTAAAACTAGATTTTGAAAATCAAATTTTACACATATGTATCTAATCGCGCATCACATTAGAAAAATGAAAAAAAAAACTATTAAAATATTATACATATAATAAAATTATCTATTTTATGGGCTAATTTATTTTAAATGATAAAAGCATATATAAATTATTTGATATTTATAATGCAAGCATGCAAGGCCGCAAGGGTATACGAAGAGAGAAAAGAGAATGTAAAATTATTATAATATCCTTACAAATTTATAATAAACATAAAAAGAAGGGAAAAACTTTTCATTTTGTTCCAATCAAGTCACTCAAACTTTTTTTTTGTCCCAATTTAATCATTCAAGTTATTTTTGTGTTTGAAATTTTATGTTTTTAACCTGAATTGTAGGTAATACATGTTGATATAAGTTTGAGTGAATAATTTTTTTTTTTTAAAATTACTGACTTGAATAAGTAATTATTAATTATTAATTTTTTGTTCTTTGTCAGATATTAGTTAAAATTAATAATTATTGATTCAAATCAGTCATTTTTTTAAAAAAAAATATTTACTCAAACTTATATCAACATGTATTACTTACTATTTAAGTTAAAAACATAGAGTTCAAACACAAAAATAACTTGAATGACTTAATTAGGACAAAAAAAAAGTTTAAGTGACTTGATTGAAACAAAATGAAAAGTTTGTTACATTTATACAAAGTTATCCCTAAAAAGAATAAAAAAAGGAACGACTCATTAAGTTTAAAAGTCATTTCCCTAAGATCGGGTTAGCGAACAATATTGTGTGTGTGTATGTGTGTGTACTAACTTATAAATCTGTGTATTACACAAAGTTGGGTAAAAAATAAGGCAATTATATATACAAATACATTATTATAACTACAAACGTCTTGCTAACATATCATCTCTATAAAAAATTAAAAGCTTGAGACCATCCATGCTTTTCACTATGGATAAAGTAACTTACATTGGCCGTGTTGAAAATTGTTTGTTTCAATAATGAAATTACTCTTGATAACGATTAGGCGCTTTTATTTATTAACATTGCAAGGCATACAATGAGTAAAAACTGTCTTTTTTGAAATCTATGTATTACACAAGTTGAATAATTAAAAAAATACAATTAAATAATTCACTTATATAGAACGTTATTCATGAGAGAACCCATTAAAAATGTATTTACACTTGAAGTTTTCTAAATCATTCTATTAAAATCTATACTATTAATATTGTAATTTTGTAATTAAATTTGATGCCCTTCATGTTTATTAATGTTTAGATCATCTAACATAACTTGTGCCGTTCAAAAAAAAATCTAACATAACTTGTTGTCTCTGTTCCGTAGATTATAACTATTTTAAATACAACCTAGAATATTGGAAAGTTAAAAAAAAAAGTAGTATAGCCCGAAAATTATTGCATCAATAAAAAAAATAAAAAAACAAAACACATAGCACATAACAAATATTTTATAATTTTAGTAAATTATCTTCTTTCATATATTTCTATATATATGGTTTCTGAAAGACGTGATTTGAGTTATCATTTTATGATTTTTTTTGTCTTCAACTTGGGGATATGTTTAATAATTAATACCAAAAGAGAAATAGGTTTTCTTGAGATTTCAAGAATATTGTGCATGCCAAAAAGTAAGAACTATAGAAAATTAGATAACGTGTTTTTACCTCTAAGAAATTACCAACATAAGGTAGAAAAAGAGTATAAAACATAAAGGCTTTTATCATTTCATTTTTTAATAATGATAACCGTTATAAAACTAGCGTCACGTACTAAGGCTTCGCAAAGCGGGCCGCAAGCCCTTTTAATAAATCGTAACCAACAAAAAATTTTGACCTACACAAGTTTAATGTTTAAAGATAACTAGGTTTTTCCCCGCCGCGCGTTGCGGCGGGTTATCACAATACATGCCTGATAATGGGTATTATATATCATTTGCAGAAACATAAGTTACATAACAAAATCAAATCTTTAATCACAAACTTTATACTAATTTCTTATTAAAAAAATAAAATCATACAAAATCCATAAAATATGTTACGAAAATAATAGAAAAATTACTCACAAAATCCTTCTCACCGGCAACCAATTGGCTGAATAAAAAAAAGCAAACTAAAATCTCTAAACAAAATCGATTTTTTATGATAACAAATAAATCACCGTTATCTCCTCCAACACCGCTGAAACCCTAAAAAGAACCACGTTTTTTCTCTATAGTATTCATACTATTTAATAATATATATATATATATATGTATATTATATTGAAATAGTATATGTATACATATACATACATACATACATATATATATATTAGTTACTATTTCAATATAATATAATATATTTTTACTATTCAATTTGGTTGCTTTTTAATATATATATTAATATCTTGTCTTTAAAGATAATGCCTTGTTAGACAGTGATTAAGTAGGTATTTTATGATTACCGAACCGCAAATAAAAACTAACATACAAAGCAAAAAGAGAAAGAATAAAAGGAATTAAAGAACCCACCGCTTGAAAAAGTTTAGTAAGTTAAACAAATAAACAGTGTGTGAAATCAGAATTTTAAGAGTAAGATAATATCAGAATTTTCAAGTTCATGTTGTGATCAGATTTGCGTCAAATTTTCAAGTTTATGTTAAATTTTTAAGTTTATGTTAAGTTGAAGGTGTTGGAACCCGTAAACATAAATAAACATAATATGGCCTCACCATTATTATCTTTCACATATTGACAGTTTTAATCCCTAAACTTTATCTAATTGTATTTGATGGAAATACAATTATAAATATATATAAAGGGATTTCCCCTTAGATGTTGATATATACACAGATTCTAAACGAAAAGAAGAAGAAGAATAGAGAAACCAAAAACACCATTATTCAATTGGTTCTTACTGTGATTAGATCCATCCTCTTTCAACATCATAACGGGAATCATGGCTTCATCTTCGTCATCCAAGATTTCATTCCCATCAAGTAAGTTCCTATATCAATCCATATGTATTTCATCGTTAACGATTCATTCAGATTCTTACAACATGTGGCATCAGAGCAGTATGTTGTTTTATTGATTCTGAAAACGAAATCGTGATGATATAAATAAAAATAATAATAATAATAATAACTGTTTGTTCAATCGATTTTCAATCGGATGATTTGAAACACAATAACTGATAGATTTTTTTTTTTTTTTTAAATCGGATGTTTTGATATGTCCTAATATTGAAACCTAATTTTGATAACCGATCAATTGTTTCTCAATCAAAATCATAAATCTAATAACAAACCTGGTTGTTGTTGATCGGGTTCACTATGTTGATGACGATTGCTTTCATTTGGACTTCTCTAAAACGAATGTTTTCAATTCAACCGACCATCCATCGAATCTTCAAAAATGATAGTCGAATTAACTCTTAAGGATACATGATTGCCAAACCATTGTGGCCCAAAATAACCTTGGGGCCGCTCATCGGTCTTAGAAACCATTAAACTTTTGCGGCTTCAAACTTTCAATGTTGATTCAGAGGTTTGGTGTCTCAATAATCAAAAACCCCTGTAGCTTACACTCAAAGATAATCGGATTATTTTGATGAAATAAAGATCCTTAATTCTTGACAATATGAGTTTGCAGACTAAAGAAGAAAACCAAAGTGTGTTTGTAAATATATATATATATATTATATGTATATATATTGGTTTTGATGGAAGGATCTGGAAACGAGAAGAAGAAAAATATATATATATTATGTTTATCAATAAACTTTGTCATCTTATGGATTGTATCTTTTCACTTCTGTTGAAAGGTACGAAATAAACAATAGTCAAAGATATGCTTTCTTATTAAAAGATTTTATGTGTTTCTTTTAAATATGTTTTTCTAAATTATTTTATATACTTAATTCTCATAATGCTTCATTTATTTATTAAAGCTACAAAATTTGAATCTTATGACTTTATGAGGTTTACTAAAATTTCCAATATGTTCAGACTTTAAATTATATGAACATTTTGTATCACATAAAATAATAATAAATAAATGAGACATAAAATTTAAAATTATATGTGATTTCTTCACATAATAAAATTAATGGATTTGTTTCATGAGTTTATGTTTTATTAAACCCAAAGGTTTTATATCTCATTTATTCATTGAAACCTATGATTAAATCCACTTAATTAATCATATGTATTTATTAGATAATGAACCCAAAGGCTAATTATTTAATGATACATTATGATGAATTTTATTGGCTTATAATGCATATTTTTTCATTTCTGCCCAAAGGTGATATGTTACAATTATGCGTGCCGTATGTTCTAATTAGGATTCCTAATACTTGAATGTTGGTTGTAACCAAAGTGAAGCTAATGTTCAAAGTAGAATCATAAACATTAGTCTATTATATGGGTGTTATAATAGATTCAATCTTCAATGTTCTTATTTTTCTTATCTTGTTCGATTATCCAGAAATCTAATTCATTTCTTTTCTTTACTTATGATTGTTTTAGCATCTCCCATAAGTTCTAATTATGGCATTGATTTGCTTACTGGAGCAAACTTTGCTTCATGGAAAGATTCCATTAAACTAACTCTTGGCATGATGGATCTTGATTATGCTCTTCGACATGAAGCTCCTGCTGCTCTAACTTCTTCAAGTACTACTGAGCAGAAGTTAGAGTATGATAAGTGGGAGAGGTCGAATAGAATGTCATTAATGATAATCAAGAACTCCATCTCAGTTGCAATCAGAGGAGCTATTCCTGATTCTGACAATGCAAAGACTTACCTGGATTCAGTTGAAGAACAATTCAAAGGATCTTCAAAAGCACATGCAAGCACACTAATTCTTAAGATGCTTACAACGAAATACGTTGGAGAAAGTGGTGTGCGTGAGCACATTATGATGATGAGCGACATGGCCCATAAACTGAAGGGCATGAACATGGAAATATCTGATGGTTTCTTAGTCCATTTCATTATGACTTCACTTCCTACACGATTTGATGCTTTTAAAATCAACTATAACACTCAGAAAGACAAATGGTCTATGAGTGAGTTGATTGCTATGTGTGTACAGGAAGAAGAACGTCTGAAATTAGAGAAACCAGAATCTGTTCATCTAACCACATCCACTCCACATAAAAGAAAGGGTAATTTCGTGAAAGGAGAAAGTTCTAAAGTCCAAAAGTCAAAATTAAGTGCTAATCCTAATTCAAGCATGTCCAAGGTGAAGCCTCATTGCAAATTCTGCCGTAAGAAAGGGCATTGGCAACGAGACTGCCCGAAATTCAAGGACTGGCTGACTAAGAAAGGTGATCATCTGTTTATGATTTTTGAGTCTCTTAATATTAACGTTCCTTCTAACACTTGGTGGGTTGATTCTGGTTCTATGGTGCATATTTCTAATACTATGCAGGAATTCCATACAATCCAGAAGCTAAGAAAGGGCCAAAGGACAGTTAAAGTTGGTGATGGTGTTGAACATATAGTAGAAGCTGTTGGTACTATGAAACTTGTAACTAAACTTGGTCATTGTTTGTACTTATATGATACTTTGTATGTACCGAGAATTACTCGGAATTTAGTATCTGTACGTAAATTAGACCTTGATGGTTATGTAATTCATCATGAATGTTCAACAGTCACAATCACTAAGAATTCCCAACTTATTTGTCGTGGTCATCTGGATGGAGATTTGTATAAACTAGAACTAGATGACCAGTTTTCAAAATCCTTATTGTCATATAATGTTAATGATATAACTAAGAAAAGAAAGAGAGATTTGGAAACTTCATCCATGTTATGGCATCAACGCTTAGGCCATATTTCGCGAGATAGAATGCAAAGACTTGTGAAGGATGAAGTGTTACCAAATCTTGATTTCAGTGATTTTGAAACTTGTGTTAAATGTCTTAAAGGTAAAATGACAAAAGGAAATAAACGAGGTGCCACCAGAAGTTCTAGTCTTCTAGAACTTATACATACTGATATTTGTGGACCTTTTCCCGAAGGAATAACTGGACATAAATCATTTATCACTTTTATTGATGATCATTCACGTTATATGTACTTATACTTGATTAAAGAAAAATCTGAAGCACTAGATATGTTTAAAGTTTTTAAAGCTGAAGTTGAAAATCAGTTGAATTGTAAAATCAAAGTAGTGCGTTCAGATAGAGGCGGTGAATATTATGGTCGACATACTGATATTGGTCAAGTTCCCGGTCCATTTTCTAATTTTTGTGGAGAACACGGGATCATAAACCAATATACTATGCCTGGTACTCCTCAGCAAAATGGTGTAGCTGAGAGAAGGAATAGGACCCTTATGGATATGGTACGAAGTATGTTAGCCAATTCAGGATTGCCTAAATTTCTTTGGACCGAGGCCTTAAAGACAGCTGTTCATATTGTAAATAGAGTCCCTTCTAAATCTGTTCCCAAAACTCCTTTTGAGATTTGGACAGGAAGGAAACCTAGTTTACGTTATATGAAAGTATGGGGTTGTCCTGCTGAAGCAAAACTCTATAATCCTCAACAAAAGAAGCTTGACATGAAAACTGTCAGTTGTTTCTTTGTTGGGTATCCTGAAAGATCAAAAGGATATAGATTTTATTGTCCTTCTCACACCACACGTATTGTAGAAACTCGTAATGCTGAATTCCTTGAGAACTCTAACATCAGTGGGAGCAATTCATGTCATGATTATAACCTTCACGAAATACAAGAGGTGGGGGGGATGAGTTCTTTATCCTTACCACCATTAACACCTCTTGTACATGACACTGCACCACCACTTATTGAAGAAGATCCAATTGTTCCAAATGCTCCTAATATTCCTCACCAGGTAGGCACGTTAGATTCTGACCAGGCAGGCCCATCACATACCACTGCGATTGCTCAGCCCGATAATCAACTAAGGAGGTCATCTAGGTCTAGAAGACCCACTAATTTTGATGATTATGTAACTTACCTTAGTGAAATTGATATAGACATAGGAAAGCATAACGATCCAACTTCTTATAGTGAAGCCATTACAAGTGACCAATCTTCTGAATGGCATAATGCTATGATTGATGAACTTGAGTCAATGGATAAGAACAACGTTTGGGAATTGGTTGAATTACCTAACGGGGTTAAACCCGTAGGATGCAAATGGGTTTATAAAACCAAATTAGACCCGAATGGAAACGTTGAGCGTTTTAAAGCGCGGTTGGTTGCAAAAGGTTATACTCAAAAGGAAGGAATTGATTATCAGGAAACCTTTTCACCCGTTTCCCGAAAAGATTCCTTAAGGATTGTAATGGCCTTAGTAGCTCATTTTGATTTGGAATTACATCAAATGGATGTTAAAACTGCTTTCCTTAATGGCGAACTATATGAAGATGTTTACATGACTCAACCTGAAGGCTTTAAGCCTAAAGGTAAAGAACATCTAGTTTGCAAACTAAAGAAGTCTATATATGGGTTAAAACAAGCATCTCGTCAATGGTACTTAAAATTTGATGAAGTTATGAAAAAGCATGGTTTTGTTAAGAACCAAGTTGACCAATGCACCTACCTCAAAATGAGTGGGAGCAATTTTGCTATACTTGTCTTATATGTAGATGATATTCTATTGGCAAGTAATAGTCTAGATATGTTGCATAACTCAAAACGATTATTATCGTCTAATTTTGATATGAAAGATCTCGGTGAAGCCTCTTATGTTATAGGTATTGAAATACATCGAGATAGAGCAAGAGGAACACTAGGTCTGTCTCAGAAAGCTTATATTAACCGTGTTCTAACTCGCTATAACATGCAACATTGCTCACCATCAGTTGCTCCAGTAGTCAAAGGAGATGTTTTTGGTACATTTCAGTGTCCAAAGACCGAGGTAGAAAAGGAACAGATGAGATTGATTCCTTATGCGTCTGTTGTTGGGAGTATAATGTATGCTAATGTATGTACCCGTCCTGACATAGCGTATATTGCTGGAATGCTAGGCCGTTACCAATCTAATCCTGGCCTAGATCATTGGAAAGCAGCAAAGAAAGTATTACGCTATCTTCAAGGAACAAAGGATTATAAATTAACATACAGAAGAAGTGACAATCTTGAAGTGATAGGTTATTCAGACTCTGACTTTGCAAAATGCAAAGATGATAAAAAGTCAACATCTGGATACATCTTTATGTTAGCAGGAGGACCTATTTCATGGAAAAGTCATAAGCAACAGTTGACAACAACTTCTACTATGATGGCAGAATATGTTGCTGTTTATAACGCAACTTGTCATGGAATGTTGTTGAGAAATCTAATTGGTGGACTCAAAGTTATAAATTCCATCTCACGACCATTGAAGATTTATTGTGATAATTCAGCAGCTGTAAGTTTTTCGAACAGTAACAGTTCGACTGGAGCTGGCTTATATCTTGATACAAAGTATTTGTTTGTTCGTGAACGAGTAGAAGAAAATAATCTTTGTATCGAATACATTAACACGAAGGATATGCTTGCGGATCCGTTGACTAAAGGTCTACCACCCAAAGTGTTTCAAGATCTTATATCTAGAATGGGTTTTGTATAGAAGTTATGTACAAAACAGCATATGGTGTGTATTATCAAATTCACTGAATAACTTATTTGTCTATGATTAACAATGCATGCACTTATTATTCATAGACGTATCTGTATACATCTTAGATCATGTATAATTACTAAATTTTGTCATATGTGCTTATCTAATTTATGTTAAGACTTGAGTATGATTGTTGGGGGTCTTGAATTGATTATTAATTCAATGACTGTAACTTTCTACTTATAGTTTTAATATGAATTTTAACAAGTATTCAATTTGGCCAAAACTTAACGAATACTTATCTTAAATGGTTATCGGCCAAGTGGGAGAATGTTGGAACCCGTAAACATAAATAAACATAATATGGCCTCACCATTATTATCTTTCACATATTGACAGTTTTAATCCCTAAACTTTATCTAATTGTATTTGATGGAAATACAATTATAAATATATATAAAGGGATTTCCCCTTAGATGTTGATATATACACAGATTCTAAACGAAAAGAAGAAGAAGAATAGAGAAACCAAAAACACCATTATTCAATTGGTTCTTACTGTGATTAGATCCATCCTCTTTCAACATCATAACGGGAATCATGGCTTCATCTTCGTCATCCAAGATTTCATTCCCATCAAGTAAGTTCCTATATCAATCCATATGTATTTCATCGTTAACGATTCATTCAGATTCTTACAACAGAAGGTACTGATCCGCAAACAAGACCCATTTTAACACATCTATGGCTCTATCCATTGTAGAGGTGGGCAAAAAAAGGGACCCGGAACCGACAACCCGAACCGGAACCGGTCATACCCGAACAGTTGGGTGAGTATGGGTACGGTTTTTCAGACAAATTAGAACCAGAGCCGGAACCGAAACCGGAAAAACCGGAACTGGTTCCACCTGTACCCGGCCAAAACCCGAACCGGAACCGGGCAAAACCCGAACCGGAACCGGGCAAAACCCGAACCGGAACCGGTCGAAACCCGGAACTGGAACCGGAACCGGGTATTGACTTTGTTGACTGGAATTGGAACCGGTTGAAACCGGAACGGGTTCCGGAACTGGTTCAAAAAAAAACCTGATTTGTGCACCTCTAATCCATTGGCTTGAAAATAAGCCCCCAAGGGCCCAAATCAACATGATTTCACATAAACGAATTCTTAAATTGCTTGTGTTGTTTTAGATATTTTAAGAAAACAGCCTTGACTGTCAGCTTTATATGTATCAGTAGCGAACTTTTTTTTTAAAGGTTTAGGGTGGTGTTTGTCACTTTGTCATATATAGGTGCGCCATCAATCTGATAGCAACAGCTCTTGTAAGACTCCTCCTATGCGGGTTTATTCTAGGCGTCGCAAGAAACAATTGGATTCGGACCTCAGTATGGACCAGCTGGCAATATTGTTTGGTCAAAGTCTTGACCCACTTAAGTGATATTTACGTGGGATAAGGGAGTGGGCAGCAATGTTTTTAAACCCGGACCGGACCGGCCGGTTGGCCCGGTCGGACCGGGATTCGGCTAATAGAGCGGTCCGGTTATGCATCTAGAACCGTTTTTAAGGAAACCGGTAGGTCCGGCCGGCGGCCGGCGATTCGACCGTGAAACCGGGTGGTTGAACCGGCTTCTTCTCTGCACTTTGCAACAACCATCTGAAACGCCTAAAAAATAAAGTAAATAATCGATCAAAAACGAGAGGAAAACCTTGAAGATCTTGTTTGATTTTGTGTTTCTTCTCATAAAGCAGACATTCTTCTCAACCTCACGTTCATTTGCAGCATGTTTTCAATTAGAAAATGGGAGATTTTCCGATTTCAGAGCATGTAGCCGAATAGGGTTTTTTACTTTTTTGTGCAGCGTGTGGAAAGTGGAAACGATGAGCTTGCGTAATGGCATTTAGGGTTTTAAACTTCTAATCCCAGCGTACATAGATAAAATAAAATGGGCCAGGTAGCCTCCTCGTGATCCACTGGGTTATGTTCTATATTTAGGGTAATTTAAGGCCCACCGATTTGATTAACATAAAAATGTTAATGGTTCAAAAACAATGAGTGAATCTTTTTTAAATATTTAACTGTTTGGATTTTTTTTATTTTACTATGTTTTATGCATATATTTATATAATATTTATAACGTCTTCCGGTTCTTAAATCCGGTTCAACCGGTCCGACCGCTGACCAGTAAAGAGACCGGTTCGACGTCCGGTCCGGTTTTAAAAACATTGGTGGGTAGTTATTTCTGGCAGTTTATTTTTCATGTAGTTTATATTTGATGTTCAGTATGTTCTTGCTTCTTGTCTGTTTGATTTTAATTATCTATGTACAGGAGATAACCCCTCTCGAAGTGGGCACTTTGTTAGTAAAATCCTCTATCCAACGTTCACTATAATTTGAGTTCTATCACAATCTGCTTCTTAAGGGTAATATAATCAAAATTAGATTACACAAAACGCTCTTTTAACAATTGAACAAAAAGTAAATGATGCATCACTCTTATAAATACATATATTCCATGAAATATATACAAAAAATATGCATTACATTGAGTAAATAAATAGATATTTAGATACATAAAAATACGATGAAGAAAACTTATTTTATAATGATTTGTGTGGTTAGTAAATGACCTTAAAGAATGGAAAAAATGACAGATCAGCCCCTCCTCTTTGTTTGTTTTAGCAGATAGAGAACATTCTCATAGGCAATGAAAGTTATGGAAGCTGCAGGAAGAGTTTTCAGAAGGTTTGCTGTTAACCCTCCATAAAAACCTTTTATACCCTCTAACCTAAAGTATCAAATTTCAGTTTAGATGACATCATGTCAAATATAGCAAAAAAGAAGTTGTCATTCTAAAATTAAAAAAAAAAAGGATAAAAAAAAACAGAAAATACGTTGTATCTTTAACTCGAGATACTCACCGAACCGTTTTCTCCATGGCATGCCCACTGTCTGCATATCTCGGAACACCGTAGATATTGGGTCGTTGCTACACTTCAAAATATGAAAACTTAGATACCAAAATTTTCCATGAATGTGTGGGTATACTATCATCCTTTTAGTTTTCATAATATACAGTTATACACTTCTTTAATAACTTTTTTTTACTTCTTATAGAACTTAATAACCACTTAAAAAAAATAAGATAATTATTCAATTAGTTTTTGGTCCCTGTTGACACTATTTACAGGTTTTGTTCACTCTTTTCTTTTGATTCAAGTAAAATAACCAAGCTATCGATCATCCTTTTTATATATTCTTATTTATATAGATTAAATTTAAAATTTTGAAAAACAAAACCCAACCCCTCACCACAAACACACCTTTAATTCTCGTTCCAATTCCAAAATCTTTTTTTTTTACCAACTAAACACAATTTTTTATGGAATTAATTCAAGTTTCAATTCCAGTGATTTCCATAGACCAAATAAGATCTAAGAATTAAATGGACATTTATATAAGAAAGCTAGAAAACACGAATATTTAAACGTTTGCTTTACCTGTAGTCGGGAACGGATGACCTGATAATGTTGCCATGTAGCATATGAGAAATAAGCACAAGTTAGAAATACTCTCAGTTTCTCATTTAAAAGCTGAAAATAATTAGAAATTTAAGCAGGCTTACATAATGATCATTTATAATCCTACCTGGAATGGATAGGTTGCAAGGATGGCAACCAGTTTAGAAGAAGCACCTAACGTGGCATAATCAATTGTAGTCTGCGAGGAAAACTAGATTATCAGTTAAAAAGAGGTACCAAATAAACATTTTAAATAGGTTTGAAGCTTGAAAATCATTCACAACAGAAACTAACCAATGAATCAGAACTTTTATTAACAGAGGGGTTTTGTTTATGCCTAAATTCAATTATAATTTTACGAAGCTCCTCATATGCTGTAAACTGAATGGCCCCATGAGAAACCTGAAAGATAAAATAGCACAAGCAGATTGCATGCATGCATACATATTATGAAAACTCTTGTATGTATATATGTATGTGTGTGTGCGCGTGTACATGGGAGATCTTGTACAAAGCGTTTTTTAATGTGTGAAGTGCATAAAATCATCTGGATGCAACGACCTTTATGCATTTATGCATGGTTATACATAGGGGTGTAAACGAGCCGAGCCGGAGCTCGTTAAGGCTCGAGCTCGGCTCGTTAAGGGTTTTATTTACGAGGCTCGAGTTCGGCTCGTTAAAAAATTTTTAGGCTCGAGCTCAGCTCGGCTCGTTTAGATTTTAATTATTTAATTTATTTACTTTAATTACTAATTTAATTAAATTTATAATTATATTTTCCAAATTTAACATAAAATATTTTATTTAAATATATTTATCATAATTTTATAAATAAATACTTTATAATAAATAAAAGATATATAAAGAAAAAGCTCGTTAAGGCTGGCGAGCCGGCTCGAGCTCGATATGTAGAGCTCGAGCTCGGGCTCGATAACTAAACGAGCCACATTTTTGGGCTTGAGCTCGGGCTCGTTAAGGCTCGGCTCGTTCGAGCTTTTTAACGATCTGATCCCGAGTATTTCACGAGCTGCCTTGGTTCATTTACACCCCTAGTTATACACACCACACATCAAGTTTAAAACAATCGCTTTTCAGATTAAAGCGAATTGGTACCAGATTTGTAAAGCAAAACACACACAAGTTATAAAGAACTCCTTCTCTTTAATGATAGAAACTTTGAATACAAGAAACAAAGAAAAAAACTATCTCTATTTAAGGATGTTTTAGCCGACCCTTTGGCTAATCCAATCCTTGTTTCTAGCCTTACTAATCTCCATCTTAGTTAGACTAGATAAGCCAAAGTTTAACCCTTTAACTTTGACCGACTCAACTTACATAATAATTAACACCCTCTAATTATTATACTATTATCAAGATTGGTCCAACAATCACCCCCCCAATCTTGACTTTGAGTCTTCCTTTAAATTCTTCATTCCCAGCAGCTCTTTCATTTCCTCAAACTTCACTTTTGGTAGGGCTTTTGTCAGTATATCAGCTCTCTGATTATTACCACTTATGTGTTCTACTTTGACTTGGTTACTCTCAACACACTCACGTATAAAGTGGTAGCGTGTGTTGATGTGTTTACTCCTTCCATGGAATACGGGGTTCTTCATTAAGGCTATGGCTGACTTGTTATCAACTTTGATCACCACTTGCTCTTCTTCTCTGCCTGTTATCTCTGCCAACAGCCCCTTCATCCAAATGGCTTGACATGCTGCTGAAGTAGCAGCCATGAATTCTGCTTCGCATGAAGATAAAGCCACTGTTGGCTGTTTCTGGGAGTTCCATGCAACTGGTGCATCATTAAAGAAGAAAACCAGACCAGTTGTACTTTTGCCATCGTCCATATCAACCGAATAGCTGCTGTCACTGAACCCAATCAGCTTGCTGTTTCCATTTAACCGATAGAAAATTCCCAGATCAGTACTTCCTTTTACATATCTGAGGATCTGTTTAACGGCTTGTTGATGGGCTGTTCTTGGAACTTGCATGTACCGGCTAACATAACCTACTGCGTAGGACAAATCCGGTCTTGTGTGGGTTAAGTATCTGAGACAGCCCACAATCCTCCTATATTCAGTGGCATCAACTTGGCTTCCTCCTTCCAGTTTTGACAACTTCAGCCCTGGTTCCATTGGATACTTCGTGGGATTACATTCCCACATGTTTGCTTGTTTCAGAACCTTTGTAGCATAGCTAGTCTGTTTCAAGCTTATCCCTTCTTTTCCTTGGTTTACTTCCATACCGAGGTAGTATGAGAGTAAGCCTAAATCGCTCATCTCGAATTTCTCTTCCATTTGCTTCTTAAATTCCATTATTTTCTTCAAGTTGTTTCCTGTTACAATCAGGTCATCTACATAGATGCCTATCACAAGTGATCCTGCATCAGCCCGCTTTGTGTACACAGCTTGTTCAACCTTGCATTTTTCAAAACCATACTCCTTCAAAACCCCATCCAACTTAGTGTTCCAGGCTCTTGGGGCCTGTTTGAGCCCGTACAATGCTTTACTTAACTTGTACACTTTTCCTTCTTTCCCTTTGATTATAAAACCCTCTGGTTGAGACACGAAAACTTCCTCTTTGAGTTCTCCATGTAGAAAGGCTGACTTCACGTCCAAATGATGAACTTCCCAACCGCGTTGTGCTGCTAGGGCTAGAATCATTCTTATGGTCTCAAGTCTGGCCACCGGTGCGAAAACCTCATCGAAGTCTACGCCATGCTGCTGAATGTATCCTTTGGCGACCAGCCTTGCCTTGTGTTTTGTGATGGCCCCGCTTGCATCTCTTTTAATCTTGAAAACCCACTTTAGACCAATGGGACGGTGGCCAGGAGGCAGATCAGTTAGCTCCCAGGTTCTATTTCGTTCAATTGATGCTATTTCACTTTCCATTGCTACTTCCCATTCAGTGTTGCCGGCTGCTTCTCTGAAATTCTGTGGTTCTCCTTCCGAGAGAAGTAGATTGTATATTTGAACTGGGGCCTCATCATACACATCACTGAGTTTCTTCCAGCCTTGTGGTGGGGTATCATCGTAAGTGTCTTCTTCAGCCATTGAGGGATCTGACTCGTGATCCTTGTCTGTGTGTATCCTGGGTAACATTGGCCCGCGGCCTCTTACTCCGGTTGTTGGGGTACACATATCACTTTGGGCTTCATTATCAGGACTTAGCTCCTGATTTTCTGCTGTTGATGGGCTGGGCTGGCTTCTGGTGTTTGGAGTTTCGAAAGCTGGGCTTTGTGGACCAGTTTGGTCAGCTGGTTCAGAATCGTTGGTGACTTCTTCTGATTCAGGTCTGATTTGGGCTGTGTGTACAGTAAACTCGGCTTCACTTGTTGTAGGATCATCAGTTTCATCTTCCCAATTCCAGCCTTTGTTTTCATCGAACTTTACATCTCGGCTGATGACTATCTTCTGTTCCTTGACATCAAGCATGCGATATGCCTTTGATCCTTGTTCGATTCCCAGGTGCACCATTGGTTGACTTCTCTCATCAAGTTTCTTCAAGTGGTTTGAAGGTATCTTGACATGGCCGATGCAGCCAAATACCCGGAGGTGATCCATTCTGGGCTTTCTTCCCTTCAAGGCTTCATAAGGAGTTTGGTCGTGCAGGACCTTTGTTGGCAGCCTGTTCAACACATAGACTGAGTGTCGAACAGCTTCTGCCCACAAGTATTGGGGCATTTTCATGGCATTTAGGATGCTTCTTGTTGTGCTCATCACTGTGCGGTTTCTCCTCTCCACCACCCCGTTTTGTTGAGGGGTGTAAGGCGCGGTCAACTGCCTTGCAATTCCTTCCTGATCACAGAACATAGAAAATTCTCGGGAGGTAAATTCCCCCCCTCGGTCAGTTCGAAGAACTCTTATTTTCTTGTTGAAAAATTGTTCCACAAAAGTTTTGAATCTTTTGAATTGTTCAAAAGCTTCATTTTTTGTTTTTAGCATAAATGCCCACATGTATCTACTATGGTCATCAACTAGTAGCAGAATGTACCTGTTTCCAGCCGGTGTAGGAGGAGAAATAGGGCCACAAAGGTCCGCATAGATCTGATCCAGAGGGTCCTTGGATCTGAATATGGTCTTGTCTGGGAAGCTTTGCCTTGTGTGTTTTCCAGCCAAGCAAGCCTCGCACATTTGAGAAGGGTGGCTTATGGCCGGGACTCCAAGTACCATCTCCTTTGTGCTGATCCGCTTGATAGTGTCGAAGTTTACATGGCACAGCCGAGCGTGCCAGGTCCAAGCCGGATCTTCGACCTTTGAGTGTAGGCAAACAGGCGACCCAATCTTCAACTTGATCTTGTATAGACGGTTTGCTGCTCTTGGCACCTTCATCAGGAGACTTCCACTGGGTTCATACACCCATAGGTACTCTTGCTGCATTTGAATCTGACATCCCCCTTCAGTTAGCTGCCCAAGGCTTACAATATTGCTTTGTAAGAATGGGATGTAGTATACATCAGTTAGCAACCGATGTTCTCCATTCTTGCACTCCAATAGTATGGTTCCTCTTCCTTCGATGTCGACACAAGATCCATCACCGAACCTTACATTACCCCCTATCTTTGTGTCGAGCTTTGAAAACAGGCTTTTGTTTCCTGTCATGTGGTTGGATGCCCCATTATCCAAGTACCACATGCCGAGTTCTTCCTGGCCGGATGGGTGTTGTGCTGGAAACACTTTTCTTTCAGTCAAGTAGATCATCTCCTTCTGATCTTGGAAGGCAACAGTCATCAACAAGGCAGGTTTATCAGCGTTAGCCTGTGTTTGGTTGAGTTCTTCCTGGTTCCTTGTCGGGCAATCAGCCGAGAAGTGTCCCATTGCATCACAACGAAAACACTGCAATTGAGACCTGTCCTTCCTTTGGTGTGTGGGGTTCTGGGCACCGTTTGGTGTCCCTTGGCCCCGGCCAGCCCCACGTCCTCGGCCTCCAATTCTTCCCCGGCCACGGCCTCTGCCTCTGCCCCTGGTGTCATTGTTGCTTCCCCGGCCTCGACCACTGCCTCGTTCAGATCTTCTTTTTGCCTCCCAATCTTCGTATGTTAGCAGCAATTGGCTTTGGCTGCTGCTTGAAGCTTTCGATTTTGGGCAGGACCTTTCTTCGTATGCTTTGAGGCGCCCAACAACTTCCTGAAATCGCACAGTCTTGAGGTCTACTAGCTGTTCGATTGTTGCCACCATGTTCAGGAAGTTTTCTGGCATACTTGTTAGCAGTTTCCTAACCAGGCTTGATTCTTCGATGGCTGACCCAAGTGTGGCTGATTTGGAGGCAATACCCGAGAGTTTTGCCACATAGTCATCCACGGTTTCACCTTCCTTCATCCTGATTGAGTCGAATTCAGTTCTTAACGATTGCAGGCGTGCTTCCATGACTCTTTCTACCCCGAGGTGGCGAGTCTTGATAGAATTCCAAATTTCCCTGGCCGTATTACAACTCGCGACTTGTAATATCAAGTCTTCCGGAAGCGCTTGATACAGATAGGCAATCGCAGAGTTGTCTTTCTTGGGGTCCACATTGATTCCTGGTTCGATCGTCTCCCACAAGCCGTGCGCCTTAAAAATTGCCTTGATCCTAAGCGACCAAATTGGATAGTTGGTCGTCGACAGGATTGGGCATTGGAACGTGAGGTTCCCGGTCTTCTCGACTACGGCCAATGTAGCTCCAGCGTCTGCCATTGAGTCGTCTTCAAATCTGGTGATCGATCCTCTCCTTCGGATTGATCAGTCTTCTCGGTCCCTTCGTAGCAGGCTCTGATACCAATTAAAGCGAATTGGTACCAGATTTGTAAAGCAAAACACACACAAGTTATAAAGAACTCCTTCTCTTTAATGATAGAAACTTTGAATACAAGAAACAAAGAAAAAAACTATCTCTATTTAAGGATGTTTTAGCCGACCCTTTGGCTAATCCAATCCTTGTTTCTAGCCTTACTAATCTCCATCTTAGTTAGACTAGATAAGCCAAAGTTTAACCCTTTAACTTTGACCGACTCAACTTACATAATAATTAACACCCTCTAATTATTATACTATTATCAAGATTGGTCCAACACAGATATATAGCAATACTATATACTCAAATTATAGATAATAAATTCTAGATTTTTAGTATGTTTTTATAAAAAAATAATATAGTAATAAAAGTTATTTGAGTTTAAAAAATATGATGAAACTAGATTTAATCTAAAAAAGTCAACAATGAAGGCTAATTCCTTTTTTACTCTTTCAGTAATTTGTAACTCATTATTCATGGGTTTTGCTACCATGTCAATTAGGGGTGTTGATCGGGTCAACCCGATCGGGTTTCGGGTTAATCGGGTCGGGTTAGTCGGGTTTTTCCTAAAAAATTATTAACCCGCAACCCGACCCGAATAACGTTCGGGTTATTCGGGTTCGGGTTAGTCGGGTCACGGATTATTCGGGTCGGGTCAGTCGGGTTAGTCGGGTTGGTATCTATGTGTTATTATCTTGTCCTAATTTTAAATTTCTACAAATAATTCATTGTACAAACATAATTCAATGAAAAATATGTAAATAATTTATTTTTCATATATAATTTGATTAATAGTCATTGTCATAATTTTGTAAAAAGTTAAATATATCTTACATTTAATAACTAATATATATAAAAAAATAAAAATAATTCTTATTCGGGTTATTCGGGTTGACCCGAAACCCAACTAACTTTTAAAAATATACCCGAAACCCGACCCTATTAACAGTTCGGGTTAATCGGGTTGACCCGAATAACCCGACTAACATTTTTGACCCGAATAACCCGACCCTATTAAGCTTATTCGGGTTCGGGTGCGGGTCGGGTTAGTCGGGTTCCAAGGTTTAAAAAAGCGGAAACGAGCCTCGAGGCGTTTTCTGTTAGCCTCACGAGGCGTAAGCCTCGAGGCGGACCGAGGCGTAAGCCTCAAAACAACCTTGAAAAATAATTAAAATTACATATATATTACATAAAAGCCACAATTTAACATAAAACAAATGATAAAAGTATCACAAGGTATAATACAATTGAAAAGGTAGAGCAAATCGAATTCAAAAATGCATTGTATAATGAAA
Source organism: Mikania micrantha (assembly GCA_009363875.1). Lineage (NCBI taxonomy): Eukaryota > Viridiplantae > Streptophyta > Magnoliopsida > Asterales > Asteraceae > Mikania > Mikania micrantha. The sequence goes on from CM018685.1 coordinate 38,475,330, forward strand.
TTAAGTACCATCAGCAGTTGTATATTTTTAGTGTAAAATGGATGCAAAGGAATCCTAAAGAATTTGGAGGTGTAAATTACACGCTAGTTAAGATTTCTAAGCTCCCGACCAAGCGGGGGTCAAGGGGGCCGCGCCCCCTTGCGGGGTCCTAGGGGCAGCGCCCCTGGCGGGGTCCAAGGGGCAGAGCCCCTGGTGGCGGTCCCTTGTGGGGTTCGGGGCAACGCCCCAAAACCTAAACGAAATGCTAGATTTATTGTATACGCATGCTTTAGTTCAATTAGGTTTCTTATTTTACCTAAACGGGTGAAATAAAGGTCAAAAAACTCAAAACAGGTAAAAAAAAAGCCCAAAATCAAAAAATACCATCTTTAGTGAGGCTTAAGCCTCACCGCCTCGCCTCACCGCCTCTACGCCTCAACACGCCTAGGTCCGCCTCGACACAACCGAGGCTTAAGTTCCAAATCACCCACCTGAGGCTAAGCCTCAAAGGCGTTTTCTGGCCGCCTCAGCCGAGGCGTACGCCTCGAGGCGCGCCTCATGGCGCCTTTTTAAACCATGTCGGGTTCGGGTATTTTCGACACCCCTAATGTCAATCTTGACGATTGAAAGTTGAGATCAAAGGTTTAAATCACTTCCTAAAGTTTGTAGAATAAAATCACTTTGTGTTTGAATGCAAATATATAAATACACAGTCACACATGTATGGAGGTGAGAGTGTGATTCAACAAATGATGATATCATTGTATGCATTCTCAAGACATTCACCCATGATGTGACATTAGCCCAGAAAGAAAGTTATAGATATAAAAGCAGACACATAACAGAAGGTAACATATAGCATATTGAATGGAAATAACGATACCAAATCTAACCAGAAAAAGTCCAGGTAAAAGCCCTTTGTATAATGCCCTCCATCCTTCATCTTTCAATATTGTTTTAAAAGCATCTGAAATCATATCATGGATAGTCAATGGCATCACACCCATCCAGAAATTATGGTCCAGTTTGTGATTAATGAATCCTTGATACAAATTATTATTTCAATGGAGATTTGCAAGGAGCCAAAATAAACATGCAAAAAAAATGAGCAAAAGGATAAAATTTCATGCTTAACATAAAAAATTGAACACACCACTAAAACCAGAATATGGACGGCCACAATGATGAGGAGTCTGAAGTTGTAATCTTGTTTTCACAACCCAAACAGGATTGGTAGAAAGACATACCTGTGAAGGTAACAGTTTTTATATTATAACAAGATAAAGTTGAACATATAAGACCACCTAAGCATAGTAAATCTAAAAAATTATAGCCCTTCAAATGAACAAACCCTTTATTTTTTGTGTGATCAACCAAACAGCATAAAGCAGAAGGAAAACAATACTCACCAGCACTCCTGCTTCTGCAGCTGAAGCAAGATGAATGCCCGCGCTTGTACCCACAATTGTCTTGTCTTGATTTTCCATATATCTTTGTTTGGCACTGTTATAGCTACAAAGAGGAAATATGATAAGTCAAGAAGTCAAAAATACGATAGAAAAAATAAAATTCTTTAAAAATGAAAGAAAAAATAACAGAAATGACTCCTCTGAGACAGTTAAGGGCTCATACTTCACTTACAAGTAGAAGTATAGACCCCATGAGAGAGTTGAGCCTAAAACTGCAGGATTAAAGCCAGCATATAACCCTCTCAGGCCCTGTAAAGATGGATACTTAATTACAGGCATTAAAGACAATAACAAACATAACACTTGTTAGCTAATCTTTATAAATAAATAGTTAGGGGACTATTAATGAAATTTGCCTTTATTCTATGTTTAATTATGGTAACTAGATGGTTGTAGTTATCAAGAATCCTAGATCTTCTAATATGATTAGAATGACTCCAAGATTATAGGATTTAATCCTAAAGGATGAGGATTAAACTCCTACCGATTAGGAATTGTTATCGGGATTGTTTAGCTATAAATAGGGCTGTTTTATGATGGATATAATCAGTTCTATGAATAATCAATTGGAGAAGGATTTCCAATAATTGCTTGCTGTAGTTTTTTATTGATTTGATTTACCAATCTAGTACCAATTACAACAATTGATATCAGAGCACAAGGCGTCGAAGGGACCAGTGACATCGGCTGATCCGAAGGGCTGGATCAAAGTGCTGAATCAAGAACACAACTTAAGTACCAGAGGAGAAAGAAGGAGACTCCCATGGCAGAAACGGGCAACGCAAGCAAACAACTGGTGGTGGCAAAGGAAGGTGCCAATATCTCATTCAAGCGCCCGATCCTAACGACCACCAACTACCCAATATGGTCGCTTAGGATCAAAGCCATATTCAGGGCACATGGGATTTGGGAGGCTATTGAACCGGGGAAGGACGTGGATCCACGGAAGGATAACTCAGCCATAGCTTATCTATACCAATTGCTACCGGAGGACTTAGTATTGCAAATTGCACACTGTGAACACGCTAAGGATATCTGGGACGCGATTAAGACTCGTCAGTTGGGAGTAGAACGAGTCATGGAAGCCAGACCACATACTCTCAAAGCAGAGTTTGAAGCAGCAAGAATGAAAGACATTGAGAGGATCGACGACTTTGCTGCAAAGCTTGCTGGAATATCCTCTAAGTCAGATGCTCTTGGATCAGTCATTGAGGAGACCACTCTGGTGAGAAAACTACTTACTGCTATACCTGAAAGATTCCTAAATATAGCAGCAACGATCGAGCAACTAGTGGACCCCAAAATAGTAAAATTCCAAGAAGTGGTTGGGAGATTCAAGGCCTATGAAGAAAGAATGGGAGCACGTAGCTCCAACACCAGTCAAGACCAACTCTTGCTGACACATGATGACTATGACCCCAAGAAAAGGCAAGACAAGGGGTATGGCCGAGGCCGAGGGAATGGCCAAGAATCCAAGATACCACCAGGGGAAGAGGCAGGGGTCGGGGACGATCAGGGGGGCGTGGATGAGGGGCAAGTCGTGCAGGTGCTCATGAGGGAGGACACACAGCTGAAAAGTTCAAGAAGGACAGAACGAAGCTTCAATGCTTTAGATGTGATGGGTATGGGTATTTTTCAGCAGATTTCCCTACTAGAAAGACGGAAAATCAGGCCAATCTAGCCCATGCAACCACCGACGACCCCAACCTTCTAATGGCAGTGGCTTCCTAGAAGGAGCAGCTGAGTGAAAAGAAAGTCTTTCCAGCTAGTTATGAAGCTGAAGATCAAATGTGGTACTTAGACACAGGAGCCACAAACCACATGTCTGGAAACAAAGAACTATTTACAACCCTGGACACTAATGTGGAAGGAACGGTCAGATTCAAGGACGACTCATATGTGAAAGTAGAAGGGAGAGGCCCCGTCCTCTTGGAATGCAAGACTGGAGATCAAAAACTCCTCACAAACATCCTTTATATCCCATTCCTGAAGAGTAACATCTTCAGTCTGGGGACTAGGGCAAGCCGATGAGGGAGGATGCGAAGTGCAAATCAAACAAGGAACCCTGATTTTACTTGACCCTGATGGATTAGTGATAATGAAGGTGAAGAGATCAGCTAATAGACTGTATAAAATCAGTCTAAAGATTGCGACCCCAGTATGCCTCCTATCTAAAATCAACAACCCGAGTTGGTTGTGGCATGCTCACCTCCGGCATGTGGGTTTTGACACAATCAAAAGTCTAAGGACTTGCAACCTTGCTGAAGAAATTCCAGCACTTGATCACCCCACACAACTGTGCGAGGCATGCCTAGCAGGGAAGCACACATGACAGTCGTTCCCAGACCAAAACACCTTCAGAGCAGCGGCACCACTTGAACAAGTTTATGGCGACTTATGTGGAACCTTAATCCAGTCACTGTCGCGGGAAACATGTATTTCTTTTTGATTGTTGATGATCATAACAGGTTCATGTGGGTATTCATGATCAAAACGAAAGACGAAGCATTCGAAAAATTCAAGGAATTCAAGGTCTCGGCAGAAAAACAACCAGGAAGAAAGACAAAAGTCCTTAGAACAAATAAAAGGGGAGAGTTCAACTCCAGAGAATTCAAAAAATTCTGTGAAGAAAAAGGAATCTCGAGACAGCTAACTGCCCCTTACACGCCCTAGCAGAATAGAATCTTTGAAAGGAGGAACCGAACCTTACTCAACACAACCAGGAACATGCTTAGCACAATAAGCATGCCACAAAGATTATGGGCCGAAGCAGTGAGGCATTCTGTTCGCATTCTAAATCGGATGCCTACTAGAGTATTGACCACATCCGAGTATCTGGTTGTGTAGGACATGTAAGAACACCTACAGGCCTAACAAAGAAACTAGACTACCGAAGCAACCCGATGGTTCGCCTGGGAATCGAACCAAGCACAAAAGCCTATAGGATGTATGATGTGGAAAATCAAAGGATAGTAATAAGCCGAGATGTAAAATTTGACGAAGCTCGCAAATGGGAATGGCAGCCCCATCAAAATCTTGATCAAGAAGGTGAAAAGGAATTTATGCTTCAACAAGCGCCCCAAATGATAAATGACCTGGAAGACGAGCCAAGAAGTCCAAAGGAACCAAGAAAAGGTGATCTTTCCCCAAACAACAATCCACAAAGTGAAGAAGAAGAATCTTCGTACTCTGCCTGTAGTAGTCCCTGTCTCCCAGATCAAAGGTTCAAGGGAGAGGACCAATAGTACATGACTCACCCTTAATCAGCAACAACTCAGACCCTGGAAGAGCCCCTGAACAAACGTTCGACAACACTCCAATTCAGGGGTTCAAGGAACTAAATGAAGTATATGATCTCCTTCTCACTGAAGGAGAACCAATGAACTTCTTTGAAGCAGCAAGAAAGAAGGAGTGGGACGAGGCCATGCGCAGTGAAATAGCCTCCATAGAAAGGAGCAACACCTGGAAGCTAATCGATCTACCTGTTGGCTATATACCCAAAGGATTGAAATGGGTATATAAGATCAAGAGGGATGCAAAAGATCAGATCATGAGACACAAAGCTCGACTAGTAGCCAAAGGCTGCATCCAACAACAAGGAGTGGATTACGAGGAAGTTTTTGCCCCGGTACCAAGACTGGAAACTGTGAGGCTGGTGCTTGCTCTGTTGGCACAAAAGGGCTGGCCTGTGCATCATCTAGATGTAAAGACAACCTTCTTACATAGAGAATTAAATGAGGAAGTATTTGTTAAAAACAGAGGGATTCGAAAAGAAGGGGCAAGAACAAAAGGTGTATAAACTGATTAAGGCGTTATACGGACTAAAGCAGGCTCCTAGGGCATGGGATATTTAGCTAGATGGGGTGATGAAAGAAAATAAGTTCATAAGGTGCAAACTAGAACAGGCATACGTGTAAAAGCCTCACAATAGTAGTTATCTATGTTGATGATCTAAGATAACTGGAACCAATATGGAAGATATCAATCAATTCAAAGCTCAAATGAAACAAAGGTTTGAATTAAGTGACCTTGGACTACTATCATACTACTTGGGCTAGAAGTATCACAAGGCAAAAGTGGAATAAAGATCTCTCAATCCAATTATGCAAAAAATATATTGAAGATGGTAGGACTAGAGGATTGCAACCCTACCAAATTCCTTATGGAACCAGGCTGAGACTGATCAAAGAGGATGGAAGTAAAGAAGTAAATTTAACAGAATACAGAAAGGCTATTGGGTGTCTTCGGTACTTAACCCACACTCGAACCTGATCTACTTTATGTAGTGGGATATACAAGTCGGTATATGCAAACTCCAAAGACTACTCATTAGCAACCTGTCAAACACATTCTCAGGTATGTAAAGGGGACTATCAACCTGGGTATGCACTATCCAAGTGAAGGAAAAGGCGTATTAGTGGGTTACATTGACAGCAGTTACTCGGCAGATCAAGAAGACGGAAAGGGAACTACAGGTGTGGTATTCTACTTCAACAACAGACCTATAACTTGGCTTTCACAAAAACAACTGATAGTGGCATTGTCATCATGTGAAGCTAAATTAATGGCAGCTACATCGGCTGCCTGTCAAGCTATATGGTTGAGACGGTTGATTGCTGAGATAACAGGGATGGCAGAAGAACAAGTAGTGATCAAGGTCAACAACTAATTGGCAATAGCTTTGATGAAAAATCTAGTCTTTCATGGCATGAGCAAACACATTAATACGAGATTTCATTATATTCGTGAATGTGTTCAGAATGAGCAAATAAAAGTTGAGCACATTAGTGGAGAAGAACAAAGGGCCGACATTCTCACAAAAGCTCTACCAAAGCTAAAGTTTCCTGAAATGAGAAAGTTACATGGAATGGAAGAAATTGAAGAAAAAAAGATATAGAAGACAAATGTAAGGGATCAAGATTAGGGGGGAGATTGTTAGCTAATCTTGATAAATAAATAGTCAGGGGACTATTAATGTAATTTGTCTTTATTCTATTTTTAATTATCGTAACTAGATGGTTGTAGTTATCAAGAATCCTGGATCTTCTAATAGGATTCGAATGACTCCAAGATTATAGAATTTAATTCTAAAGGATGAGGATTAAACTCCTACCGATTAGGAATTGTTATATCGGGATTGTTTAGCTATAAATAGGGCTGTTTTATGATGGATGTAATCAGTTCTATGAACAATCAATTGGAGAAGGATTTCCAATAATCACTTCCTGTACGTTTTTATTGATTTGATTTACTACCAATTACAACAACACTGGAATGAAGAATGTGTTGAGTGAAATCTAACACAAATCCCTCCTGCTAACTTCAAATGATCAATAAGAGATACATGTTGACAGTTGTAATCGAATGGACACCTTTTTATGATTCAAGGTTTAGTTTTTTTTAGATTGAATCTGTGTTCTTTGAACTCTTATTTCCTCTTACTGAATATCAATTAAATAAATGAGGCCATTTACAATTAAAAACATGAGGCCATTTACTGTAAAGCAACACAAAGAGCTAGGCCACATCATTTGGAATGATAGTACAAATTAAATAGTTTTGCAATTACAGTCTATTTGTGCGGCTACCTTTCAAGCTCAAACTCAAGTTGATAATTAAAACAAAAAACAAGATTCCCAGCTGCCAAATAAAACAAAAATAGTAACCCAAATTGATGCATACTTTTGTTGGTGACTTGCTTTTAACTGGCACGCGGCACGCCTAAGCAGCGCTCAGAAAAACATCTCATGGGCCTCATGTACTTCTGGTCAAAATTGGTGAAACTAGGGTGTGCAGGAGTTTTATCAACTTTTTTTTTTCTTAACATCAATTCCAAGAATTTTTCTAGGATAATTTTCCTTGTGCAAGGGTAAAAACCCACAATCTTCTAGCACTAGGACCCAACCCCACAAATGTAGGAGTCTTGTATGTATAAACAACTAAAGGGACAAAGAAATTATGAAATGTTTACAAGACAAAAAAGTTGATATTTAAAACAGATGAGAAACTGGTTGTAAATAAAGCTTATTTGTTGTACGTTGAGCAACGCTTCACGAGTGTGTCTCACGCCTCAGCTTTTGGACCTAAACGACTTGGAGCACCTTGTGTTTTTTAAACCAAAGGCAGTGATTTTTAGCGGTAACCCTGCCCCTTTCTGTACATTTTGTTTGATAGGACCCGTACGCTATTATAACAAGTAATCAAATTCCACAGAAAATAAAGCAAGAATACTAATAAAAAGCATCAGAACAAAATGTTATGAGAGAACTTAGATTAACTCCAGGTTTATTAATTGTTGATCACAAACAAACCATCAGAATTCTTTTCATCGTTGTAAGATGGATCATTTCCCAAATTTGAGATATAAAATAGCCAATTGCATGAAATTGAATACCTCGACGAACGTAATTGTTAAATAAACGGACCTCTAATCGACCAATGGTGAAGAGAGCGTGAGGAGTGTTTCTGTAGCACGGAAGGTTAGGGTTCCGACCATCATAAACTGTTTGAATCAAATCAATCAACGATTAAGAAACGAAAGATAAGGAAGTTGTTATTGGATTAGCATTCACGTACCTTGGAATCTGGTACGGACAACATCAAGGGGATGAGAAAACGTGACGGTGGCAAGTCCGGCGACGGAGCCGGCGACGGCGTTCTCCCATTGCCAATCCATCGACTGAGACGTCGTCATTGTTTACTTTTGTCGTCGACCGGTGCGTTCGTGGTATGTGTTATTGAGAAGAAGAAATGGCAGTTCCATTGGCGACGCGTTTGGAAACCATTTCAGGTCCCTTTTGTATCATGTATTCATGTGGGTTAACGGTATATATACCATGGCGGTTTGGCTATCATTTTTTTTAACAACAACCACCTATCGTAACGTCATGACATATTTACCACATCAGTGTGCCTCGGAAGACCCGAAAGCGATAACCCGTTTTACAGGGCATCACCTTCGGAAAAACTGCACCTGATGCGCAGAAACCAGCTTATTTGACGTATAGTTATCATTGTTCTAAAATTTGTCTAGGCAGTTATTACCATTCCGAGTGGACTTATCGTTCGTTGAATATGTCGAGTACACACTACTTTTTAGTCGATTCTTCTAGCAACTTTTATAATCATAATGGTTGCCTAAAATATCAATCAAGAAACACTTAAGGTTGTAAATTTCAAACTATATGGCCGATTAATCAATGACTAATCGCTAATTAGATGTTTATTTGGAAATCGGCTAATTAATCTACCAATGGTGAAAATTATGCGAAAGTCTTAATAGTCAGTCAACATTGGTTAAATTATAGTCAATCTTAGTCAAATTTGGTAAAAAATATGATTAAAATCAAGTCAAAATTGGATAAAATTTTTAAAAAATACAAAAAAATCATGCTTATTTTAATATATGTAAATATTTAAAAATGTTACATATAAAATTCAAATTCGATTAATCCCGAGTTGGTAACCTTGTTCGACTAACGTTTAGTGATAGTCCTTCTTATAATATTAAAAATTTAAGACCCGTAGTAGAATAATATAGTATTAAAAGTATGTCAGATTATTAAATACAGATTCAAAGAAAGATCTTATGGATTAATATGTATAGGGGAGGGTTTAAAAAACATTCATTTTGAAGAAAACCTATTAACTAGTTACAATCATTATCAATTAATTTTGTTTTTTATTTTTATTTTTATTTTTCATTTATTTTTATTATAAGGTTAGATTTACCAAAAAATAAAATAAAGATATATATATATATATATAGATATATAAAATTCATGTTATTACATATATCATATATGTAATTTGTACGCTAGCTAGAGATGAGAATGGTACTGTACTGTACTGGTTCGATATTGATATCCAATTTATGGAATAGTGGGTATCGAATATTGTATTGAATATATCGGTTTGGTACAGTACCGGTTCGGTTTCGATACTCGCTACCAAATGCTCATTCATATTGTACGCTGCATATATGAGTGAAATATATGTGACTTTATATTGCCACCGTCACGTTTTCTCATCCCCTTGATGTTGTCCGTACCAGATTCCAAGGTACGTGAATGCTAATCCAATAACAACGTTGTATTCTTGATAACAATTTCAGATAACTAGTATTCATATTGAGATATAATAAGACTAGTAATATTTAATTACGTGAACATAGATGCAAATGCCTCTTGTTCAAAAACAAACAAACATATTCAATGACAACTATTGGTTGGGTGATGAAGTCTTAGATTACGGAGCCATTAACTTCGAGACCACATTATAGCCATTTCGCGGTAGACTGGGAAAGCATGGTATGGTGTTTAGATGACCAAGAGAGAAGATCATTGCCTAAGAACAAACAATAGCCTGAGATAGAGCATCGGGCGTTGGGCCAGTCGACCCAGTAAGCATCAATATAGGCTACATTGATAGTGATCGGTGATTGATGTATGGCTGAAGGATAAGGTTCCTTAACCATACCAAAGAATATGCTTAGCAGCGAAAGAGTGTCCCAACGCCAGCATATTGAACATTGAGACCCATATGAGTCACGAGACAGGTCGTTCGTTGGAAACGAGGGTCTCGACATTTGCAAGTTGGTCTGACAGCACCTTCAAGGCTTGGCAGTTGGCAGTAAGCTATGATTGAAGGATAGTTGTCCAACTTCATTTTAGCAAATTTTTGTTCAAGATACACCGCAGGGGTGGTGTTGAGCGCATGCCACGCCTCAACAATGGCATGCCCTCGACAACAGTCGAGTTACGTAGAATGGTGGTGTGATGAGGGGGTGGAGGGTAAGTAACATTCGCGGTAGGGTTGAAAGTGAATTTCGACAGGATGTAACTTCGAAGAACAAACATAAGTTCGAAAAAACTATACAAATTCCCATTTTTCTTCTAAAAAAATGTTCAAAATCTAGAAATTAACTTGAGAACATCACCAGCAATTTGTTACAATTATTTAGAGTGAATAATTGAATTAAATCATCTTCAAAAAAACACCAATTCCTAGTATAAAACCTAAAGAGCTTACATGATGCTTTTCTCGCGTATAAACTTGAATACACGCTTCTATAAATAAAAAACGGTGTATGAGTTTAACAAAATCTGCCAGGATCTCCTACGTTTGAGGACGAAGATGCAAACGAGAACTCACACCGTTGACAAGCCTGCGTAACAATATATGTAAAATGGTTATTAGTAAGTTCATTAACAACCACTTTATTGTTATTTTTAACTGCATATATACAATAACCATAAAAGGACCTGTTAATCATAAACAATAATTAAATAGTAGCATCTGAGCATCTTCTCAATGATAGTGTTCAAAGAGGTGATGGTTAGAAACCATTTAGAGGTCAATTAGTCAACTTTGAAATGGTGAACGCCACCATTAGGCACCCCTCACCGACCGGTCCCACGGCCAACATGAGGGAGGTAAATCACGTGACCAAGGGAAAATTGGGTGGTGCCGGGCTTTGAACCCTAAACCTCTATGATAGATTCTCACCCCTTACCACTAGGCCACCATCACGGGGACCAATTAGTCAACTTTGGATTATGTTTTATATGTAAAAGACCAAACAGGTAAAACACAAAAGTTTTACCTAAATTAAAAGAGGGCTGACTAGATCAAAAGTTGTAAAATGCATAAAACCTCTTGTTAAAATTTTAAATTCGAATCATAAACAAACAAACATTCCCTTCAAAAATCCCACTTACACTGTAGATCTAAGAAGGGCGAGATGAATGTAAAACTTATCTCTATTTTTCTATAACAGAGAAGCTACTCCCAGAAAGACCCTTGGCTCAAGAAAACCTCCATTTTGAAACGAAAATACAATAAAACATACAAAAAAACAAACAAAGATTTAAAACATTCCTAAAATCCTAAGACTTCAACTCTAAAAGCAAACATAAGACCTAGCTAACACTGACATTCACGACTAATGGCAACCTAAATGAAGTACAAGCCAAGATACGAAGACCTCGCAAAAACCATGAGGCTTTTTCCTGCATACGCCTCATGCCTTGAGTGCTATTTTTAAAACCAAGTTGTACTCGTATTTTGCATCCATCTTTGACTGTTCGTGTTTGATCACATATAGAGCTCCTACATCCTAACTGAAACCAATTTTGACCCAAAAGTACCGATGTGCGGATTCACTAGAATATAGTGAATTTTCTATAGAGATGTTATATATGGGTTTTCAAGCAACAAAAATGTTTTTTTTTTTGTAAGGTGACTATATGATTTAGATGAAACTTGCTAAAGCTGGTTGTTTGGTGATGTTCTGTGAGGGTGTTTTGTGAAGAAAGCAAAAAAAGAAGACAGTTATTTGGCGATGTTTTCTTAAATACGAAGAGAGAAAGAAGATAAATAAAGATGAGGATTTTAAAGAGGCAGATAAAAGAATTAACATAATTTTTTTTTTTAAAATGGATAACAGTTTCAACCCTCCATTTGAATCCATGTTAGGTGAATAGTGACAAGTTTTCAATTTAACAACTAAACATTTATGAATTTATATACCAATTTATATATAAGAATTCATTATAATCTAACTTTTAAATTTCATTAGATTTTTGTTCAAATTATATGAACTTGCCAAAAGCATGGTGGAACAAGAAAACACAATAACAAAGATTATTTTATTAGATCATATGTTACGTGACCAACCTTACTTGACCCGAAAATTTTTACGTCTGTTTCTAGAGTATCTGAAAATTCCTGGATCCACCTCATTTAAAACAAAGTGCACAAATGGGACTGTTATTACAACATAAATATCACACGTGTTCATGTGGAGTGAATCATAGATACAAGAATTAGCTTTGAAATCTTGAACATATACAAGAATACAATGTACACATCAAAACCCTAAAACATATCACATTAACATGGGTTGATACTTGATAGTCTTAACATACCAAAAACACAATGTACACATTTCAATAAAATTTGAAGTGTTAAACGGTACTGTTCAGCTGATCTTTAAGAAATTTCTAGATCAAGCAGTTAATTTCTGGAATAAAAACCAAATGGGGTTCGAGGGGTCGGCTGCACTGGACGATTTTTGTGGTTGGGCAATTTAAGCTTGGAACTTAAAAACAATTTATGAAGCAGCAATAAAGACACAGAACTTTGAACTTAAAAGACAATTAGGCAATTCATCAAGATCAAAATAAACTTTGCCACCAATTTACCAACAAGCTTGTTCCAAATTGAAGCTGAGGTTTTTGCAAAGCAGCCTCTCTACTACATTTTAGGGTAGGGATACTCACTCAAAAGTGAGAATTTATTGTGTTCTTGCCCAAATCGAAGTAATAGTTGTATAGTGTAACACAAATGATCACAAATCCTTCAAACAATTCAAATTCCACATAAAAATGAAGCTTTAAAAACACATCTAATCAACCAAATCAAAGCATTTAAGAGCAATTACCTCATTCCATGATGACTTTAGCCCCAATTGCCTTCATCTTCTCAATAATCTTCTCAGCTTCTTCTTTCTGCACCCCTTTCTTCAGCAAAGTAGGAGCTTTCTCCACCAATTCTTTAGCCTCCTTCAAACCCAAATCAGTAAACGTTCTCACTTCCTTGATAATCTTAATCTTCGATCCAGCATCAAACCCACCTTCAAGTTTCAAATCAAACGCCGTTTTCTCCACAGATTTCTCTTCCCCTCCTTTCGCCGGACCACCGCCGGATTTTGCTCCAGTCTTCAACCCCATCCCCGGCATCATCACCGCCATTATCGGCATCTCGTTTATACCCATTTTCTTCCTCATAACCTCCGTCAAATCAGCGGATTCCAGTAGCGTTAAATTCATCAGCTCGTTAACGATTTCCGACACGCGATTGGATGGCGTTGAAGGGTTTGGGTTTGATTGTTGTGGGGAAGAACATAATCCTCGAACTGTAAGCAAATGGGTAGATTGCTGTGAATGAGATTCGATCAAAGTAGAGCTTCGAAATTGATGGTGTGAGAGGGATTGGGAGATTCTTTGATAGATGTGTTTCTTCATGTTATTGGATTGATTGTTGGGTAATCATGGAAGATGGTGATCGGAAAATGAAGAACCAACAAAGCAGGGTTTTAGAGGGCGACGGCGATAGGTTTTTTTAGATTTGCGGTTAAAGGTTGGAGTTTATGAAAAGTTAAGGGGTCAGTTCGTAATCTGATGAAAGAATGGGGGTATGAATTTACTTAACTATTTCATCTATACATTAAATGAAGCTGATTTTACTGATTTTTTATTTAATATTATTTTCTCCTTATTTTTAGGATAACAACATTTTAGGATGATCAGGAAGGTTTCAATCGTATAAACACGTTGTTTTCTGATCATGTTACTAAGGTCTAATTACATGGACCTCTCATGAGCCACCACAACCATCCTAGAAAGAAACTCCACTGGAAAAAACCTCAGACCCCTATTTCGCTGCGGAAGAGTTTTGAACCGAAGACCTCACATTTGAAATAATCTTGAGGTATCATTGAGGCAATGCCTCATTGGTTTTTACTTACATAAACCTTGCCAGTTGCCACTTATTATCTCATTAATTTGTTTACATGAGTAAAATTTTTATCTACGTAATTTGTAATTTTTGTTTGTTTATACATGTTTTACCTCAATCTGAGCAAAGAATTTTATAAAAAAACATCTTTTTACAAGTGATAGAAGTAAGGTTTGCGTATATCTTATTTTCTTTTAAATCTTACAGATAACAATGCTATAAATTGATTTATTGAACTTTATTTTTAGGATGTTGTTTCTTTTTTCTTTGATTTATTTCCTTACAATTTCTTTTTCATGTGTTTCCACTTCGGTAAACCTTTCCTTCTCTTTTCCTAATTCACTAAATCACAACCAATTTTTGCGTGTAAGCTTTGTATCTTTCTATGTCTTATTCTTAAAAGCAAAAAAACTAAACAATATCCCTACAAACATGAAAAATGGGGAAATTAGTAACCGGGGAAACCATTTCATGTGCCATTAGACGATGTGGTGTGCCCCATGGTTGAGGCGTGGTTGGGGCGTTTTTGGGTCGGGCGTGGTCACGGCAATGGCTCATTCGACCGTTGAGATTGATTTGGTTGACCGTTGCTTTCTAAAAAAAATTCCTATATATACAAACACAATTCACATTCTAAGGAGGCAAACAGAGAAATATAAGCAAAGGAAACAAGATATGCATAGGGAGTTCATTCATCTTGAAAGGTCTTATGATAGTGTCTCGTGACAAGTAATATAGGAAAATCATGAGAGTAGAGGTATTCCTTGAAAGTATATTGAGATAACTGAGGATATGGCTGATAGTGCTCGGGCAAGCATTCGGATGTTAATACGAAATGCAAGCTTCTTTTCCATAGAGGTGGGATCCCACCAAAGATTTGTGCTAAATTTATTCCTTTTTAAGTGGTCTTAAAAGAGCAATCAAAGCCAATCCAGAAGAACAACCTGTGATGCATGCTTTTTTAAATGGTATTGTTTTGATAGCTAAACATAAGGATGACCTAAACTCAAAGATGAAAGAATGGCGAGCAACCTTAGAGAATAAAACTTACAAATCAAATGGATTAGAACCGGGTGTTGATCGATTAAGCCTATACGGTAAATTTAGTGGGGCCACCAATGAGGATGACGTCTAGCTGTCTAATGGGGGCTAAAATATACCACATAAAACCAAGTTGAAGTATTTGGCATCGTTCATCCAAAGTGACAAGGACATTAATGGTGGCATAGCTTACCATACTCGGGTAAGGTGAAGAATTTAGAAGGCATCAACAAGTATTCGAATTATATATATGGACGTCGGTCTTCTCAACTGACGTCAAAAGCCTTTTCAGCCATTCAAAATCACAAAGATTAAATCCTAAGCCTTTACATCAGGTAGTTACATCAATTATATAGAGGTTCCAAACGGTTTTTATGATATTACAAAAGTTTCTAACAGTTTTCAGGCAAGTCTAAGGGCAATTGACACTGATCCCACATTTTCTAAACAGTTGCCACTCCTCACCTTAAATCTTCACTTATGCTTAGGGGTGTAAACGAATTAAGCTGGCTCATGAAATACTTGGGATCGGATTGGTAAAAAGCTCGAACGAGCCCGAGCTTTACATATCGAGCTCGAGCCGGCTCGCAAGCCTAAATGATTTTTTTAGTTTTATAACTTTCTTAATTTTATAACTTTCATTTATTATATTAAGTGTATATTTATAAAATTAATTATTTTTATATATAAATTTATGATAAATATATTTAAATCATATACTTTATTTTAAATTTGGAAAGTAAAATTATAAATATATATAAAATTAGTAATTAAAGTAAATAAATTAAATAATTAAAACATAAACAAGCCGAGCTGAGCTCAAGCCTAAAAATTTTCTAACGAGCCAAGCTCAAGCCTTGAAAATAAAACTCTTAGCAAACCAAAATCTAGCTCAAGCCCTAATTTGTCTAAACAAACCATGATCGAGCCTTAACGAACTTGGGATCGTCTCGGCTTGTTTACACCTCTACTTATGCATGCCCTAACTTTCTCCCCACCGCCAAGCCGCCAAAGCACCAAACGTGTTGTCAACTTGTCATAGAACATTGGCTAATCTGATTATGGAAATTATAGGGACATCGGTCAACGGGTATCGGCAAATCGTAATTACCTTTTTTTGAACGGCGAAGGTCTCAATCGTATGAGCCCACTGTTTCCAGGCCATGTCACCAATGTCTAGTTACATGTATCTCCTATGAACCACCACAACCACCCTAGTAGGAAACCCCACTGGGAAAATGTCACACCCCCAATTTCCCACTCGTGGTGTCAGTCTACGTGGGTGTGACGTGGCCAGAATCACAGCTCAAGGTCATATAGAACACCTCTATATGCGTTTACAAATCCCATGTTTGACACACACACATAACAAAATAGTTTGCAGCGGAATAAAAGTTATCATAGCAGCGGAAATAAATATGTTTGAAAGCATGCAGCGGAAATGTAAATAGTTTAATACAACATTGTTTAGAACATTAAGAACTAAATTGTTTTCAAAAGAAACAACAGAATGCATGCGGTTCCTAAAGCTCATCCCTTAACGTGCATCCTGTTCCATGCGCAGCTAGTTACCTGAGAATACCAGTTAGAAAAAGTGTCAACACGATGGTTGGTGAGTTCACAGGTTTTGATATACATATAGTAATAAAAGTGTGTCATGTTGTTTATCAAATGTTAGTACCGAGCCCTAGGCCCAAAGTGTCAGTGCGTCACTACCGAACTAGACTTGTTTGTCCTTGCCTCCGCTATGCCTCGTATGCATAGCAAGTTAGGTCAGAGTTTGCACGGGTTATGACATCCAGTCAACATTGTGCCCTGTGGGGTTAGTCATTCCCTAATGGATCCATCCAAATCTACCACGTTGTTCGTACATTAACGGTAAGACTTTGTGAGGGCTTGTTACGAGTTCAACACTTAATGTTTGTCCAATAAACCAGCATACACAAAAATGTTTGTAATAGTGATAATGTTTGACTCGATGCAACTAGTATTCTCCCCCTATTTAAAAGCGTTTGAAAAAGAGTAAAGAGGGGCCGTAAACTCACCTTAGTGAAATGAATCGAATGTAAGCGTAAGCTCCCGCGTCGTAAGGCGTGTCGGTCACCGTCAACCTATATCGTACACCGTTTGTGAGTTTGTGTAAGTGACAGTGCTAGTGTTTGCGTTAGTGCTCGTGTTTGTGTCCAACAACCCTTGGTTGTTCATGTTTGTCCGTGTCGGTCCACAATGACCGTGTTTGCTCGTGTTGGTCCACATTGACCGTGTTTGACTGTGTTGGTCCACATTGACCGTGTTTGACTAGAGTTGACCAAAGTTGACCGTGTTTGACCAAAGTTGACCGTGTTTGACCGTGTTTGACCAAGGTTGACCGTGTCAAGTCAACGACCCGTTGGTGATCCGTGTGACGGTTGTGAATCGTGTAGCAATCGTGTAAGTGCTCGTCGTGTGCGAAACGCGCAAGTCGCGTCTATGGACAACTTACTATTTATAGTAAGTTTCCATTTTTGGAAAGTTCACAAAGCATATTGGTTTTAGAGTTCTAGCATGCTTATTAGTCCTACGTGATCATGTTAACACATAGCACATCATCATACAATATCACATAAGTTGTTTTCATCATGTTAGCACACAAAAGTTTCCTAAAATGGAAAGTTTCCATTTTTAGCATACGTGATATCGGAAACCATCTACTTAGCATCTAAACATCATGTTATAACATATTAAGTTACTTAGCATGCTCGAATCAAACAAAACGTTCCTAAGTCGGGTTTTGTAAAAATAAAGTTACTATAAATAGTAACTTTGTAGTTTCGCATCAAAATGACCATCTCAACATTTCTAACCCATTTTTATGTCACAAGTCATCATAGTAACTCATTTAACATCCTTTAAACATACTAACATAATCCAATTCATCATGTAGCATTATTTCATCCATAAAAGTTACTAAAAATAGAAAGTTATCATTTGTGACTACAATCAAGTTCCAAATCCCATTCCTAAACTTCTAATCATCATAATATCCATCAAACAACATTCTAGTGTTCATGCATGTTCATCATTTTCACCAAATAATCAACTTGTGACTAAAAAGTTACTAAAAATAGTAAGTGTGCCTCTAAATCACATTTTGACCATCATAATCACAATCTAATCTTGCAAGGACACTTATACATTATCAAGAATCATCTCAACATCAACAAAACTATCTAAAATGCCTTAGATCATACATGCATGGCAATATCTCAACACTTTATGAACAAAACATGAAATCTATACATACACAACATCTTGTATCATCATAAGATGCATTCTAATCATCCTAGATCATCATAAAACACATCTAAACTAATAAACCCATAAACAAAATTCGTGCATGTGCTTTACCCATGCTTGCATGTGTGATTTATCACTTGCATGTGTGTGTAATGGTGGTTTTAAGCTACAAGGGATGTATAGATTACCTCTAAAGCTCTTTTAACACCAAAATGATGAAGGAATCGAGTTGGAAGGCTTCAAGAAGCTCCTGGAATCTCTGGTTCGTGGTCTTGGTTCAAGAACAAGTAGGTGGTGATGAGGGGTGGTGGTCTAGAGGGCTTGCTTCTAAGTTCTTGAGCTTCAATCTCTTCAACAATGGCTTCCAATGGCTGCCAATGGAGGTTTCAAAGTGAATTGCAGAGGATTTGGTCGAGGGGTGGCGTGGGAGGTCGAAGAAAATGATGGAAATAGAGTAGGATATGATTTTCTTGGGTATATAAAGATTTTCTGCGAACTAGGTCTTGTCGCGTAGCGCGACACGTTCAAGGGTTCCCCTCGCGTAACGCGAGGGAGTCCCGCGTTCAAATTTCCCCCGCCACTTGTCGCGTATCGCGACAGTTTCCTTGTGGACCGTCGCGTAGCGCGACAGATCCCCTGATGAGCCCAATAGGCCCATTTTCATTGGTTTGGTCCGTTCGTTGCCGTTTTCACGTTTACGAACTTTCGTTTGGCCTTGTTTGAACTTCCAAGTTCAATGTGTGAGTGTTTCGTGGGGTTTCGAGTGTTGTGCTCCACAATGTGCTTGTCGTTCACCAACGTTCGTGTGTTTTGACACGTGTGTGCTGTTTGTCGATAATTCCACGAATTATCAAGTCATGTGTCAGTGTTCGTACTGTCGTGCCACGTGTCACACTAAATCAATCTAATTCTAGTGCCACGTGTACAATAAGCATTTAAATAAACATTTAAATAAATAGGTTGCTGACCTGGAAATTACGGGGTGTCACATCCTCCCCATGTTAGAAAGAATTTCGTCCCGAAATTCAACTTGTGTTGCCAGTGCTTGTCTGTTCCGCGAACAGGTGTGGGTACTTTTGTTTCATCTGGTCTTCACGTTCCCACGTGAATTCCGGTCCGCGTCGCGAATTCCATCGCACCTTTACTATCGGTATTTTACTAAGTTTGAGCTTCTTGGTTTCCCGGTCCATAATCTCCACCGGTTCCTCAACGAAGTTCAATTGTTCGTCGATTTGTATTTCCTCGAGAGGAATAACAAGTGTCTCATCAGATAGGCACTTCTTGAGGTTCGAGATGTGGAATACGTTGTGTACACTGCTCAGTTCGACTGGCAGGTTCAGTTCGTAAGCTACAGGGCCTATTCGTTTTGTAATCTCGAAGGGTCCAATGTAACGAGGGTTCAGTTTGCCCCGTTTGCCAAACCGAATGACTCCCTTCCAGGGCGAGACCTTGAGTAACACCCTATCTCCCACCTGGAACTCTAACGGTTTGCGTCGTTTGTCAGCATAGCTTTTCTGTCTGTCCCGAGCTGCTGCCATTCGTTTGCGTATTTGCACGATCTTCTCAGTCGTCTCGTGCACAAGCTCTGGTCCGGTCAGTTGGCTGTCTCCAACTTCCGCCCAGCAAATTGGCGATCGACACTTACGTCCGTAAAGTGCCTCGAATGGTGCAGCTTGGATGCTAGTGTGGTAGCTGTTATTGTACGCAAACTCAACTAATGGTAGATGAGATTCCCAGCTACTCCCAAAGTCAATAACGCAGGCTCGGAGCATGTCCTCCAGTGTCTGTATCGTTCGCTCACTTTGCCCGTCCGTCTGCGGGTGGTAAGCGGTACTCATATCCAATCTCGTGCCCAGAGCCTTATGCAAGGATTTCCAGAAATGCGACGTAAAGCGACTGTCGCGATCAGAGATTATCGAGATTGGTACTCCGTGTCGAGTGACCACTTCCTTTATATAGATACGAGTGAGTTTGTCTAGCTTGTCAGTCTCCTTGATAGGTAGGAAATGTGCGGACTTTGTCAGTCGGTCTCCGATAACCCAGATGGTATCGCAACCATTTGCCGTCTTAGGCAGTTTAGTTATGAAGTCCATGGAGATCTGTTCCCATTTCCACATTGGTAGTTCAGGTTGTTGAAGTAACCCTGATGGCTTCTGGTACTCAACTTTGACTTTTGAGCACGTTAAACACTTACTTACATAAGTTGCTATTTCAGCTTTCATGTTCGGCCACCAATAGGTTGTCTTCAAATCGTGATACATCTAGTCAGAGCCCAGGTGTACGGAATACCGGCTCTTGTGAGCTTCATCCATCACTACTTCTCTCAATCCTCCGTAGCGTGGAATCCAGGTTCGATCCATTAAATAGTAAGCTCCGTCGTCTTTTGCCTTTATTTGCTTATCCATGCCACACATGGCTTCAAGAGTGAGGTTTTCAGTTTTCAGAGCTTCCTGTTGTGCTATCCGAATTTGATTCGGCAGTTCAGAATGGATCGTGAGTAGTAGTGCGCGCACGCGTTTTGTCGTTTCTTTTCGGCTCAACGCGTCGGCCACTACGTTTGCCTTGCCTGGATGGTATTTGATGGCGCAATCATAATCGCCGATGAGTTCAACCCATCTTCGCTGTCTCATGTTCAACTCCTTCTGGTCGAAGATGTGCTGTAGGCTCTTGTGATCGGTAAAGATTGTACATTTCGTGCCGTACAAGTAGTGTCGCCAGATCTTCAGGGCAAATACTACAGCTCCCAACTCAAGGTCATGAGTTGTGTAGTTCTTCTCATGCACCTTCAGTTGTCGTGAAGCGTATGCTATCACTTTCTCGCGTTGCATCAGCACGCAACCGAGTCCTTGTTTCGAAGCGTCGCAATACACCACGAAGTCGTCGCATCCTTCCGGTAAGGATAGGATAGGTGCAGTGCATAGTTTCTGCTTCAACAAGTTAAATGCAGCTTCCTGTTTGTCTCCCCAATCGAATTTCTTATCTTTATGTGTCAGGGATGTCAGTGATTGGGCAATCTTTGAGAATCCTTCGATGAATCTCCTGTAGTACCCGGCCAGTCCAAGGAATTGCCGCACCTCGGTTGGAGTCTTGGGTGCTTCCCAGTTCTTGATGGCTTCGATTTTGGCTGGGTCTACGTGTATTCCCCGTTCGTTAACCACGTGTCCAAGGAATTGGACTTCGCGAATCCAGAAGTCGCATTTCGAAAACTTCGCATACAGTTGCTCCTTCTTCAGCAGTTCCAAGACTAGCCTTAGATGTTCAGCATGTTCCTCCTGATTCTTTGAGTAAATCAAAATGTCGTCAATGAACACTATTACGAATTTGTCAAGGTAAGGTTTGCACACTCTATTCATGAGATCCATGAATACGGCTGGTGCGTTGGTCAGTCCAAAGGGCATAACCAAGAATTCGTAGTGTCCGTATCGAGTTCTGAAGGCTGTCTTAGGAATATCATTTTTCTGTATCCTTAGTTGATGGTAACCCGATCTTAAATCGATCTTCGAATAGTAGCTTGACCCTTGCAATTGGTCAAACAGATCGTCTATTCGTGGTAATGGGTATCGATTCTTGATCGTCACTTTGTTTAGCTCCCTATAGTCGATACACATACGGAATGATCCGTCTTTCTTCTTCACAAATAAGACCGGTGCTTCCCAAGGTGAGAAGCTCGGTCTTATAAATCCCTTGTCTAGCAGTTCTTGCAACTGGTTAGACAGTTCCTGCATCTCAGTCGGTGCTAATCGGTATGGAGCTTTAGCGATCGGTGCTGCTCCTGGTGTGAGGTCTATCTGAAACTCGACTTGTCGTTTCGGAGGTAGTCCAGGTAGATCCTCGGGAAACACTTCGGGAAAATCGCGGACTACAGCGATGTCCTCAATCTTCATTTCCTTCTTCGGTTGCTCTGCGATGAGGGCTAGTATGGCAGTGTATCCCTTTTGTAGATACTTGTTCGCCTTCATGCATGACATGATGTTCAGAGGTACTCCCCGTCTTTCCCCCTGAATCGAGATCTGTTCTCCGTTCTGCAACGTCACTCGTACGATCTTCTCATTGCATACGATCTCGGCTTGGTTAACGGATAACCAATCCATTCCAACGACCACATCAAAGCTTCCGAGAGTCACCGGCATCAAATCGATTTCGAGTTCGTGATTCGCCAAACCATGACGCATCCTCGAAAGATGTGTTGTGTTTCAATCAGTTTGCCGTCAGCTAACTCTACGGTATACTTATAATCTAGTGGTGTTGGGGTAATATCTAGTAATTTGCTAAACTCACTAGATATAAAGCTCCTATCGGCACCGGTATCAAATAATATGCTAGCATAGACATTATTTAAAAGAAACGTACCGGTTACGATGTTAGGATCGTCTTTGGCTTCCCCCGAGCCAATCACGAAAGCTCGTCCCTTGGCCGCTCCTCCTCCGGCCTTCTTCAACTGAGGGCAATCCCTCCTCATGTGGCCCAGCTTGCCACATTCATAACACCCTTTGAGAGTGTTTTGGTTGTTATTGTTGTTCTGGTTGTGGTTGGGGTTGTTGTTGTTGCTTGGAAACTTTGATCTGCAGTCCTTGGCCATGTGGCCATGTCTTCCGCACTTCAGACAACGGTATCGTTCACATTGCCCAAAGTGGTGGTATGAACATCGGTTGCACAGTGGGTACTTCCCTTGATACACACCCTTTCCCTTGTCATCGGGTTGGGTGGCAGTAAATGCTCTGGCAGGTGCAGATCGTTGTTGTTGTTGGGGTTGATGAGATTGGTGGTGGCTGGATTCCCACTTCCTCTTCTGGCTTTCTTGAGGCTTTAGATGTTCGCCTCGCTTGGGTAGCTTGCCTTGAGCTACCGCCTGGTCGGTTAGTTTGTGAGCCAGTCTGATCAGAGGTTGGATAGTGGTGAGGTCAGACGCAGTCACCATGCTTTGAATCTGTTCGGGCAGCCCACTGATGAACTGCTCGATCTTCTTGTATTCCGGCGTCACCATCGCCGGGCATAACTTACACAGCTCATGAAATCGAGTGCAATATTGCTCGATCTCAGACCCCACCATTTTGTGTACCCAGAATTCGGCTTCCAGTTTCCGAATCTCATCACGAGGGCAATACTCCTCCTGCAGTAGTCTGGTGAAATCAGCCCATGGCATGGAGTTGGCACCGTCCAACCCCAGGGTTTGTACACGGGTATTCCACCATGTGAGTGCTGGTCCTTCCAGTGTACCAGTTGCGAACTTCACCCGGTTCTCTTCAGCACATTCGCACATGGCGAATACAGACTCCACTTTCTCCACCCAGCGGAGCATTCCGACAGCTCCCTCAGTTCCCTTGAACTTGTGTGGGTGGCAGTTTAGGAAAGACTTAAAGGAACATCCTTTCCCGTTGCTGCTGTTTGACCCTGTTTGTCAGAAACCAGTGTCGTGTGTTAGTATTGTGTTAGCTACACTATATTAGTCGCGTCAGGCAAGTGTTAGTACCGTTTTTGTTTCCGCTAGTTTCGCTATGCTGGCGACTGGCTTCGTAGTCAGCGATCGCTTTGTTGACCCGACGGTCAACCATCATTTTTATCACGGCGGCATCTAGTGTCCGTTTAGCAGGACGCGCATACGGTCCTCTTCCCGCCATGTATGGTTCTATGCATAAGGGATAGAGTTTTAATTAGCACATGTTAGAGTGTTAGTCAAATGTCATGTCAAATGTCAGATCAGATGTCATGTTAGCTGTCATGTCAGATGTTATGTTATCAAGCAATCATGGTCCACATGTAATAAGTAAGACAAAACATAATTCTCATTAATAATAAGCTTGAAGTACAATAATTTCAAAAGGAAATACAAAATAGTTCTTCGAGCACATCCCGCTCGTCTAGGCCAAAATAAGAAATTACAAAATACAACAGTCCTCTAATCCGAATCCATAGAGACGTGTGAAATATCGCTAGCAGCGTCTCCGTCATCATCATCATCCTCCGGATCCTCATCAAAGTCCTCTTCTTCGAGGTCCTCGGCCTCGAATTCAGGACCATCCTCCTGTGGTGGTTCCTCAATAAACTGTGCAGCCCATGCGTTAAGCATGGCATCACTGGCCTGCACCATCGCCTGAGTCTCGGTTATGTCTGTCCGATTCTCAGTGATGCGTACATCATGCTCCTGCATGATGTCAACGATCTGTCCGTGCTGGGTCATCAGTTGAGACACTTGGAGACGTAGAGTCTCCACCTGTGCCTCCAGTCTGTCGTTGCGTTCCTCCAGCCTATCGTTCTGCCTCTCCAGTCGATCGTTCTTCTCGCGAAGAACTCGAACCTCGTCTGACAGCTCTCCAGTCCTCCAAATCTCTCGTCGGGTGCAAGCAACGTGGGCCGCGAAGGCCTGCTCCAGTGGTACTCCAAGTGGTGGCAGTCGGTGTCCTGGGGTGGTATCACCAGGGAAACGGTATGGAGGTACTCTCTCCCCGATGATCCATCCCTGGATTATGGTGGGAAGCCACCCCCAATGTCGGGCCCGTGCTGCGTCTCTGGCTCGCCGGTCCATCTCGGCGTCTACCTGCTCCACAATGTCGTGGACGCGTCGGCGGCTCTCTGCCGTCAGGTCGTCTGTCGTTGGTCGCCTATCCGAATTCCTGCTGGTATTTCCGTTGTTGGCCATCCTGTAAGTTTCAAGTTAGTAAGCAACGGTTCGATATAAGCAATAATATCATCATCAATGTGCAAGTTCTATGTGTAGTGTCTAAAGTTGAGCAATGGCTATAGTCTAAGTTTACTACATGCAAACCTAGTTCCCTATAACCAAGGCTCTGATACCAGTCTGTCACACCCCCAATTTCCCACTCGTGGTGTCAGTCCACGTGGGTGTGACGTGGCCAGAATCACAGCTCAAGGTCATATAGAACACCTCTATATGCGTTTACAAATCCCATGTTTGACACACACACATAACAAAATAGTTTGCAGCGGAATAAAAGTTATCATAGCAGCGGAAATAAATATGTTTGAAAGCATGCAGCGGAAATGTAAATAGTTTAATACAACATTGTTTAGAACATTAAGAACTAAATTGTTTTCAAAAGAAACAACAGAATGCATGCGGTTCCTAAAGCTCATCCCTTAACGTGCATCCTGTTCCATGCGCAGCTAGTTACCTGAGAATACCAGTTAGAAAAAGTGTCAACACGATGGTTGGTGAGTTCACAGGTTTTGATATACATATAGTAATAAAAGTGTGTCATGCTGTTTATCAAATGTTAGTACCGAGCCCTAGGCCCAAAGTGTCAGTGCGTCACTACCGAACTAGACTTGTTTGTCCTTGCCTCCGCTATGCCTCGTATGCATAGCAAGTTAGGTCAGAGTTTGCACGGGTTATGACATCCAGTCAACATTGTGCCCCGTGGGGTTAGTCATTCCCTAATGGATCCATCCAAATCTACCACGTTGTTCGTACATTAACGGTAAGACTTTGTGAGGGCTTGTTACGAGTTCAACACTTAATGTTTGTCCAATAAACCAGCATACACAAAAATGTTTGTAATAGTGATAATGTTTGACTCGATGCAACTAGTATTCTCCCCCTATTTAAAAGCGTTTGAAAAAGAGTAAAGAGGGGCCGTAAACTCACCTTAGTGAAATGAATCGAATGTAAGCGTAAGCTCCCGCGTCGTAAGGCGTGTCGGTCACCGTCAACCTATATCGTACACCGTTTGTGAGTTTGTGTAAGTGACAGTGCTAGTGTTTGCGTTAGTGCTCGTGTTTGTGTCCAACAACCCTTGGTTGTTCATGTTTGTCCGTGTCGGTCCACAATGACCGTGTTTGCTCGTGTTGGTCCACATTGACCGTGTTTGACTGTGTTGGTCCACATTGACCGTGTTTGACTAGAGTTGACCAAAGTTGACCGTGTTTGACCAAAGTTGACCGTGTTTGACCGTGTTTGACCAAGGTTGACCGTGTCAAGTCAACGACCCGTTGGTGATCCGTGTGACGGTTGTGAATCGTGTAGCAATCGTGTAAGTGCTCGTCGTGTGCGAAACGCGCAAGTCGCGTCTATGGACAACTTACTATTTATAGTAAGTTTCCATTTTTGGAAAGTTCACAAAACATATTGGTTTTAGAGTTCTAGCATGCTTATTAGTCCTACGTGATCATGTTAACGCATAGCACATCATCATACAATATCACATAAGTTGTTTTCATCATGTTAGCACACAAAAGTTTCCTAAAATGGAAAGTTTCCATTTTTAGCATACGTGATATCGGAAACCATCTACTTAGCATCTAAACATCATGTTATAACATATTAAGTTACTTAGCATGCTCGAATCAAACAAAACGTTCCTAAGTCGGGTTTTGTAAAAATAAAGTTACTATAAATATTAACTTTGTAGTTTCGCATCAAAATGACCATCTCAACATTTCTAACCCATTTTTATGTCACAAGTCATCATAGTAACTCATTTAACATCCTTTAAACATACTAACATAATCCAATTCATCATGTAGCATTATTTCATCCATAAAAGTTACTAAAAATAGAAAGTTATCATTTGTGACTACAATCAAGTTCCAAATCCCATTCCTAAACTTCTAATCATCATAATATCCATCAAACAACATTCTAGTGTTCATGCATGTTCATCATTTTCACCAAATAATCAACTTGTGACTAAAAAGTTACTAAAAATAGTAAGTGTGCCTCTAAATCACATTTTGACCATCATAATCACAATCTAATCTTGCAAGGACACTTATACATTATCAAGAATCATCTCAACATCAACAAAACTATCTAAAATGCCTTAGATCATACATGCATGGCAATATCTCAACACTTTATGAACAAAACATGAAATCTATACATACACAACATCTTGTATCATCATAAGATGCATTCTAATCATCCTAGATCATCATAAAACACATCTAAACTAATAAACCCATAAACAAAATTCGTGCATGTGCTTTACCCATGCTTGCATGTGTGATTTAT
Source organism: Mikania micrantha (assembly GCA_009363875.1). NCBI lineage: Eukaryota > Viridiplantae > Streptophyta > Magnoliopsida > Asterales > Asteraceae > Mikania > Mikania micrantha. The sequence continues at coordinate 38,502,582 of CM018685.1, forward strand.
CACTTGCATGTGTGTGTAATGGTGGTTTTAAGCTACAAGGGATGTATAGATTACCTCTAAAGCTCTTTTAACACCAAAATGATGAAGGAATCGAGTTGGAAGGCTTCAAGAAGCTCCTGGAATCTCTGGTTCGTGGTCTTGGTTCAAGAACAAGTAGGTGGTGATGAGGGGTGGTGGTCTAGAGGGCTTGCTTCTAAGTTCTTGAGCTTCAATCTCTTCAACAATGGCTTCCAATGGCTGCCAATGGAGGTTTCAAAGTGAATTGCAGAGGATTTGGTCGAGGGGTGGCGTGGGAGGTCGAAGAAAATGATGGAAATAGAGTAGGATATGATTTTCTTGGGTATATAAAGATTTTCTGCGAACTAGGTCTTGTCGCGTAGCGCGACACGTTCAAGGGTTCCCCTCGCGTAACGCGAGGGAGTCCCGCGTTCAAATTTCCCCCGCCACTTGTCGCGTATCGCGACAGTTTCCTTGTGGACCGTCGCGTAGCGCGACAGATCCCCTGATGAGCCCAATAGGCCCATTTTCATTGGTTTGGTCCGTTCGTTGCCGTTTTCACGTTTACGAACTTTCGTTTGGCCTTGTTTGAACTTCCAAGTTCAATGTGTGAGTGTTTCGTGGGGTTTCGAGTGTTGTGCTCCACAATGTGCTTGTCGTTCACCAACGTTCGTGTGTTTTGACACGTGTGTGCTGTTTGTCGATAATTCCACGAATTATCAAGTCATGTGTCAGTGTTCGTACTGTCGTGCCACGTGTCACACTAAATCAATCTAATTCTAGTGCCACGTGTACAATAAGCATTTAAATAAACATTTAAATAAATAGGTTGCTGACCTGGAGATTACGGGGTGTCACAGAAAACACCCTGACCCCTCCGACCTTTATTTCGCTGTGTAACATCACTGTACTTCCGGTTGTCCGTACATCCGTACGATTGTACTGTTACGACCGTAGATTTATTATTTATTTATTAATGATTATGAATTATTGATTGTCATTATTGATATCATCACTATTTCTGGTATGCATGTTATAATATATGATACGCGTAAACCATGGGAAGTTTAGTTGTAACCCAACTAAACAGAACCAGAGAATTTATCGCAGTGCTATTACAGATGATTATACTGATTATGAATTATTGGTTTGGAATGAGAATGGATTTGGGATGGAACTGGGAGTTTGTTATAGTCGGGTTGCTAAACGTAGTTAAGGACACGTGGTCATGGTTTATCGAAATAGCGGTGGGACGGTGTAGGGGAGGTTGCGATCTACCTCTGCATATGCCCTATACATATGCATATTTCGGTCTATCATGGATGTGTCAGTGACTTGGTTTAGTGGGTTTTGGTTTGGGAATATAATATTTAAGTTAATAAATAATGAGAATAATAAATACGCGATGGTGAGGTTACGGACATTATTTAAACGCGAATATTGATTTAGAAATATTAACTTAATGATGTATTCGCGTGGGTGACGATTCACACGAATATAATTATTAAGGATAATATTTTGAAACGATATTCCATAAAACGTAAGTCGAATCGAAATACGGTACGAGCGTTGGATTCGCAAAGGTGACGATCTTTACGAATACGTACGTAAGTAACGCGTTTCGATGAGATAATTAAATAATATCAAACGATATTAAATTAATAAATATAAACTGAAAACATTTATTAGGAATCACAACCTAAAGAAAAACCGAATAAATCGTTTATTTAAGTAATTAAATTATTAAATGGAACGGCATCGTTTTACAAAATAAATTATTTAAAATCATTTTAGTTAACATGAAAACTAATTATTTAAATGTTGTATGTTAAAAAATGTCTTACGTTAAAAACCGAGCATGTTATTACATTTTATCGTGATAAAAACGAGACCGAGCACGGGGAGGGATACGCGATAAAAGAAGGGAAAACCCTTCTTCTTCTTCATATTTTCACACACACTTTCTCTCACTAAACCACCAAAAACGTCCACTCTCTCTCTCTCTAACTTCTCTCTATGATTACGAGCTCGTTTCTCAACGGATTCGCGTGATCTCGGTGGCTATACAACCGCACGATCGAAGGGAACACGAAGATACTAGGGAACCTATCATTTGCTCGCAATTTGAAGGTAAGAAACCCATTTTATGTTCGGTTTTGGGTGAAAACCCTATTTCCGTTATGGATACTCACTTAAACCAAGATGTAGGGTTTTGTGTTGTGTAAATCGAGTTACTATTGAACTGAGGAAGACTAGAGACGACCTTGTAACCTACAGATCTAGAAAATGATGCGAATGGGATGAGTGCAGGTCGACGAACCTGCGTAGGGGCTGGCCGAACCCTGCAAACATCCTGGCCGAGCCTTTTTCCTGTTGAGCGAACCTTCTGGGCGGGAAAACGAGGTGGCCGAACCTTGGTGTTAGCCGAACCCTCTCCCTAATCCAAACGAAACCTTGGCTCACGAACCTTATAGACCACCGAATTTTATTTGGCGAACCTTAGAGGCCCAGCGAACCCTTGTGCCTCAGGAGCCATAAGAACCGAACTATTAACGAACCCTAAGGGCCACGAACCTTAAGGTTCGTTGGTCCTAGGGCTGTTGAAGCATTAGAGCGAACCTAGGGTTCGCCTGGTTGGACCGAACCTTCATTTTTCTTGCGTTGGCCGAACCATGGATCACGAACCTTGTTGAATAGAAGCCGAACCTTAGACCCTAACTCTAATAGGTTCGCTGCCCATGGACAACACAACTTAGTCTCAATTAAGTAGGAGATTTATGGTAAATTAAGAGACATAATTGGATACATATATACGTATACATGCCCATGCATGCAAGGGAAATTCTACTTACCACCTTTTTCTTTAAATAAATTAAGTTGGAATAATGAGAAATTGCCTAATGGGAATAATTTGAATATCAACCTTTTGAACTTAAAGCGGGTTCTTGCAACTTAAAATAATATGATGGAGTTGAGTGAACATGCAAGTAGGTCTTGGTGGGTTTATAATTAAGGACGATACCCTAGAATATGCATACGAGTTACAAGTATGGACTAGTAAACTTAAATTTTGTTGTCATGTTAATCATCGACAAACTTTAGGTAGTATAGGATAACCTATAATAAATGAACTACGAAACTAAACCCAAAAAGGTTTAGAAGGAACTTTAACTTGAAATGTAATATCTATACTTATGATTATGAAAACACATTAATTACAGATTGTTGAAGTGTTTTGGGTTTCACCTACGTGAGCGCGCATATTATTGGAACACTGACTCTAAGGATTCAGGTGAGTTCTCATAACCTCCTTTTCTTTAAACTGTTTTGTTTTAAAACTCGGAGGTGAAGCATGTATACCAAATTAAATATTATTTTGATAACTTAAGGTTAATACCTGTTTATCAATATGATATTCACGATATAAAATTATCATTTATTATGGATTGTCTCTTATTATTTTATATCCATGTAAACCTTGTTATTGACTTCGGTCAATAACAAAGATTACAAGTATTGTCACAAACCCCGAGAGTCATCGCTCTTAACTTCGGTTAATTGCTTTGACATTGTGTATTGTCACGTGGATGATTTCCACATCTGTGAATCATTGCCTTTGACTTCGGTTAAATGCTTTGACTTCATGTATTGTCACGTGGTTAGCGACCACTCCATGAATCATGTATTTAACTTATGTTAATTACATAATGATCATGTATAGTCACGAACATTGTTTGAGAATATGATTGATGAGATTGGTTGATTAGTTTGTGGATTGATTATCTATATTTGATTATGATTATTTGTGATTGACTATGATTGATTTGGTTATGTGGTTATGTGATTGTGTGTGTGTTTGATTGTTGAATTGATGGATGTGTGTTGGATTATCTCATACAGGTATTCATATGGATTTTCTCAAGAAGATCATAAGTTTTATTCTCGTTTTAAACAAAGCATTTTATAAAACCATTTTTAAGCATAAACTTTCAAACTCATTTTACTAAAACCTTTTTAAAAATATAAAAACTTATGATTACTCACCAACTACTTTTGTAGTTGACACTTGGTTTTCTTACATGTTTCAGGTGATGGAGACAAGTAGGAATGAAGAGAGGATCTCTTCTATTTTGGACATCATCATATAGGATCTTGGACTTAGTTAATTAACTAAATTTCTGGCGACTAGAGTTTAGTTAGTTTAACTAATTCTTTTGTGTAACTGATGTATTTGATTCATGACGAACATGATTTTTGTGTAATTATTTTGGCTGATTTAATGATATATGATGATTGAATTAGATGCCCACGAGCTTTTGAACAATCTACACATCCCTCGTGGCATCCCGACGATTCCGCCGCCGGTCGGGGTGTTACACGCTGCGGGAGGGTTTTTGAACCCAAAACCTCTCATTTGAAAGAATCCTTGGGTACCATTGAGACACCGCCTCATTGGTGGAAAATCCTAATTACTAAAGTGAAAATTTAGGCTTTCAAAGAATGAGAACGCTGACGGAGATGAGAGAGAAGCTAATAACAGAGATGTCGGAAGTAAAGCATCGACCATGGCCAACCGGATCCAACCAGAGAAGAACATAAATGAAATAATATAATAGTTATTAAAAAGAAGATTGTCTTGATTCCTCTTAAAGCTTTGTTACTTCGTTCATCTTTCAAGAACCTCTGATTGTTTTCAAGCTTGGGTGGAGTTGGGGTTGATTTGTAGCGATACAAAACATGGGATGTGGATGAAAATTCATCCTTTTTTCATGGTATTCTCAAAGAAAATCTCAAAAATAATCGATTAAATGGTCTGTATATCAATGGAGTTTGGAATAATGATCTGAATCAGATCAAATAAGAAGTGTTTTCTTTCTTTGGTAATAAGTTCCAGGAATCGAAACCTAACATACCAAAATTCTCTTGCGTTCTATCTAAAACATTATCCCACCAAGAAGCCCAATCCCTAAAGGTTGCATTCTCAATGATGGAAATAAAAAGGGCTGTTTGGGAGTGGCGGGGGGGGGGGGAGCCAAAGCCCCTGGACCTGATGGGTTCACTTTTGACTTCATCAAGAAATTTTGGGATTTACTACAAGTTGATTTTAAAAGGACTATGGATCACTTTTATCAAACTGATCGAATATCCAGAGGATGTGGTTAATCCTTTATCACTCTGGTGGCAAAGAAAGATAGCCCTTCTACTCTAGCTGACTATCGTCCTATTTCACTTATTGGGTTCATAACTAAGGTTATCTCGAAAGTTCTTTGCTAATCGATTGAAAGGGGTTATGAATTCCATAATCTCTGACACTCAAACTGCATTCCTTTCTAATAGTCAATGAAATATCTACATGGATAAAAAAGCAAAACAAGAAGGCTTTCTTCTTCAAGATAGATTTTGATAAAGCCTTTGACTCTATTTCTTGGGATTTTCTAGACTCGATTCTGGATCAGATGGGCTTCTGTGACACCCCGTAATTTTCAGGTCAGCTTATTGTTTATTTAAATATTTATTTAAATGATTTATGTACACGTGGCACTGGAATTAATTTAATTTAGTGTGACACGTGGCATGACGGTACGAACACTGACACACAACCAGATAATTCGATGAATTATCGAGAAACCGCACACACGTGTCAAAACACACGAACGTTGGTGAACGTTTAGCACATCGTGTAACACAACACTCGAAACCTCACGAAACGCTCAAACATTGAACTTGGAAGTTCAAACGAGGCTAAACGAAAGTTCGTAAACAGGAAAACGACGACGAACGGATCAAACCCATTAAATTGGGCTTATTGGGCTCTTCAGGGTCCCATCGCGGTACGCAATGGCCCACTGAGAACCTCATAGCGATACGCGATGGATGGGCGGGGGATTTGAATCCCGAATTTCTTCGCGGTACGCGAAGCATCTTGATGTCGACGGAGCTTAGCTATAAAACTGACTAAAAACCGACTCTAAAATAGACAAAAAATAATAAATCTAGACTCTCTAAAATACTAAACTACCGACAGGTAAGTGAACCTGTCGAAAGTAGTAAAGCAAAAGTAAGTCTGGATATCGAACCCACAGACTTCTACAGATTACGCTAACTAGACTCTATGACTTATCTAAACAAAATTTGTACTTAACTAAAATAATAATAAGGAAGGGGGGTTTTTTGCTAACAAAACTAAGAATAACTAAAAGAAAACTAAAGAGAAAACACCAGACTGAAACGAAAATAAGACGAAGAAAGAACACTACCTAGGCATGAATCCTACACATGATTAACAAAGGATCTATCGATAATGGAACCAATGTGATACCGGGATCATAAATTACTAAACTCAAAGGAAACCTAGAGCACCCTCGACCCTTCTCAAGGATTGTCAACTAAGAGTCCTAAAAGCTGTTAAACCACCGGTTAAATGGATTTTCCTCACAAGTCATCCAACTATACTCAAAATGTATCCGCTAGACAATCTACCTTACAGCGCGAAAGTCTCAAACACCTAAGTGTAAGGGATAACTAGGTTTTTCCTATTGGATTCGGTAAACACGGATATAAGACACACTAGATAGATCTTCTCACAAAGTCTCTAAACTAGCAATTCCAACACCCTAGACAAACCAACAATCTCTCACCTCACGGCTATCAAGATTGGTTGCACATCTAATATATCTATATCAAGATAATAACTCCTATGGTAAACTCGTACGCAGTAAACCATCTATTAATCAAAAACACACAGTAGTTGATCTAGCATGCACCTATTATATGAAAGACATTCAACAAGGCACACTAGGAATAAATCACCAATCCATAAACATTCATAGACACACATAAAACATCCAATAATCCAAACCAAGTTTGTTACATCATGAGTTCATCACATAAACATAATCCAAAACCGATAAAAACTATTGTCAAACATGTGCAATCATCAAAACCTAGGTAGTTCTAGAAGTTTAGCCAAGAAACATCATACAAATACAATCCATAATCTGTTTAAAGTTAGGGAGAAACATAGAAATCGAAATAGAAACAAAAACCAAAGTAAACCGAATGATGAACACCCGATATCTTCGATCTAAGCTTTCAATCTTCGATCTTTAGCCTCTCCAACCTTCTATGTCTTCCTCTAGCCGTCCAGAACTCGTCCCAGGTCGTGTGTTCTTGAGAGTAACCCTAAAATTCCTTCACGGCCGTTTTTAATCGAACAAACTCGATTTTCTGAAATTTCCCCCGCGTCGCGTACCGCGACGGAACCTTAAAACCCCCTCGCGCTATGCGAGGGATCTCGCTACCTGACAGATTAATCGGGTCAACCCGTAATCATTAAAAAGGGCACTTTGGACTTTTCCACCTGTCGCGTATCGCGTTAGGGTTTCAGATAGGCTTCGCGATACGCGAAGGGTTCTAGAAATCAGATTTTCCTCTCTTTAGCTTCAGGTCCGTCTTCATCCAACCGGGAGCTCGATTTCTTGATTTTTTGCATCAAATAAGCATGTTTATTACCTGCAAGCATTGAATTACAGAATTGTGAAGCACCAGCTAAATTCGACTCCAAAACTGACTATAACAGTACAGAAACTCAACAAAAACCAAAAGAAAACCATATGTGTTTTGCAACACATCACATCTTTTTGCCTCTCTCCGCGGTACGCGACGAGGCCAGCATGCAAAATCTTTATAAAACCAAGATGTAATCATTCCCAGCCATCCTACCACCCCATTTCTCGATTCCCAGACCTCTAGACTTCGTCTTCTTCATCTGAAAACCTCCTGGAAGCCATTAGAGCCCTGTTAGAAGCTTGGAACTTGGAGGATTGAAGCTTGTTACCCTCCTAGAAGCTCGAAGAACCATCACCACCACCTTAGTAGTCGAAGAACTTGCTGTCCAGGAGCATCTAGGTGTCATCCAACTCGATTTAATCATCATCTCAGTCCTTTGGGAGAATTCAAAGGTAGTACCACTCTCCTTGTAGCTTAAAAACACACTTACACCCACATGCAATGAGTGAAACCCACATGCAAGCTTGCTAGTCACACGTGCACGAATTTCTTGTGAATATAATCTAAGTCTATTGATATTTCTATTATTGATGATCTATGGTGATATTATGAGGATTTATGACGATCTATGGTTATGTGTTTGTGAGAATCTCATGATTTGTATATGGATTGATGAAATAATGCCATACATGTATGATCTAAAGAGTTCTAGATGATTTTGTTAATATTGGGATGATTCTTGATAATGTTTAAGTGTTTTTGCAAGATTAGATCATGATTTTTATGGTTGAAGTATGATTATATAGCAAACTTGCTATTTTTAGTAACTTTTTAGTTACAAGATGATGATTTGGAGTAAATGATGAACATGCATGTATATAGTTATGTTGTTTGAAGGATAATATGATGATATTGATGCTTAGAATGTAATTTTGATGTTGATTGTGGTCATTTGGGCATAGTTACTATATATAGTAACTTTTATGAACCAAGTGTTGATAAATGGTGATTTTGGCTATATGAGCATGTTTAGATGATAGTAAATGGCATATTACGATGATTTGTGGCATGAAAATGGCTTAGGTATGTTTAGAATAATCATTTGTATGTAAATTAGCAAAGTTACTATTTATAGTAACTTTATTTTTAGAAATGTTAACTTATGAATGTTTTGTATGATTTGAGCATGCAAAGTGGTTTATCATGATATAATATGATGATTATATGCTAAGTTAGATGGTTTCCGATATCGCATATGCTAGAAATGGAAACTTTCCATTTTAGGAAACTTTTTGGTGCCAACATGATATAAGTGACTTATGTGATCTCGCATGATAATGTGCTATGTGTTAACATGATCACGTAGGACTAACGAGCATGCTAGAACTCTAAAATTAATATGCTTTATGAAACTTGCCATAAATGGAAACTTGCTATAAATAGGAAGTTGTCCATAGACGCGATCTACGCGTTTTGCACACGACGAGCACTTACACGAATGATACACGATTCACAACTGACACACGGTTCACCAACGGGTTGTTGACTTGACACGGTAAAACCTGGTCAAACCTAGTCAAGCACGGTCAAACACGGTCAATGTGGACCAACCCGAGCAAACATGGTCATTGTGGACCAACACGGACAAACATGAACAACCGAGGGTTGTTGAGCACTAACACGAACACGGTCACTTACACAAACTCACGTATGGTATACGATATAGGTAGCTGTGACCGACGCGCTTTCTATGCGAGGAGCTTACGCATTTACTTTCCGAGCATCACTAAGGTGAGTTTACGGTCTCTCCTTACCCTTTTCAAACGTTTTAAATAGGGGGAGAATACGAGTTGCATCGAGTCAAACAATTATACTGTTACAAACATTTTACTGTGTATGCTGGTTTATTAGACAAACATTAAGTGTTGAACTCGTAACAAGCTTTCACAAAGTCTTACCGTTAATGTACGAACAACGTGGTAGGTTTGAATGGATCCGTTTGGGAGTGACTAACCCCACGGGGCACAATATTGACTAGATGTCATAACCCGTGAAACTCTGACCTAACTCGCTATGTGTACGAGACATAGCGGAGGCAAGGACAAACAAGTCTAGTTCGGTAGTGACGCACTGACACTTGGAGCCTAGGGCTCGGTACTAACATTATAATAAACAGCATGACACATGTTTTCTTACTATATGTATATATCAAAACCTGTGAACTCACCAACCATTGTGTTGACACTTTTTAAACTTGTATTCTCAGGTAACTGACAGGATGATGGATATCCAGGATTGCACACTTAAGGAAACGAGCATTAGGACCTTCATGCATTTCTGTTTATCTTTTGAAAATGATTTCGTTTAGTTTATGTATTTAACATTGTGTTGTCTGACAACTTAATTTCCGCTGTTCAAACAATTATTTTTCCGCTGCATGTATCAAACTCGTTATTTTTCCGCTGCAATATTATGTAATTTCCGCTGCAAACTATTTTGCTAAGTGTATGTTGAACATTGTATTGAAACGCATATAGAGTCGTTCTATATGACCTTGAGCTGTGATTCTGGCCACGTCACACCCACGTGGACGGACACCACGAGTGGGAATTTGTGGGTGTTACAGCTTCTCTACGAAATGGAGGAATTGGATTCAAGGAATTATGTTCTCTTCCAGAGCATCGGTGCTGGTCAATAGTTCCCCTACTTCGGAATTTCAATGTTCTAGAGGTCTAAGGCAAGGAGACCCACTCTCCCCTTTTCTATTTATTATTCTAATGGAATCTTTCAGCTATATGTTTGGCAAAGCATGCTCGATGGGTGTCTTCCACGGACTTGTCATTCCTAATAATGGGCCGCATTTATCTCATCTTCTTTTCGCGGACGATGCTATAATTATGGGGGACTGGTCTATCCCCAATTTGGCAAATCTCAGAAGGTTGTTGCGAGCATTTCATATGGCCTCTGGGCTCAAAATAAATTTGGTGAAATGTAATCTAATTGGGTTCAACTTAGATGGGCAAATTGTTCAAAATATAGCAAATCTCCTCCATTGTAAAGTTGGAGTTCTTCCCTTTAAATACATGGGCTTAACCGTTGGGGCTAACATGAACAAGGTAGAGCACTGGCAGCAGGTAATCAATGTATTTGAAAGTAGGCTATCTTTGTGGAAAGCTAAACACTTATCTTTCGGTGGGCGTATAACCCTCATAAAATCTGTTTTAAATAGCCTTCCTTCATATTTCTTTTCTTTATACAAAGCTCCAATGAAGATCATTGAAAAACTTGAGAAGCTAAGGAAAGCTTTCCTATGGGGAGGTGAAAAAAATCGGGAAAAAATTCATTGGGTTGCATGGGAGAGAGTTATTCAACCAAAGGACAAAGATGGTCTGGGCATGGGGTCACTTAGAGATATCAACATTTGTCTTCTTGCAAAATGGTGATGGAGATACAAAGTGGAAACGCGAAGCCTATGAAGAGAGGTGGTGCATGGAATCCATTTTTCCTCGCGTAATAGGGGAGTAGTTCCTTATAATTCAAGGTTTGCATGTACTTGATTAAACATCTCAAAGCTTGATGTTTAATTTCATAAGAAAAGAATTTATCTTAAGGTGCTCTTCAAGGGAGACGTGGGAGATGGTTCAAACATTTTATTCTGGAATGATTTATGGGTAGGGGAACTGCCCCTATGTTATAGGTTCCCTAAACTTTATAGCCTGGAATCTCAAAAAAGGTGTTTAGTAAAGGAAATGATTGTACAAATAAATGATGGAATAAGTGTAAATTGGGACTGGTCAAGGGGCATACTTAGTGAGGAGGAGAAAGATGAGTTATTTGTATGTGAATCTTTGTTATCCCAAGTCAAATTAAAATCCTCTAAGGACCGCTGGGTCTGGCAAGGTGCAAAAGATGGAGTTTTTTCTGTCAAATCACTCAGGAACAGGTTGGAGGATTCTCAGGAGTATAATGACAAGTTTGTCATACATTGGAGTAATTGGGTTCCCCTCAAAGTCAACGCGTTTGTTTGGAAGGCTGAATTAGGAAGAATTCCTACAAGACTTGCGCTTCTTCGGCGTAATATCCCCATTTCATATGCTATTTGTCCATTATGCAACAATGAAGTGGAATCCACTGAACACTTGCTGATAGGCTGTGAAATTGCGGCTGGGTTATGGCAGCAACTTTTATTATGGTGTAAGATACCGCCCATTTTTGCTTTTCAAATTCGTGACCTGCTAGAAATCTATAAGTCTCTCCCGGTAAATAAGCACAAGAAGGAGGTGATTCATTCCATAATTCTCACTGCATGTTGGTGCTTATGGAGGTTAAGGAATGAGGTGGTATTTAATGGGAAAAAACCATCTCAGCAATGGGTGATAGAAGAGGTCAAAAGAACTGTTTTTTGTGGTATAAAACTCGGGCAAAAAAGGAGAGTCTGAGTTGGGATGATTGGAGAATGTTTTGTTTTGATTAATTTCATGTTCTTTTGTAATGGTGTCATGATAGTATCTTGCTAGTCATGATTTTGGTGTTTAATAAAATCTCTTAGCTGTCAAAAAAAAAAACAAACATGGGATGTGAGTATCGGAGAAAATGGGGGAAATAAGAGAATCAAATTACTTTCTGTCAAATCATCTCTAGAATTATCAATAATGTTGATCGTAATTATCTCTATTAATCACCTTTTTGATTATAAAAACATCTTCTTACACATACAATTATGCAAACTTGCTGAACTGTTATATAAAAAGGTTTGTACTAATTAACACTATTTTGTATGTATTTTTTATATTAACTATTTTAAAAAATAATTAAATAAACAAATTGTGTGTGATGTGACTTATTGATAAGAATATGTTGTTCAGATTATAAAAATGTTGCACATATATTTAGATTATTAAAAAACATAAGTTCTAACATATATTATGTTTTCATAACTATCAATTTTTTTAGGAATCTTTTACTTTAACTGACATATTTGTTGTTTCTTTACATTATTATTTTTTATTTTATTTCGTAAACAAATATAGTTTTTACTAAAACTGTAAAAATACTTATGTTATTATGACATTAAAAGACCCGGCTACATTTTTTTTTTGAACGGCGAATGTCTCAATCGTGTGAACCCATTGTTTCCAGGTCATGTCATTAAGGTCTAGTTACCTGGACCTCCCATGAGCCACCACAACCACCCAAGGAGGAAACCCTACTGGGAAAACCCCCTGACCCCCCACAGACCCATTTTTCGCTGCGGAAGGGATTTGAACCCAAGACCTCTCATTTGGAAGAATCTTGGGGTATCATTGAGGCAATGCCATTTTGGTAAAAGACCCGGCTACATGATATTTATAAAACACGACGTTGCTATCACACGTGAGAGATAATATGATTGGTCGTATACAAAGTATAAGAGAATTAAAATGCCGGACCCATTAAGTGCGCATTGACGTCAATAATCAATATCGTGTCTTGCGCTCTTGTATATGATTTTTTTTTGAACGACGAAGATCTCAATCGTGTGAACCCACTGTTTTCAGGCCATGTCACCAATGTCTAGTTACATGGACCTCTCATGAGTAGAGATGTCAATTTTTACCCATGTTAAAGAAAATGAGTTGGTTTGGGTAAATAATTGTAGTATAATGGGTTGAAATGGGTAACATCATAATATTGAATGGGTTGGGATGGGTAGCCTTAAACACAATGCGGGTCAAGACGGGTAACCAAAAAAGTATGTAAAAATGCAATGGATTCAAACATTTAAGAATGATTAATAACATAGTTAATGAGAAAATCGCTAAAAAATTATCCAAATAGACTATTTGTTTGCTTATAACACGTCTTAAGTTAAACTAAATTGATGTTTTTTAAGAACAATCCATTTAGACTCGAACTGATTTTACTTAAAACCCGTTCTAACCTGAACCCGTTCTGATCCGTTATCCAACCCGCCCATTTTGCCAGGCATACTCATGAGCCACCAAAACCACCCAGGCGGAAACCCACTGAGAAAACCCCCTGACCCCGTTTTTTGCTACAGGATGGATTTGAACCCAAGACTTCCCATTTGATAGAATCCAGGGGTATTATTGAGGCAATGCCTCATTGGTAGCTCTTGCATCTCATAGAATACCATATCAGCTTATCTGACTTGGTTTATCATCTCAACTGGGCTCATGATTCATCTTCGTTTTCTTTATATATATAAACTTATTCCATTAATAATCATTAAATTAATTATATAAAGAAACCATATAAACTAATTTAAACCATATGTTTTAAAGAGTATAAAAGTAATTTTTCTTTCAAATAGAGAAAGTTATTTATATACAATTTTAAACTTGTGGCTAAAATTAGTTCTTTTAGTTATCAAGTAACAATAGTTCTCAATTTAACATCTTTTATATATCTGAAGACTTCAAGCCTAGTCCAACAAAAAACCAACAGGATAATTTTCTTTTACATGATTGGCCTACACAAACGTATTTAAAAAACCGTATGTAAAACGTAAATAACGCTAAAATAGTAAAATTAGAACCGTGAAGTTACATTTTTACCCATGAACTTGTATATCGAAGAACATTATATAGTTTTGTACGCTATTTAATATTTTTGTAATATATTTAATCCTCAAAATTCTTATTGCTAAACAATTTCAATTTTTTCGATTTTTTGTTGTTTTTCACTTTCTTTGGCATCCAACTCTTCTTGTTCCTTTGCCTTTGCCATTGCCATTGCCATAGCCTCTGCTTTTGCTTTGGCCTCTTCATTCTCCTTCCTCTTCACATCGAAAAACTCTATGAGACCACCAAGAGCAATGTCGGGATCGCTATCTTTCAGTAGTTGCTCTGCTACTTCAGCCGGGGTGATCTCCACCTTGCCAATCAAATCCTCGATTTCTTCAAAAAGACCGTGTTGAGTGATATCAAGATAGTTGGATGCCAGCAATCGGAACCCGCACGGGGTGCAGTATGACATGTTGACGTGAATGTCCATACGACCAGGGCGAAGGAGTGCAGGGTCGAGCTTTTCTTTTCGGTTTGTGGTGAAAATGATGATTCTTTCGTCGCCACAACTTGACCATAAACCATCTATGAAGTTAAGGAAACCTGATAATGTAACCTGATTTGAAAAACATTTTGATTAGTTCATGATAATATACAATGTTTCTAAAACCGAAACATACATTAAATCGATCATGATTAGACCAAATTAAAAACTGAATGACATGACAAATATTACAAAATTTATACATACTATTATTTGAAATAAAAAAAAATAAAATCCGGTTATGGTTCATGGGTCCACTTGAATAACCGATAATATGCTAAATTAACCAAACCAGATATTAGACCAACTGGTTCGAACGAATGTTAACCAAACCGGACCTTAGTCCAACCGGTTCGAACGAATGATCCGGTCCTGTTCTGAAAACAGAGATAGTATGCTAAATATATCTTAAATCTATTTTCATCAAAGTTGTTTAAATCATAGATTTGGGATTACCGACCCTGTGTTCATCGTGAAACCCTCGCCGGTGTTTTTCCCGAACCATAGCTTTCAAAGCGTCTACATCCGCTCGATCATGCAACTCCACCGAGCAATCAATGTCCTCAACAACCAGTATCGACCGGTTCCCAGTGGCCACCAACATCCTCCGCAGTTCGGAGTTCGATCTGATATCAGTCAACTCCAAATCATAAATGTCAAAATTCAGATAATTCGCCATTGCAGCAATCAAGCTCGATTTCCCGGTCCCCGGAGGACCGTACAGCAGGTAACCTCTCTTCCACGCCTTTCCAACTTTCCGGTAGTACTCTCTCCTCTGCAAAAACCGATCCAAATCCTTCATCACCATTTCCTTCACATCGGTATCCATCGCCAACGTCGCAAACTTCGCCGGATGGTCCAGATTCACCGGCGTCCACGCCGCCGGGAGGCCCGAATACATCATCTTCGTATCGACGGTGAACAGTTTCACCGTCTTCTCCTCTTGTTTCCTGATTTTGACGTCGTTAAGTATAAACGGTAGATACTCGTTCAACGCTAGGTCTCTGTGTTTCCGGTGAAATGTAAGCTCCAACGATCGTTTATCGGATCTGCTCGAAGATCCGTTCATATCGTCGTGATTGTAATACTCTCTCGTCGGCGCCTTCTTCGAAACCAACGACCAGTTGAATTTGACTCCATTGTAAACATCGGTGTAGCTCTCGTTGATTTCCATGGCGACGTTGATCTTCTTCTCACTAGGGCTTTTGGTGACCTTCAGACGTTGAATCTCCGGTGATGCTTGGGCGGCGAGGTAGAGTTCAACGGCGACGTAAATCTCGTTTTCACGAAACCCGTCGAATTCGTAGATCACCATTGTCAACTGTCTGGATAGCTTGTTGATGAAGTTACGGAGGCCGAAATAGAGGTAGTCCTGGAATTCGGGAGGCAAGTAGTCGCGAGCGACGCTGCGAGCCACCATCGCCGCCGCGGCGACGGATCCGATGGTGGAAATAACCGTTTTGGCGGTTGCGATTTTGGAATCCGTCGATGACGACGACATTGTTGGAATGAAGGGGTGGGAAATGGTGATGAATGGTGGTGTTGAGTGCAGGTCTGATGTGGGTTGTATTTATAGGGGATCGGAGGTGGGTGTTGACGTCGTTTACCTTCATGATCAGGTGTGTTGAAAATTTGACGTCGGAAACTTCGTAAATAAATAAATAATGCATTTCCGTTTGCCGTATAGAATACTTTCTAGAAATATTATTATTATTTTATAAAACATTATGTTAGCTAAAGTCCAATCCCATTATTTTACACCATTTATACATGTCGCATCTTTTATATATATATATGTTACGTTATTAATCCGTATATGTATATTAATCCGTATATTACATATGTTTAATTAAAAATATTAAATAGCTAGCAATGAAAATTTGACAATTATAAAACGATATTTTGATATATGATTAATTTACATATCAATAAATATTTTTAGTAATAAAAAATAATTTAAAACTTTAATCACTATACAAATAATATATAACCTTTTAGCGTGTAACAATTGATATCTTTGAATTAACTAAGGTTAAAAATTTCAGTTAGTATTATATTAAAAACTAACTTTTATAAATCAATAATATAAAATATAATTTTTGTAATTATTAAAGTTAAACGACACAATTTAAAAATGGCGTTAAGCATAACATACAAAAAATGTAACTTTCTCTATCATTTTACTACTTTATTTTTTAAATAAATTCAAAAACGTCATTTGTTCATAAAAATCTCATTGTTTAAAAACTCCTTTTATAGTATGTTTTATTTTTTAAGATAACTTTTTTTACATAATTTTTTTTTGAAAATAAAATATTTTTTACTTTAAAACTTTTTATTTGGAAAATTTCGTATTTTATAAAAAAAATTTAAGTGTGTTTTATAACAAACAGAAATATAATATATTAATTATTAATATTATAATAAATATTTAATAACATAAAGAATTTATTTAATAAGAGAGATAAACTAATTATTTAATATGAGTGATATTAAGTATAATGATAAAGAATTGATAAGTGTTAAAAGTGGTGGAAGAATGTGATATGTGTCAAAATAGTTATTCTTTTATTATATAGTGTATATATATATAGATATAAATATTAATATAGATAATTTTTGAGAAAATATCAAATAAGAAAAGATTTTTGTCTAAAAAAGTTAGAATTAATAAAATTTTAAAATGTGGCATGATAATTTACGTATAACATCTTATTTTTGTACTAAATTTTTAATTTTTCTGTTCTATATTTTTTTGTACTGGATTTGTGTGTTTTAACTGTATTTTTGTTTTTTGTGTTGTATTTTGTGTTTTTTGTACTGTTTATTATTTTTTTGTACTGGGGTCTTATTTTATAGAGCTAGATTTTCATTTTTTTGTACTGAATTTTCATTTTTTTTGTATTGGATTTTGTTTTTTGTACTGGGTTTTGCTTTTTATACTAGATTTTTAGTTTTTATATTTTAAGCATGGGAAATGTCTAATTCCTATTGCTCCTCACCGTTTTTAGGCAAAAATCTCTTCTTAGTGGATACAAACCCTATAATTTGTAGTGTTAATAACTAAAATTGTATATGCATTATTTAGGTTTACACAAACGGTAAAAATAATTATGTTTAATACATGGTCACCAAAAACCCTAGCGAGAATAACATCAACGTCTCCATGGAAATCAACGAGACCTACACCGATGATTGTATGCGTTGATTTAGGAGCATTCTTCTTTTCAAGAGAACCAAATCAAATCAAAGAAAGGTGTGGGGTCGAATAGCTGCAATCACACACAGTTCATGAATAATATAACATAGATAAAAAAAACAATAAAATTAAAATATCTACAACATTATTTTCTGTGAAGATTGAGTTGGGTTGTCATCATTTTGTCGAGGTTGTCAACAATGTTGTTTGAACAGGACCGATAACTTGTCGGCATATCCGGGTGACCAATCGGATAGGGAACTGGATCACTGTCTCTCACCAATGTGAGATAAGAAGTTAGGAAGGGAAAGAGATGTGAACCTATGTGGATGAGGAACAAGTTTTTTTTTCTTTTTTTTTTAAACCAAAATCCAAAAAATATAACATTACAATCAAACCTTGTATTTTTTCTAAAAAATGATTATGTTTGTGTGAATAGTAATTATGTTTGTTTAAATGTGATTATAATTATGTAATTTTTTTGAAATTTTTTATATCTCCCGGTTCGTGAGTCCGGTCTAACCGGTCCGACCAGTAACCAGTAAGACATCCGGTTCAACGTCTGGTTCGGTTCTGAAAACATTGGTTGTCAAGATACATTTTATACCTTTATGATTTGATTAATTTAAAAATATAAATATTATTGTATCAAAAAGGATAGATATGTTTAAAAAAGTTGGAAGAAATTTGAAAATAATCAAAAAAATAACATTTTTTGTTCTAATAGAACTTTTAACCTTTTTGATCTCAAACATGATTCAATATTAAAAAACAAATATTTATTTCTATTTTTTTTAGAAAAGACCTTTTACCAAACTCTAAGTTTATACACTTCGATTTTGTGAGATGGTAACTTCACTATTATTTTCTCTATTATTTTCTGATAAGAATGGGAGGAATTTATACAGAGTTAGTATAAAATAAACATTATAAAATAATCACTACTAAAAAATAGATATACAAATAACGTAAAAATTTAACATTTAAAAAATACAAGGAAAATACATTTTATAAAACTTTAAATATTTTTTAAACAATACAAATGAGACTTGAAAATTTTTGAATTTTCGAAATAATTGATTGAAAATAGTAAAAAGCTTGACTTGATTGTACCGCAAGAAATTTTTTTTTAAGTTTGTCAAATATGTCATATGAATAGTCGAGAAAGACATCACGTATCAAATATGACGTGAATACGCTCGAAAGACGTCATGTAATATATATTGTTATTTTTATAATATACTATATTACTATAGATTGGTAATATAGTATAATATTCAATTGTGTGATGATATCACCATGGGCGAAAGGTTAAGTTTTTGAAAAAATTTAGATTTCGCCCCTCCTTATTTATAAAAAAATTATATTACCATCTCTTTTAAATAAAAAACAATTTTTTTTTTGTAATTAGTAAATAAAAAATTAACTTCAATAGTTACCCACATATTAAAATCACTAATTTTTTTGCTCCACTTTATTGGCCATAAATAAAGTAAATTACGGTTTGGGATCTTGTGGTTCAATTGTTTGAACTATTTGAACCTAAAATAGAAGTTTTTATCATTATAGCCCATGTGATTTAAAAACTAACTATTTTGTCTCCCAAACTTGACTATTCTATAGTTAGGTTTTGACCTCAAACCTAACTATGGTTAGGGGCAAGAGCTGTTAATTTTTCAAACCACAGGGACTTCATTGATAGAAAATTTTATTTTGGGTTGATACAAATCAAGATAAACGTAAAAAATCATCAACCAATCTCAAAGGTTTTCGAGCTAAATTGTAAGTCTTCTTTTAAACACTTGCTCTTTGTTCACGCATGATGATAATTATTAGATATTTATATTTTTATTGTTTGACCCGACTTGACCCGAATCATTGACCCGAACATTTTACCCGACCAACAAAGACATACCGGTCGATTGAAAAAAAATTATGTCACGTAAATTTTCGTCACTCTAAGAATTGTGTAAAGCTAGGCAACTGGATATCACATGCTCGCTATCATACTCATCACTTATATGTCTTATATAGTTACACGCCAGATATTAAGTGTACTACAAATATATTGATTTTGGTTAGCTCGATTTCTTAGTTGGTAAGTTTTAATTTATAACTATTTATTAATCGTTTTATCTTGAAATTAAGACTATAAATGAATTATCATCAATATCACAATGTTAATATAATCGACCCCATGGATTTGTTTGGTCTGTTACCGCCAATGTTTTCAGAACCGGACCGGACGTCGAACCGGTCTCCTTACTGGTCAGAGGTCGGACCGGTTGAAACCGGATGATTTTATAAACATTTTATAAATATATATAAATCAAAAATAAAAAAAATTAAAAAATTAAAAAATTAAAAAATAAAAAAATTTAAAAAAACCGGTTCAACCACCGGTCCGACCACCGGTTTTACGGTCCGACCGGCGGTTCACGGCCCGACCGCCCGGTTTTCATCAAAACGGTTCCAGATGCTGAACCGGACCGTTTAGGGTAGTGAATCCCGGTCCGACCGGCCGGTCCGGGTTTAAAAACATTGGTTACCGCAAATATTTCTGATTTTAAATATATAAACATAATTATTTGTTTGTTTTTTTTCCTTTTGAAAAGCAATTATTTGTTATTATTTCAGCCTTTTCTCATGAAAAATAATGTGTATTCAAGTACTTGTCAAAAGTTTTTAAAATGACTTTTTGTTAAAGACGTTTATTAATTTATAATTTTTTAAAATGAAGTTTTTAATAAATTTTTGAATTAACTTTTGATATGTGAATAGTCTACAAATAACTTGTTTGGATTAACTTTTAAATAAATGTTTGGATTAGTTTTTAACCTAATTCATTAAAAAGTTAAAAAACAATTATATAAGCTACAAATTATAGTTTTTTATAAATAACTTGTTAACATTTCTCAAAAAGTTAAAAGGTGAAGTTGTTTTCACATTGCAATTTTTTTTTTAAATTGTTGACTTTTCAATAAATATAATAAGCTAATAAATTTCTTTTAAATGAACTCTAAATGTGCACTCAATATATGTGGCCAATTTAAAATTCATATTAAAAATATTACACGAAATAATTAATTTATTTGGAATTTTAGATGAGACTAAAAAGGGTGTAAGGTCATACGGAGTCGTCCCGTGCTTCCCCGCTTTTCCCCGTTGCCACATCAGCTTTTCCCACTTTTCCCCACTTTTCCCCATTTTGCACGGTGTCGTCCCACTTTTCCTCACTTTTCCCCATTTTCAAATCTTATTTTTAATTAATTATTTTAACAATAAATAATAATAATAATAATAATAATAATAATAATAAAATAAGAAAAGATTTATTAAATTTAAAATAAAAAAAGAATACAACAAAAAAAAGGAGAATACAACCTAAAAAATTAAATTAAAAATCTAGAAAGGCATTTGTGGACGATACCCATAGTAGAAGTTTAGTTGATTTGGAGATGTCATTTGTTGACGATACCTGGGTGTGTTGAACGGGTTCATTTGAGCTGTTTGAACATTTTTTTGTCATGGTTTTCTAAATTTCTTGCTTGACGACTCACTACAGGATGAACCTCCTTCCATTTTACTTGAAAAATTTTATAAATTTAGTGTATAGATTGTAGAAAATAAGAAAAAAGTGTGAGATTTGTGGTTGTTTAGAGTTGTTTAAATAGGAAAAAAATGTTTTTTTTTTGTTTTTGTTTAAACCCATGGATCAATTCCCCTCCCCACGCTCGGCTTGAATCGGTGAGGAGTCCCCGATTCACCCCACCCCACTTCCGGGGGACGGTGTTCCCATTTTTCCCCGGACCGGGAAACATCACCCCGGTCTCTTCCCGGGTGCCACTCCGTGTGCCCTAATATGGCACAAAACACCTCCTGACCCCAAGACGCAACTTTACGCAAGTTGCTAAATTTAGTTCATTTTTGAACGGTGACGATCCTACATATCACACATGTCGTTTTAACAGGGTCTATCAGACAGAGGTAAGACGTGGCCACATCAGAAGCGCGGTAACCCCCTGGAATGGGTAAACCCTCGCCCCTCATTGGTCCAAAATCCGAGATTAAACTTAAGATTCCTTTTCTCACATGCATGTTCTTTAAATCGCTCCTGACAAGGCTCAAACTCATAACCTTTCGGTCGAAAGGTGAAATTCCAACCAGAAATAGTGTAACGGAAATTTTAAATTTTAATATTTTATTATCATGTAATAGAATTTGAAAATAAATTATTATACTTTATATTATTATTTTGTTTTGAATTTTAAAATTTTAAGCATACGGTCCAGGAATTATTATTATTTTTTTTTGAAAAAATAATTCCTTAAAATCTACATTTAAGTTCCAATCGTCATGTGTGATGACCGTGACAAAAGTTAAAAAACTTCCTAGTTCATAGTGCAATTGACATGTTATCAATGGATTTCACTTGATTTGGGGCAAAATTCCTAAAAGTAAAGGAGGTTGTAACACCACACAAAATTTTGTAATATTTTTTTAGATTTAATGGAAATTTATACGAACATTACGACATTTTATTTACACACTTTTTAGCTTAAAATTTGAAAGTTCTAAAGCTTATATATATACACAACACACACACACACACTTATACTAGTAGGAAAGCCGTGCGATGCGACGACGTTGACCCATTTTCAAATCGCTAACTGTAACACCATACATTTAAAAAGTTATTATGAAGCATGTAGACTTATGATCTCGTATTTAAAAAAAATCGACATGACCTGGTTGAAAAAGTAATTTCCTAACAAAATAAACCTGTTCAAATCAATTTTTATATAATAAATGAACTACTGTAAAAGTCTAATAACTTTTACTAAACAACGAAATCATCATGAAAAATTTCACAATCAAAAGTAATTACCAAAAGAAGCTAAAGCAATACAAAACATTCATGTCACATTACATAAAATTTAAGTTTCAACAAAATATCACATCAAGAGATCATGCAAAATCCTTGTATGATCAATCAAAGACTTATTCTGATCATCAAAACCGTGTGTCAACTGCTTGCATTGTGATGAGATTAATGTTTATTCATAAGCCTTACACATCTCAATGACCTCATCTACATGGTTCAACCACCATTCTTCATCAAAATTCGACTGAGGAGTTTCCTGTATCTCTTCTAGTTTGACTACTACAGTAACTGAATGATGACTTTCTTGTATATTTTCATCTTTGACTGTTATATCTAGGGAAGCAAGTTCAGGCACTCGAAAAATAATATATCCAGTCTCTTGCATTTGTTTTACTAATATAAAATTAGTAAAGTTAAATAAATGAAACTATAATGATATATATTAAATTGATACCTGCCATATATTCCAATTTGTTCTCTGTCTCATCCATAACAATATCCTGATTAATAAAAGAAAATATATAATAAGTCAGTTTGTTGTAAAGGATAAATTTGATAAAAAGGATCATGTCTTACATCTTATTTTTAAATTATGTCATAAATGAATAAAGAATAATATATATTTGAAATATATTATTTTTAAATTATGTTAGAAATGAATAAAGAATAATATATATTCGAAATATATATTTAGAATATAAAAAGTTAAGGCACAAAATCTATTAACTTATCTTCGTATTTGAGGTGTATACTCTTTATTGCCTAAAGTCTTTGGCGTGATGCACTAATACCTTTGTATTTTCACGTGAGATCCCTCTTCACAATGGCACATAAAGTTGTCCATGTGAAAATATAGAATCTGGTAAATATACACCAGTGTGAGAAATTGTTTGGCCTTGAGCTTTATTCATTGTCTTGGAAAAGCTAAGTCTAATAGGAAATTGTTTTCTTTTTCGTTTGAATGGAAACATGTCTTCTTAATAAAGTCATAGAGGTACTTTGGGCAAAAATACTCTTTTTCCATTATGTTGACCAACATCTATTTCTGCATCAATAACATTCTGTTGGAAACCTTTACATTTCAATCTTGTGCCATTACATAGACCATGTGATGGATCAATATATCGTAACAATATTACGGAACATCCAATTTTCAATCGAAGTTAATGAGGTGGCAAACCACTCACAGATAGAGAGTTTAAGAACTCGATCAGATAGAAATTGTTATGATCAACTTCTACTTCATCAAAACTTGTAATATTCCTATAATTTCTAATAAACAGTTATATTTAGGAAAGAAATTATGACTTCATTGTAAACTTTCATCTATGAACTTACATATATGTATACGTGTGTGTGTGTATATATATAGGGGATGGTTCCTAAGAAAACCATTATTTTAGATAAAATTAAGAAAACTAATCACAGTTATTACCAATTATTTTTTTTTCATTTTTTTCTTTTTTATTTTCTTTTATTGTAAGATAAGAATTGTAAAAAAAAAAAAAAGAAAAACAAATAAAAAAAATTATGTATTTTAGGTTATTACATATATGTAACTTGTATGTTACACATATTGATTACATATATGTAAATTTATAAGTTACATATGAAACTAATTGAGTTACATATATGTAACTAAGTGATCTACATATTTTTTCAAAAAACTTTTTTTGTATTGTAACATTTTAACCTTATCATAAAAAAATTATGGATTTTTTTTTTCAAAAATTAATTGGTTAGTATGAGTTTTTTTAGTTTTCTCCAAAATGAGAAGTTTTCTCATGAACCTTCCTCTAGATACACACACACAAACATATGTATATATATTAGAAAGAAAATTTAAACATACTTTAATATACATATACATATAGACGTATGTATGTATGTAATTAGGTAAGGAGAATTACTTTTAATTTTATAGGTTAATTAAATAAAAACAAAAGCACATTTTTAAACTTTATTTAATCTTAGAATGAGTTTTATAAATTTCGCAAATTATTTGTAAATGAAGTAATTTTAACATAATATTTTCATTGTATTAATTTTTATAAATTTTAAATGAATTATGCAAATTGCATTGTTTTAAATTTTATAAAATTTAAAATAATGGTAAAACATTCATAACTATATAAATACTTATTTATACTAAGTTTATAAAACTTAAACAAAACATACTAATTCAAGAAAGTAAATACATTATGGTATGAAGTTGAGGGGTTTTTACTGCCAATTTCAAAACTGAAAATAACGAGAGAACTACAGGGGGCAAAACTACCAAACCCTTAAACTATATCCCCCCTCCACCCTGTTACACAACCATCCGACCCAACCCTCTTCATACTTCTCCCTTGTTCCAACGCGATTACCGCTAATCCAAGGCAAATATGGAGGAGATTCAAACCGCGTGATCGATTCCTATCATCGATTAAGAGAATTAACAGCTAATTAACGTGTTAAATGCTTTCCAAACTAAGAAAATCGACTTGTTATTTGAATGCGATGAAACATGTATAAAATCCAAATCAAACGAGCACACACATTCCTTTGGCTACTGTGAACTTATCTGTGCCTCAAAACCCAATTAAGAACTCTTAATCACGGAGAATTTGACCTGGAAGCTCCCGGTCGCTCGTCTCTTTCCCTCTCAATCGAAATCAACTTCATCACAATCAAAGGTTAGTGTTTTATAGCTCGAAACACTCGTATGGTGATCGTGAAAAATAGCCCTAAGGTTAATTGTTCAATCGGGTTCGTTTTCCAACGAATTCTATGAAGAATGAAGTAGTGTTTTATCGGTGTATAATTTAATCTGCGAATTAAAAACGCGAATCATGTTAAAAGGTATTCGATTGGATCTACGATAGGTTTAAGGCTTTAGTATAGTCGGTCAGCACACACGTTTAAAGTCTCAATTATAAATCTATAGTACCCCCGCCGATGAGACTTTCAATTCTAGTGGTCGCGTGCGTGTAGGAAGGCCGATGACCAGCCACATCCAGTCTCAGTTCTGCTTCCAACTACCGATGGGGGAGAGCTTGGGCCTATAGCAAGATTGAATAAGAGATATGGGATATGTTAAAAGGCATTCGATTGGATCTACAACAGGTTTAAGGCTTTAGTCTAGCCGGTCAGCACACACGTTTAAACCCGGGGTTGCCCAGGTCACGGGTTCGAGCCCAGCCTGTAGTGGTTTTTGACCATATTTTGTTATTTTAAAAACTTTTAATCTATATGCAGATAATTTTTATAAATATAAATTCATAAATTAATAAAGAAAAACGAATTTTTTTTTGTAAAAAAATGTTCATAATAATATTAATAGTAACAAAAAAAACATATATGCAAAATGTTTATATTGTTCAAATAACTTTCTTTTAATTGAACATTTTTATTGTATAAATCTTAAGAAAAAAGTTGTATACTTCTATATATATTTTAGCAACTTATGATCACTTATATTTATGTTTAATTATAACATGCAACAAATAATATTCAATTGTGAAAATCATTATAAAAAAAAAAATTTGTTTTTACAACTTAACATATAAAAGATTTTTTTTAATATTTTTCTAAATGTTTTATATCTAAACACAAACATTTTTAAACTTTTGCTTTAACTTATATAACTTACAAGAAAAATAAAAGGTTTTAAATATCTATTTTATTTTAAATAAGATATTATTAAACTTTTCTATGAATTATTAAACCAAACAAATCTTTTAATATTGGTTGTTTAATTTATAAACTATTTTAATAACATAAATTTCTTTTAATTTTAAAACATTTAAACGGTTTAAATTCTAAAGAACTTCAACTTTAGAAATGCATTTAAAAATTTAAATGTAAACTTTTACAATCAACCAAATAGGATTTATTAAATCCCTTTTGAACAAAATAGATTTCTAATTATTTAATTGTGCCACGAAACAAAATCAAACTCAATGACCTATTTAGGTTTTAGGCATTAAATAGAAGTCATAGATACGTGTAAATATAAACTTATACATCATGAACTATCTACGTTGATATTAAACTTGTTGGACAACTTGAGCTACTATTTGATTATCTAGTGCAAGTCATCAAACTTATCCAATAAGTGAGTCTTCATAGCCCATCTTTTACTTATTTTGAACTTTTGGGGTGAAACATGTTATTTTGAACTTAACTTATCTTTAAACCATGTGAACTTAGCTTAAATGGCCTTAGTTGTTTTGAACATATCTTTGAACTTACTTTTGAACTTGCATTTTGTGACAACCAGTACCAGACCGTCTGGCAAGTCCGTACGGTATGTGTACTTTCACTATTCATTGTGTGAAAATACAATGTGTAAACAGTTGTGTAACAACAGAACTCAGAAAACAAACAACCGTTGTAACACCCCGACAGATGGCGGAAACGTCGGGATGCCACGAGGGATGTGTAGATTGTTCAAAAGCTCGTGGGCATCTAAATATTTACCCTCACATATCAATCAAACCAAATAAATGTTTACACAAAAATCAGTTCATCATGAATTAAATACATCAATTACACAAAAGAATTAGCTAAACTAACTAAACTCTAATCGCCAGAATTTTAGTTAATTAGCTAAGTCCAAGATCCTATGTGATGATGTCCAAAATATGAGAGTCCATCCTTCTCAACCTACTTAGCTCCATCACCTGAAACATGTAAGGAAATCAAGTGTCAACTACTAAGTAGTTGGTGAGTAATCATAAGTTTTTATACTTAAAAGGATTTTATAAAATAAGTATAAAAGTTTGTGTTTGAAAAGGGTTTTATAAAAGTTTTAGAAAAATGAGTATAAAAACTTATAGTTTATCTGAGAAGATCCACGAGAGTACCTGCGTGAAAATCCAACACATCTTCCAATCACACAATCAAACACATACACAAACACATAATCACATATCAACTCAGTCATAGATAATCATAGTCAATAATAGATAATCAACCACATAACCATTCAATCAATCTCAACATCAATATTCTCAAATAATATCTGTGGCTATACATGGACATTATGTAATTAACATAAGTTAAAAACATGATCCATGGAGTGGAAGCTATCCACGTGACAATACATGAAACCAATGCAATTGACCGAGGTCAAAGGAAATGTTTCACGGAGTTGTGATAATCCAAGTGGCAATACATGTAATCTTTGTTATTGACCAAAGTCAATGACAGTGTTTACACGGATGTGGTAACCCACGTGACAATACATGTGATCATTGCGTATAACCGAGGTCATCAACAATGCCACACGGAGTTTTAATAATCAATGTAATTCCATAATTAATGATAATTCCATAATATGAATATCATATTGATAAACAGGTATCATCCATGTCACCATGTGTTATCAAAATAATATTAAGTTGGTATACATGTTTCACCTCCGAGTTTTAAAACAAAAACAGTTTAAAAGAAAGGGAGGTTGTGAGAACTCACCTGAATCCTTAGAATCAGCGTATTTGTAAACTGCGCGCTCGCGTATTCAACTCAACACACTCAATCACCTGTAATTATCATGTGTTTCGTGTTCATAAGTATTGTCTTAATTTAATTCGACAACCGTATGTGTTTACTTTGACTCGTATGTATTTCATAAGCTCAGTTTATTTTGCCTAAGATCAAATGATACTCTAAGGATTTTATCAATAACCATTATTAATTTACAATGTTAACTTGTTAATCCTCTATATTATCTCACAATGAGAGTCAAGCCTTTAGCTCTCATGTATATCCTTATAACTTCGTATACGTAAAAGTGATAATCTAAATTATACCCACACATTTATATGCATTCTTATTTGATTACTTTAACCACCTTGAATTTGGTTTATTTAAAGAAAACTTCATGTTTAGCAAATTTTACTCCTAAGTTGTTTAGATGGAATATTATCCATGTTCATTCACTATAATTCTCATTACTTGTATTTTAGTGAGAGAAAAGGTGGTGGTTAATATAATTACCCATGCATACATGTTTTCACATTAATTCTCATGATTCTTAGTCCTCCATTAATCTCAATTCGTCAGTTGGGTTCTTGTAAACCATGGGGCAGCGAACCTTCCTGAAAAAGGGATAGGTTCGGCTTAACTGAACTAGGTTCGCCCCAATGGTTTTTCCAAGGCTCGGCTACTACTAGGTCCAAGGTTCGGCCCACGTGATGATCTGTAGACCGAGGGTTCGGCACCTGCTGTGGCTCAGGTAGGTTCGGCTAACCCTGAAGGTTCGTGGCCATGTACCTAAGTTCGTAGGGTTAGGTTCGTGCAGCAGAAGAGGGTTCGTTCCTATACAGGTTCGTCCAACCCTAGGTTCGCTGCATGGCTAAGGTTCGGCTAATAGGGAAGAAAGGTTCGGCCAGCTTCTAATCCTCTCAACTAGGTTCGTTCATGTCTCCGAGGTTCGTACACCATGAGGTCCGCTAGTACAAGGGTTCGGCCAAAAAGAATAGGTTCGGTGGTGCATAAGGTTCGGCCACCCTCATTGGGTTCGGCCCCTGCAACTTGCCCCGCCCAAATGAAGGTTCGGCTAGGCTGTCCCAGGGTTCGTCCCTTCTGTGTCACGAACCTGCACCATGTTAGCATCACCCTCGCCTAATTCTCAGTCCATTAAATGTCCATCCATGGTCTCATAAACTCAACTAGTTTCGTTTAGTGTTTTTCCATGTAGATAAGTCGATTAAATCCTAAGGACACGAACCGGTTCATTGTTAGTGTAAGAATATAAACAAAACTCGAGATTTACCTCTATAGATCAGCCAAACGTTGGGTTTCTTCGTGTTCTCTTGTTCTCCTCGATCACACAAACGCGTGGGCGCCAAGATCTCCTGATTTCGTTGAGAAACGAAGAAGTTATGGTAGAGAGAAGTTAGAGAGAGAAAGTGGTTACGGGTTAGGGTATTCTAGAGAGAGAAAGGGTTTTAAAAAATGAAAGAGATGATGCCATATTCCCCCTATTATGCCCACCCCGTTCCCGCGTGCCCGGTCTCGTTTATTTCATGATAAATACGTAAAATAAGCTCGATTTTCTCATGAATGCAATTAAAACATTAAAATGTTTAGATAATCATATTTCGGTTTAAATAAAATGAATTTAAATAAAATCGTTCAAATAAAGTATCTCCGTTTATTTCGTTAAATTATTCTTTTAAATAAACAATTTATTCAACTTTAATTTAGGTTGTGATTCCTAATAAATGTTTCCAGTTCTTATTTATTAATTTAATATCGTTAGATATTATTTACTTATCTCGTCGAAACGCGTTACTCGCATACGTATTCGTAAAGATCGTCACCTTTGCGAATCCAACGCTCGTATCGTATTTCGATTCGATTTACGATTTATGAAATCTCGTTTCAGAATATTATTCTTAATAATTATATTCGTGTGAATCGTCACCCACGCGAATACATTATTAAGTTAATATTTCTGAATCAATATTCGCGTTTAATTTGTGTTCGTAACCTCACCATCGCGTAATTGTTTCCAATTATTTTATTAACTTTAATATTAAAATCCCAAACCAAAACCCACTAAACCATATCACTGACACATCCATGATAAACCGAAATATGCATATGTATAGGGCATATGCAGAGGTAGATTGCAACCTCCCCTACACCGTCCCACCGCTATTTCGATAAACCATGACCATGTGTACTTGACTATGTTTAGCAATCCAACCATATAAAACTCCTAATTCCTTTCATTCCAAAACAATAATCCATAATTCGTGTAATCATCTGCGATAAACTCTCTGGTTCTGTTTAGTTGAGTTACAACTAAACTTCCCATGGTTTACGCGTATAATAATATGTTCTAAGCATGTATACCAATAACAGTGATAATCATCAAATAATGCATCCAATAATTCATTTTCATTAATAATTATTACAACAAGTCGTAACAGTACAATCGTACAGATGTACGGACGACCTGAAGTACAGTGATGTTACAACCGTTGTATGTCTTTAAGTGAAAACTTAAATACAGGAAATACAACAACTCAAGAGAAACAATAGTGCGCAAACAAATGACAAGAACATATCGGTTGCGATCTGATATCCATAGATAACAGGAATCAGATGGCCGACAAGTTAGTACGAAAGCAATATGAATCCAACAATATCAATGTGAAAATAGGCAAGTATAGTTGAGTCCGTCTGTGAGAATGTTCAATGCAAAACAATAACTCAGTATCGTATACGAATAATAAACCGACAGCGTGTCTACGTGGGTGACGATTCACACAAACATATCTGTGGGTTTAACGTTCTGAACGATAACTGATAAGTAGAAAACCAAATCGGAAAGTGAAATGTACGATCGTGTTCGTACAGTTAGCGCTCTGTACGAAGACGCGCGTAAGTGACGTTTTCTGACGAAACGGTGAAAACTAACGATCTCGATCATTAGAATAACAAAAATTAGATAATAATAATATATTTTATAAATTTACACCAAAACCCTAACCTATAACATCAACCCAGTAAAAACAACTCGTAATTTACGATTTGAAACGAAATAACAAGATTAACTGTCGAATCGCGAGCAAAGCAGTAAAAATTAAAGGAAACATAATATTTTATGTTTTACAATTTTGAAACTCATCAAAACAGTCCGAGAAAACTATTTATTTAAAATTCGTAAATACGCGCGTAACGTTCCGGAAACGCGACGAATACGAGAACCGAACAACCGAAACGAACCCGAACACCCACGGGGTATAAAAAGCCTAAATGAGGCTTTCTTCTTCATTTTCCCCTTACCTCTCTCTCTCTAAAACCCTAAACCCAGATTTCCTCTCACTCTCTCTCTACAATTTCAAACTTTAAACCTGAAGATCTTGCTCAATACTTGACCAAATCGCGTGTTTTTTGTAACATCACTGTACTTTAGGTTGTCCGTACATCCGTACATACGTACGATTGTACTGTTACGACCTGAGATTTTGCGATTATTAATATTGACACATTATTTGATGATTATCACTGTTACTGGTATGCATGTTTATAACATATTATACGCGTAAACCATGGGAAGTTTAGTTGTAACTCAACCAAACAGAACCAGAGAGTTTATCGCAGTTATATTGTGGATGATTATGGATTGATTTGGAGATGGAAAGGGGATTTAAGTTGGTTGTTGTTTGGTTACTAAACATAGTCAAGGACACATGGTCATGGTTTATCGAAATAGCGGTGGGACGGTGGCTAGGGCAGTTGCGACTGACCCTTACATATGCCCTATACATATGCATATTTCGGTCTATCATGGATGTGTCAGTGACTTGGGTTTAGTGGGTTTTGGATTTGGGAATGGATAATATTAAAGTTAATAAAATAATGAGAATAATATTACGCGATGGTGAGGTTACGAATATGACTTAAACGAGAGTATTAATTCAGAAATATTAACTTAATAAATGCATTCGTGTGGGTGATGATTCGCACGAATATAATTATTAAGAATAATAGCCTGAAGCGATATTCCAAAAGTTGTAAATCGAATCGAAATACGGTACAAGCGTTGGATTCGCAAAGGTGACGATCTTTACGAATACGTACGTAAGTAACGTGTTTCGACGAGATAATTAAATAATATAAAACGATATTAAATTAATAAATGAAAACTTAAAACGTTTATTAGGAATCACAACCTAAAACAAAACCGAATAAAATCATTTATTTAAATAATTAATTTAGTAAATGAAACGGCATCGTTTTACAAAATAATTTATTTAAAATCATTTATTTGAAACGAAAACAAGATATTTGAATGTTTTATGTTTTAAATATGTTTCACGTTAAAAACCGAGCATTTTATAATTTTAATCGTGATAAAAACGAGACCGAACACGTGGTTACGACACGCGATATAAGAAAGAGGATCACCTCCTTCTTCTTTCATTCTTCTCTTTCACTTCTCTCTCTAAAATCCATTTTCGCCACTTCTCTCTCTCTAACTTCTCACTACAATATCTTCCTCATTCCTTAACGAAAACTCAAGATCTTAGTGCCTAAACGACCACACGAACGAGGAGAACAAGATTTCACAAAGAAACCGGAAGTTTGCGCGACATATCGAGGTAAACATTGAGTGTTACTTTTTGTTTTTCAACTAGCCATAACCGATGCATATTCACAAGCTCTGAATGAATTTTATGTGTGGAAAACCTTAAAACGAGTTACTAGGAACAAGTAGAGATGGTTGGTGGAGATTGTAACAGGTTGGATTAGAAGATGATAATGATGTGCTGCTAAGGATACGCAGGGTTCGTGGCTGCCATAGCCGAACCCTGGTTCCACGAACCTTCTTGGGCGGGAACTAGTGGAGCGAACCTTTATCAGCTCTAGCGAACCTGTCATCATGGAGCCGAACCCTTTAGCCAGCCACGAACCATGGAAACCGGCGAACCATAGGGTGACCAAGCATTAGCCGAACCCTGCACTGCCAGGTGGCCGAACCATAGCATGATTAGCCAAGCCTTGTGGCTTCACGAACCTTGTAGACTACGAACCTTGGGTTCAGCCGCGAACCTAGGTGATTGGGCGAACCTGGTGCAGACCCAAACCCTACGAACCCCTAAGGGCCGAACCTTGGCCGGCGAACCCTAGCTTCTAGCCGAACCTTTCCCTTCACGAAGCTTTGGCCGAACCTTTTATTCTATTATGGCCGAACCTTCACCTTCTTTGAGCCGAACCTATGGTATAATTGGGTTAAGGTTCGCTGGTCTTGGGGATGGTTGAATTCAAGTTCTTTAAACTAAGTAATTAAGGGTGTTTAAGCACATATATGGGTGTAAATATATATGGATGTATCCATGCATGCATGAATGAGCTACACCACCACCTTTTCTCTTACTAATTTGATTTTTAAGAAACCAGGGAATACGTATATATATTGAACTTGTATTACAATTAACTTAATGTATTAATGTTATTAGATTGAAATTAAAGTGTCATTAACTCAAATCATGGTGGTTAGAGTAATTGGCCATGCATGTGAGGATGTATCTAAGATATCACAATAAGTGGATCATAGTAAAGTGGTTAACAACTAGCAAAACTAAACGATTGTAATGATGGGCAATTATAAGAGGTTAGATAATCCGTTTCGACTGGGGCTAATCACACTAAGTTAGTAAAACACATAATGAAATTGAAAGTAAACATTTTTTTGGTTATTCAATTGAATTAGAACGCACATACTTATAATCACGAGCATACAATCATTACAGATCGTTGAATAGTTGCGGAGTTATATACGCGAGTGCGCCTCTTGTTAAACACTGAATCTACGGACTCAGGTGAGTTCTCATAACCTCCCTTTCTTTAAACTGTTTTGTTTTAAAACTCGGAGGTGAAGCATCTATACCAAATTAAATATTATTTTGATAAAACAAGGTTAATACCTGTTTATCAATATGATATTCACATTTAAAATTATCATTATTATTGGATTGTCTCTTACATTTATATATCCGTGTAAACATTGTCATTGACTTCGGTCAATAACAACGATTACATGTATTGCCACAAACTCCGTGAATCATTGCTTTTAACTTCGGTTAATTGCTTTGACATCATGTATTGTCACGTGGATGGTTTCCACTCCGTGAATCATCGCCTTTAACTTCGGTTAATTGCTTTGACTTCATGTATAGTCACGTGGTTAGCTACCACTCCATGGATCATGTTTTTAACTTATGTTAATGACATAATGACCATGTATAGTCACAGATATTATTTGAGAATATTGATGTTGAGATTGATTGATTGATTGATTATGTGGTTTGATTATCTATTATTGACTATAATTATCTATGATTGACTATGACTGATTGGATATGTGATTATGTGTTTGTGTATGTGTTTGATTGTTGAGTTTGGGGATTTGTTTGGATTATCTCATACAGGTATTATTGTGGATTTTCTCAAAAAATCATAAGCATTTATACTCGTTTTATCTAAACCTTTTATAAAACCATTTTTAAACTTAAACTTTTCAATTCATTTTATAAAACCTTTTAAGTATAAAAACTTATGATTACTCACCAACTACTTTGTAGTTGACACTTGATTTCTTACATGTTTCAGGTGATGAAGCTAAGTAGGTTGAAGAGGATGAATTCTCATTTTGGACATCATCACATAGGATTCTTGGACTTAGCTAATTAACTAAATTTCTGGCGATTAGAGTTAGGTAGTTTAGCTAAATCTTTTGTGTATTCGATGTATTTAATTCATGATGAACATGATTTTTGTGTAAACATTTATTTGGTTTGATTGATATGTGATGATACATATTTAGATGCCCACGAGCTTTTGAACAATCTACACATCCCTCGTGGCATCCCGACGTTTCCGCCATTGGTCGGGGTGTTACAGATTGGTATCAGAGCCTGGGTTATAGGGAATTAGGTTACTAGAAATGGTTGACCTAGTCTATAACCGTAGGATACCCTAGTATGAATTAATTCATACATAGTTAGTATATTCAGGATTTCATGCTTATGTGTTTATTACATGTTACCTGAACTCCTGTTATACACCTGATATGCATATACTGCTTATTAATTTCTTTCTTACGTGTGCCCTAATGATTCGATAAGGACATGCACGTGGTGTATCGTAAAGGTGGTGGGATGTTGGCTAGGGCAGTTGCGACTGACCCTTACATATGCCCTATATATATACCATTTACGGTACATTAGGTGGATGTCAGTATTGAAGAATGTGGGAACTACCCGTTTGGGAAATTATCTGATTAGGAAATTAACTGCTTAAGAATTTTCTGTTTTAGGGAACTATTTGTCTGATCTATAAACTCCAGGCAAGGACACACTCGTGGTATACTACAAAGGTGGTGGGACGGTGGCTAGGGCAGTTGCGACTGACCCTTACATATGCCCTATACATATACCATTTGTAGTAGATTGGGGGTCTGTCAGTGTCAGGAACTTAGGATATTATTAGGAATTGCTGTAAGGTATGGTTGATGGATGTTGATGGTATGTTTGTTGGATTGGTTTGGATTGACTCATGGATGACCACATTTAATAAACACTTATAAATTCACTTATGAAACACACAGATTGGACACGTAGGGTGCATAGGATCAACGAATGATATGAACGATTAGTGATGGAATATGGACTTGGGTGATGATATAGACACTTGGTGATAATATAAATGCATAGTGATGATACTAACACTTAGTGGTGGTATGGACACTTAATGAGAATAAACTATAGGGAGGATATGAACGCTTAGTGACAATAAGAGCACTCAGTGATGATATGAACCCTTATTAATGGTTATGGACATTGAGATTTGATATGGAATTTAGTGAACTTAGACATTAAGGGAAACTTTAATGTCAGGTGAACTTAGACATTAGGTGAACTTAGAAATAGGTAAACTTACATGTCAGGTGAACTTAGACATTAGGCGAACCTAATTGTCCAAGGGAACTAGAGACCACTTCACTCAAAATTATCCTATCCAAGATAAGGTTTGTGAAGTGAAGATATGGTGAAATACATGATACACCCTAAACACTAACAAGGGCATAATCGTGGTGCAATGGAACGGTGGTGGGACGGTGTATGGGAGATTGCGATCTACCTCTGCATATGCCCTATATATAAGCTTGTTGCATTGCATCGGGAGGTTTTCAGTGTTGGTATAGGGTGGGGAATGTATAGGACTTAGGAATAGTTAGTTAATATTAGTTATGACCAACTAGGACACTTAGTAAAATTTTAGGAAATTTAAAATTTTTATGAGTTTAATGACAGATAGGAGAGAAATATAGTTCCTATATGTAATCTTAACTGTCTAAATGAACTCATTTGACCATTGTTTGTATGAATTACGTTGTACACGGTAGTAACATGTTTCTAATTCCTCAGAAACATGCTGCCGCGCCGTCACAACGAAGATGACTCGAACAATGGGGATGCTAACAACAGTAATGCCAACTCCGGCATACAAGAGTTAGCAACACTTATCTCTGGATTGGTGAACCAGTTGACTCAGGCCAATCAGAACATCAACCAAAACAGAGGAGGTGCAAATCCGCCAACTTGCACATTCAAGCATTTCAACTCCTGTAATCCTCTGAAGTTCACGGGTGCTGAATCAGCCACTGGTCTACTGCAGTGGTTTGAGAGCATGGAGAATACCTTCATCAACAGCGACTGTCCTAAGAACTTGAAGGTGCGCTATGCCACCAGTGTTTTCCAAAAGAGAGCACTGACTTGGTGGAATGGCGAGAAGCGAACTAGGGGAGTTGATGCCGCTCTAGCGCTAACATGGAAAGAGGTTAAGGATATGATGACCACTGAATTTTGCCCTCGCAGTGAGATGAGGAAGCTTGAGACCGAGTTCTGGGAGCTCAAGCAGGACAGCGGGGAGAATGTAATCTACAATACTCAGTTCCATGAGTATAGTCTGCTGGTGCCTCATCTTGTTACACCACTGGAGAGAGCCATTGAGAAGTATATAGGCGGGTTGCCTATGCAGATTCAAGACACCGTTTACGGGAGCAACCCCAAAACACTTGAGGCTGCTATCCGTTTATCTGCTACACTCACCGACAACCATGTGAAGGCTGGAACACTCACACGAAAGGGATTCAAGAAGACCGACACCAAAGCATCTGCCAAGGAGACTTCAACTGAAGTCAAGACTGAACAAGGCAGCTCATCTAAAAGTAACAACAAGAAGAGAAAGACCAGAAACTTCATGGTCACTGCTCCTGCTGCAAAGTCTACGCAGCAATCATCTAACAACAACACCACTGCCAGGAATTACACTGGGAATACTCCCCAATGTAATACCTGCCGATATCATCACGCATCTAACTTGCCATGTCGCGTCTGCAACAACTGCGGCAAGTATGGTCATTATGCAAATGTTTGTAGGAGCTCACCGCCAGCTCAAAGGATGCAACATGCACCGCTTGCACTGCCTGCTCCACATACACAACCAATTCCAGCTGTACCTATTCGCCAGGTACCTCAAGCACAGGCAAGAGCCTGTTACGAGTGTGGTGAAGTGGGTCACTTCAGAAATCAATGCCCAAAGTTGACTGGAAATAATCAGAGGGAGGCAAGAGGCCGGGCGTTCCAACTGAATACTCCAGCTGCTCAAGCCAACCAGGACGTGGTCAACGGTACATTTCTGATCAACAACTCTTATGCATCTGTCTTATTTGATTTTGGTGCCGATAGGAGTTTTGTTTCATATGATTTTGAATGCTTGCTTGGTAGAACACGTACATACTTAGATAAACCGTTTAACGTGGAGGTGGCTGACGGAATACCATTGATATTGACACTGTTATTATCGGATGTACTGTGAACTTAAATGATCACGTTTTCCCGATTGATCTTATACCTATGCATCTTGGTAGCTTTGATGTTATCATAGGCATGGATTGGTTAGCCACCCACAAAGCGGAGATAGTTTGCCATGAGAAATACATACGTATTCCATTGCCTTCGGGTGAAACTTTAAGGGTTTTTTGAGAAACTTCTAGCAAAGGTCTTAAGCTGATGTCATGAACTAAAGCACACAAGTACCTTAGGAAGAAATGTATAGCAATTCTAGCTCATATTGTGGAGAAAAAGGATAAAGGAAAGAGAGTTGATGATGTTCCTGTGATCAGAGATTTTCCAGAAGTATTTCCAGATGATTTGCCGGGTCTTCCACCAGAACGTCAAGTAGAGTTTCGAATTGACTTAGTACCTGGTGCGAATCCAGTTGCTAAAGCTCCCTACAGACTTGCACCTTCTGAGTTGCAAGAATTGGCGAGCCAGCTGTAAGAACTTACTGATAAAGGATTCATTCGCCCGAGCCCGAGCCATGGGGTGCACCGGTCCTGTTTGTCAAGAAGAAGGATGGGTCATTCCGAATGTGCATCGATTATCGCGAATTAAACAAACTTACAATCAAGAATCGATATCCACTGCCGCGCATCGATGATCTCTTCGATCAGCTTCAAGGCTCGGCATGGTTTTCAAAGATCGATCTCAGGTCTGGGTATCATCAACTTCGCGTACATGATGATGATATTCCCAAGACTGCTTTTAGAACGAGATATGGCCATTATGAGTTTCTGGTAATGCCCTTCGGCCTTACCAATGCACCTGCGGTTTTCATGGATCTCATGAACCGTGTTTGCAGGCCATACTTGGATAAATTTGTGATTGTATTCATTGATGATATTTTGATCTACTCAAAGACCAAAGAAGAACACGAGAAACACCTTAAGTTGGTTTTGGAGATCCTGAGAGAAGAACGACTGTATGCCAAGTTCTCTAAATGTGAATTCTGGCTTAAGGAAGTTCAATTCTTGGGGCACATAGTCAACGAATATGGTGTTCACGTGGATCCTGCAAAGATTGATGCGGTGAAGAATTGGAGTACACCGAAGACACCGACGGAGATTCGGTCATTTCTTGGACTTGCCGGTTACTATCGGCGGTTTATCTCGAATTTCTCTAGGATTGCTGTCCCTCTCACTTCTTTGACTCAGAAGAATAAACCATATGAGTGGGGACCGAAGCAAAAGGAGGCATTTCAGACTTTGAAGCAGAAACTTTGTGATGCTCCTGTCTTGACACTGCCTGATGGAAATGATGATTTTGTGGTTTATTGTGATGCATCCAACCTAGGTCACGGTTGTGTTCTCATGCAACGGGGAAAGGTTGTGGCTTATGCATCAAGACAATTAAAAATTCACGAGAAGAACTACACCACACACGACTTGGAACTTGGTGCAGTCGTGTTTGCTTTGAAGATATGGAGACATTATCTTTATGGCACGAAGTGTGTAGTCTTTACTGATCATAAGAGCTTGCAACATATTCTCAATCAAAAAGAACTTAACATGAGACAACGGAGATGGGTTGAACTATTAAACGATTATGACTGTGAAATTCGCTACCATCCTGGTAAAGCGAATGTAGTAGCAGATGCGCTTAGTCGCAAGAGTCAAGTTCAGATCCATAGTGTCCGAGTGCACACTAACCTCCGCAATGATGTTCTCACAGCCCAACAACACTCATTGGCCCAAGGTGACTTGAAGAATGAGATGTCTTGTGGGGCTGAAATATTATTGGAAACTAAGGATGATGGTTTGGTGTACTATTTGAATCGAATGTGGATACCGAACAGAGGTGATCTTAGGATGGTTATTATGGATGAAGCTCATAAGTCTCGTTACTCAATCCATCCAGGTTCTGATAAGATGTATCAAGACATTAGGGGCTTGTACTGGTGGCCTGGAATGAAGAAGGATATTGCTGAGTATGTGTCCAAGTGCCTTAACTGTGCTAAAGTCAAGGCAGAACATCAGCGGCCTTCGGGATTGCTATTACAACCAGAGATACCGATGTGGAAGTGGGAGAATATTTCCATGGATTTCATTACTAAACTCCCACGAACCGCAAACGGTAAAGATAGTATCTGGGTGATTGTTGATAGATTGACCAAGTCGGCTCATTTCTTACCGATACGCGAAACGTACCCTGTGCGGAAGTTAGCTCGTATCTACATTGATGAGATCGTAAGTCGATATGGAATTCTCTTAAGCATAATATCGGATCGTGATGCTCGCTTCATGGCACGATTTTGGGAATCACTACATGAAGCTTTTGGAACAAGACTGGATCTTAGCACCGCTTATCATCCTCAAACAATGACACCGAGCCCTTATTGCAGCCCATGCTACTGAATCAGCTTCTTTATTTTTAGTGCCAACAATTAAGAATTGTTTTCCCCTACTTGCTGCATCAAAAACCAAATCACAAGCTTCTGATAAAAAACGAGCAGTTCTAGTAAGATTTGTAATATGAATACCTTTACGTTTTGCAGAGATATAAGGTGCCATTTTAGGATTCCATTTCCTAGTACCATGGCCAAAATGAACTCCTGCTTCCATCATCTCTTCTAAATTAATGTTCCAATATCTTCTTGTCATTTCTCCCCATACTACCTCCCCCTTTTGAAAAAAAGCAAAGAGGTACACTGAAATAAATAATTGTTCCGATGGAACCTTCTCTTCTACCGTAGATTGGCTTAGATACACAGCCCAAAACGATTCAAACATTGGAAGACATGTTGAGAGCTTGTGTCATCGATTTCGGGGGCAATTGGGATAGCCACCTACCATTGGGTGAGTTCTCGTATAACAACAGTTATCACGCGAGCATTGGCATGGCACCGTTTGAAGCTCTTTACGGCAGGAAATGTCGGTCACCTATTTGTTGGACCGAAGTCGGCGATTCGCAGATTACTGGTCCTGAGATTATTCAGGAAACGACTGACAAGATCCGCCAGATCCGCGACAATCTGTTAACTACTCGCAGTCGACAGAAGAGCTACGCGGATAAACGAAGAAAACCTTTAGAGTTTGAAGTGGGAGACATGGTATTACATAAGGTATCGCCTTGGAAGGGCGTTGTTTGATTCGGAAAGAAAGGAAAGCTTGCTCCACGTTATGTTGGCCCTTTTAAAATCCTTGAACGGATCGGGAAGGTTGCTTACAAATTGGAACTTCCTTCTGAACTTAGTAATGTGCACCCGACGTTTCACGTGTCCAATCTAAGAAAGTGCTTAGCTGATCAGGATCTTCAGGTACCACTCGATGACATTCGCGTCGATGATACCATGCACTTTGTTGAAAAACCAGTGGAGATAATGGATCGTGAGGTTAAAAAGCTCAAACGTAGTAGAATTCCAATTGTCAAAGTACGTTGGGAATCGAAGCGGGGTCCAGAGTTCACATGGGAGCGAGAAGATCAGATGAAGCTTAAGTACCCACATTTATTTACTACGGTCACTCCAAGTTGAATTTCGGG
Organism: Mikania micrantha; assembly: GCA_009363875.1. NCBI lineage: Eukaryota > Viridiplantae > Streptophyta > Magnoliopsida > Asterales > Asteraceae > Mikania > Mikania micrantha. The sequence continues at coordinate 38,544,112 of CM018685.1, forward strand.
ACGAAATTCCTTTAACTAGGGGAGACTGTAACATCACTGTACTTTAGGTTGTCCGTACATCCATACATACATGCGATTGTACTGTTACGACCTGAGATTTTGCGATTATTAATATTGACACATTATTTGATGATTATCACTGTTACTGGTATGCATGTTTATAACATATTATACGCGTAAACCATGGGAAGTTTAGTTGTAACTCAACTAAACAGAACCAGAGAGTTTATCGCAGTTATATTGTGGATGATTATGGATTGATTTGGAGATGGAAAGGGGATTTAAGTTGGTTGTTGTTTGGTTACAAAACATAGTCAAGGACACATGGTCATGGTTTATCGAAATAGCGATGGGACGGTGGCTAGGGCAGTTGCGACTGACCCTTACATATGCCCTATACATATGCATATTTCGGTCTATCATGGATGTGTCAGTGACTTGGGTTTAGTGGGTTTTGGATAGGGCTGTAATCGAGCCGAGCCGAGCCAGGCCGAGCTCGAGCTCGAGTTCGAGACATTTCGAGCCAAAAAATCGAGCTCGAGCTCGAGCTCGTAAAGAAACTTGAGCCTCGAGCCGAGCCACGAGCCAGCTCGGTTTCTTTTTTTTTACCTTCTCCTCCACTTTACATACATACATACATATAATATATATAAAATCTAATATATAAAATTAAATATATATAAAATCTATTATATATATACATAATTATATATAAAATTTAATATATCTATATGTGTATATATATATTATATGTGTGCGTGTTTATATATACATACATATATATTATACATTATACATAATACACACACACACACATATATATATATATATATTTATATAAATTTATGTATAAGATATTAAATATATATAAATATATATCTATATATGTATATATATATTATGTATGTATATATATTTATATACATATATTTATATATTTGTGTGTAATATAACATATGTGTGTGTATATAATTATATATATATATATATATATGTTAAAAACCGAGCCGAGCCACGAGCCGAGCCAACGAGTCGAGCCACGAGCCGAGCCAACCCTGGCTCGGGCTCGGCTCGTTTTTATCGAGCTTTTTTCGAGCCGAGCTCTTTTCGAGCCGAGCCTTTTTCGAGCCGAGCTTTTTTCGAGCTTTTTTCGAGCGAACTTCGAGCGAGCCTCGAGCCGCGAGTTTTTTGAACAGCCCTAGTTTTGGATTTGGGAATGGATAATATTAAAGTTAATAAAATAATGAGAATAATATTACGCGATGGTGAGGTTACGAATATGACTTAAACGAGAGTATTAATTCAGAAATATTAACTTAATAAATGTATTCGCGTGGGTGACGATTCACACGAATATAATTATTAAGAATAATAGCCTGAAGCGATATTCCATAAGTTGTAATTCGAATCGAAATACGGTACGAGCGTTGGATTCGCAAAGGTGACGATCTTTACGAATACGTACGTAAGTAACGTGTTTCGACGAGATAATTAAATAATATAAAACGATATTAAATTAATAAATGAAAACTTAAAACGTTTATTAGGAATCACAACTTAAAACAAAACCGAATAAAATCATTTATTTAAATAATTAATTTAGTAAATGAAACGGCATCGTTTTACAAAATAATTTATTTAAAATCATTTATATGAAACGAAAACAAGATATTTGAATGTTTTATGTTTTAAATATGTTTCACGTTAAAAACTGAGCATTTTATAATTTTAATCGTGATAAAAATGAGACCGAACACGTGGTTACGACACGCGATATAAGAAAGAGGATCACCTCCTTCTTCTTTCATTCTTCTCTTTCACTTCTCTCTCTAAAATCTATTTTCGCCACTTCTCTCTCTCTCTAACTTCTCACTACAATATCTTCCTCATTCCTTAACGAAAACTCAAGATCTTAGTGCCTAAACAACCACACGAACGAGGAGAACAAGATTTCACAAAGAAACCGGAAGTTTGGGCGACATATCGAGGTAAACATTGAGTGTTACTTTTTGTTTTTCAACTAGCCATAACCGATGCATATTCACAAGCTCTGAATGAATTTTATGTGTGGAAAACCTTAAAACGAGTTACTAGGAACAAGTAGAGATGGTTGGTGGAGATTGTAACAGGTTGGATTAGAAGATGATGATGATGTGCTGCTAAGGATACGCAGGTTCGTGGCTGCCATAGCCGAACCCTGGTTCCACGAACCTTCTTGGGCGGGAACTAGTGGAGCGAACCTTTATCAGCTCTAGCGAACCTGTCATCATGGAGCCGAACCCTTTAGCCAGCCACAAACCAAGGAAACCGGCGAACCATAGGGTGACCAAGCATTAGCCGAACCCTGCACTGCCAGGTGGCCGAACCATAGCATGATTAGCCGAGCCTTGTGGCTTCACGAACCTTGTAGACTACGAACCTTGGGTTCAGCCGCGAACCTAGGTGATTGGGCGAACCTGGTGCAGACCCAAACCCTACGAACCCCTAAGGGCCGAACCTTGGCCGGCGAACCCTAGCTTCTAGCCGAACCTTTCCCTTCACGAAGCTTTGGCCGAACCTTTTATTCTATTATGGCCGAACCTTCACTTTCTTTGAGCCGAACCTATGGTATAATTGGGATAAGGTTCGCTGGTCTTGGGGATGGTTGAATTCAAGTTCTTTAAACTAAGTTATTAAGGGTGTTTAAGCACGTATATGGGTGTAAATATATATGGATGTATCCATGCATGCATGAATGAGCTACACCACCACCTTTTCTCTTACTAATTTGATTTTTAAGAAACCAGGGAATACGTATATATATTGAACTTGTATTACAATTAACTTAATGTATTAATGTTATTAGATTGAAATTAAAGTGTCATTAACTCAAATCATGGTGGTTAGAGTAATTGGCCATGCATGTGAGGATGTATCTAAGATATCACAATAAGTGGATCATAGTAAAGTGGTTAACAACTAGCAAGTCTAAACGATTGTAATGATGGGCAATTATAAGAGGTTAGATGATCCGTTTTGACTGGGGCTAATCACACTAAGTTAGTAAAACACATAATGAAATTGAAAGTAAACATTTTTTTTGGTTATTCAATTGAATTAGAACGCACATACTTATAATCACGAGCATACAATCATTACAGATCGTTGAATAGTTGCGGAGTTATATACACGAGTGCGCCTTTTGTTAAACACTGAATCTACGGACTCAGGTGAGTTCTCATAACCTCCCTTTCTTTAAACTGTTTTGTTTTAAAACTCGGAGGTGAAGCATGTATACCAAATTAAATATTATTTTGATAAAACAAGGTTAATACCTGTTTATCAATATGATATTCACATTTAAAATTATCATTATTATTGGATTGTCTCTTACATTTATATATCCGTGTAAACATTGTCATTGACTTCGGTCAATAACAATGATTACATGTATTGCCACAAACTCCGTGAATCATTTCTTTTAACTTCGGTTAATTGCTTTGACATCATGTATTGTCATGTGGATGGTTTCCACTCCGTGAATCATCGCCTTTAACTTCGGTTAATTGCTTTGACTTCATGTATAGTCACGTGGTTAGCTACCACTCCATGGATCATGTTTTTAACTAATGTTAATTACATAATGACCATGTATAGTCACAGATATTATTTGAGAATATTGATGTTGAGATTGATTGATACATGGTTTATGTGGTTTGATTATCTATTATTGACTATAATTATCTATGATTGAATATGACTGATTGGATATGTGATTATGTGTTTGTGTATGTGTTTGATTGTTGAGTTTGGGGATTTGTTTGGATTATCTCATACAGGTATTATTGTGGATTTTCTCAAAAAATCATAAGCATTTATACTCGTTTTATCTAAACCTTTTATAAAACCATTTTTAAACTTAAACTTTTCAATTCATTTTATAAAACCTTTTAAGTATAAAAACTTATGATTACTCACCAACTACTTTGTAGTTGACACTTGATTTCTTACATGTTTCAGGTGATGAAGCTAAGTAGGTTGAAGAGGATGAATTCTCATTTTGGACATCATCACATAGGATTCTTGGACTTAGCTAATTAACTAAATTTCTGGCGATTAGAGTTTAGCTAGTTTAGCTAAATCTTTTGTGTATTTGATGTATTTAATTCATGATGAACATGATTTTTGTGTAAACATTTATTTGGTTTGATTGATATGTGATGATACATATTTAGATGCCCACGAGCTTTTGAACAATCTACACATCCCTCGTGGCATCCCGACGTTTCCGCCATCGGTCGGGGTGTTACATTCTTGGTGCCAAATTGAAGTTCTCAACACCCTCTACACAAAAGTACAAAGGATCGGTCCTATCTCCACCTCAAACTCTCGAAATCTTAGTGAGAAGGTTCGTTTTTTTAGGGTTTTCTACACACCCGACACAACCACGGTTTAACCGGCTTTAAACATATCTTTTTCGACCCATACACCTTCTAAATGAGTTTATTCACCTAAACCCACTCAAAATGAGTATATATACGACTATACTTCGAAACCATCTTCCCCCATGGCTGAAAACCCGTTCAGGGAATGGCCCATGAGAATGAGTGGGGAGAATGAGTCGGGAGAATGAGTGGGGAGAATGAGTCGGGAAAATGAGCCATTCGGGAGAATGAGTTGGGAGAATGAGCCATTCGGGAGAACGAGCCGGGAGAATGAGCCATTCGGGAGAACGAGCCGGGAGAATGAGCCATTCGGGAGAACGAGCGGGGAGAATGAGTCAGGAGAAGGAGCAGGGAGAATGAGCCTGGAGAATGAGCCGGGAGAATGAGTCATTCGGGTGACTTGTCGGGTGAATGACTCCTTCGGGTGACTTAGTCGGGTGAATGACTCATTCGGGCGAACACTCATTAGCATGACTCATTCTTATTAAAATCGCAAAAATAAGTCATTTTCACTACAACAACTCAGTTAACAACTCAAATTTCAAAAGAACAATCAAATAAGGGATCATAACTCAAATAACATTTAATCAAACACAGGACTGTGAATACAACATCAGTACGACAACAGTGAGTGCGGGCATTCTTGAGTCTTAGTCAACCACTACAACAACAAGGTGAGTTCATATGCCCCTTTTCTAATCTTAATTGATTTCAAATCTCGGGGCTGAGAAACATGCTTAAAGCTTTTAACTACTTAAAAGTTTTAGTACATCATACTGATTTTACAATGATTTGAATAATATCGTTTATCTTTATTATAGTTTATCATTGTATGCTTGTTTATCTGACAATTATCATAACTGTGATATCTAGCATGATACATATTAACATAGCTTCATGACACATCAACACAGAAGAATAATACTAGTTATAAGAGTTTATCTTACCACATCTTATTATTCTTACATAAACGATCAACGAGATAACCATTGCAAATAGCAAGAATGACACTCATGATAACGTTACTTCATGATAACAAGATCATTCACACATTACTAACATCGTGTAATAAGACAAGTTCTTATAACACTTGTTAGAGTTAATAAGATCACACCACATATATACAACATTACTTGTGATATCGAGGAGGATATCATGTTAACATACTTTTGGGACGTCATTCCCTACACATGCTACAACGGGTTACTAAGACAAGTTCTTAACATACATGGTTAATACACGGGAACACATAACATTGGGGATATAATTGGGAACAAACAGCATGGGGAATATCATACATTGATTTTTAATTGGTTATTTATAATAAAAGACACACTTGGAACAGGGTTTTTGAGGATTCTATAGTAGTGAACAAGGGACACTGGGTCAACCGTACCAAACAACCATAATGTGTACATCATTCCTATTTAACAACATACCAAAAGAGTCATAACTTCATTTTCATTGAGATGGAGTTGACTCGATTCATTAGAAACATATCGAGCATGGCATACGATAATATACTAATTATTAACACTCCAAGGGTTTTGGGAACCTATCATTCAAATAGATATCGAGGAGGATATCTTACACACCGGGTTGGTCAGATATGACAACTACTGGGACAACTATGTGTCAATCTAGGTATCATGGGGAGGATACCTTACACTCCAAACCAGTCAGAGGACACACACCTAAAGTCTCTAAACTTTCATACTTCTAGATATTATGGAGAGAATATCTTGCACGCCAAATTTATAAATAGTAACACGCCTAGAGACAATTAAGTCTCACTCAAATAGATATCGTGGGGAGGATATCTTACAAATCGGACTGGGCAGTACTGACAGTCACAGAGACTATTTAGTCTTGTTCTAGATATCGAGGAGGATATCTTACACACCTGGCTAATCAGAAATGATTAGCTACAAAAACTATACAATTTTGTTCTAGATATCGAGGAGGATATCTTACATGCCAGGCTAATCTGTAAGGAATAGCTAACAGAGACAATTTAGCCTCTTTTTCAAGTGTTGGGATAATCATACTTGGGGATTAATGGGTGAAATGAAATGGGTATCCATAGTTGTGTTACAAGTGGTGTGGAGTTCTATCAGTTATGTGGTGGGATGTTGGCTGGGGCTTGTTCCCCTACATATGCCCTATATATAAGCAAAACTGAGATGAGATACTATTTGTAAGTATAACTATGGAGAGGACATTGTGTGAAACATGTGGGACAATTACCAATATAACTTGTGTGTAACACTGTAACCAGGAATGACAACAAATCAACTGTTTTCAAATTATTAAACTTATGAACTCACCAACCTAGTGTTGACTTTGTTTAAATGCATGTTTTCTCAGGTGACGAACAGGTTTAGTCACCAGCATCCAGGGATTAGCTAGTGGACTTTTAGAAGACCTAGCTACATTTTGTGTTATGCATGTTTTGAATGACTAAACTTGAATCATCTTTGTAAATCTTGTGCAGATACAAGATAGAAAACTCAATGATTCTTTTTGGATAGATTTACTTAGTTAAATTATGAACATAACAATGTAATTTAACTTTGTAATTCTATGTCAATGTCATGTTAGCATTTCTCATTATACATCATGTACCATGTAAACAATCTGATCACTTTGATTATCACCATGATATCGCGCCCCGGGAACCTTCCGCCTGACGGGAAAGTCGTTCCAGCCCGCCGGCTCGGGGTGTGACACATTTGTAACACCCCGACTGATGGCGGAAACATCGGGGTGGCACGGAGTGTAGATTGTTCATAGCACAAGGTATAAAGTTGTAAATAGCTCGAACATTAAATTCAAATATTTATTACAATGCTTCACATTCTCAAACCCTAACTGTTACATCATTTGAATTCTAATACATTAAATACAAATTAAATGTAAACTAATCCAAGCTCGTTAATATAGCTAACTTGTCATTTCCACCTGAAACATGTTTAAAATCAAGTGTCAACTACGAATAGTTGGTGAGTTTCATAGGTTTGAATAATCACACCAAAATATGTTTACAAAAATGTTATAAATGATGTCATATGTGAACGCAAAGCATAATGAACATAGTCAAATGAACTAGCTAGTAAATCAGATCAACTGATGTTAACAAATGATGTTCTGACCACGTTCTAGCATTCCTAACAATGCTGAAGTAGTAAACTATCACCGCAGGCCTCCCCCGAAGGGTAAATCAAACAACAGTGGGATGGTTGGTCCAATAGATCTATCATAGTCACTAAATGTGTGTGATCAATGCATATCCTTAACTAAAGTTCACAAACTATAAAGTCATTAGCTAAGTTCACATGAAAATGTTTAGAAGCTAAGATAAGTTCAAAGATAATATTTTTCACCCCAAAAGTTCAAAACAAGTAAAAGAGGGGCTATGAAGACTCATTGTCACACCCCCAAAATCCCATGTGTGGTGTCAGTCCACATAGGTGTGACGTGACCAGAATCACAGCTCAATGTCATATAGAACAACTCTATATGCATTTCAAAATACGATGTTTGACATATGCACAACCAAACAGTTTATCAAGTAAGCAACGGAAAATAAATTACGTGCAGCGGAAATACAAAATGTTTGACATGCAGTGGAAAAGTAAATTGTCATACACTACAATGTTTAGAATACATAACAAAAATAAGTATTGTTTGACTAAATGACATGAAATGCATGAATTTCATGTGCTCGATTTCCTATGTGCATTCCTGTCCATAAACCAGTCGGCTAGTTACCTGAGAATACAAGTTTAAGAAAAAAGTGTCAACACAATGGTTGGTGAGTTCACAGGTTTTGATATACATAAAAATAAGAAAACATGTGTCATGTTGTTTATTAAAATGTTAGTCCCGAGCCCTAGGCACCAAGTGTCAGTGCGTCACTACCGAACTAGACTTGTTAGTCCTTGCCTCCGCTATGTCTCGTAATAACATAGCTAGGTAGGTCGAGATTTCACGTGTCCAGACCTCCAGTTAGTATAGTGTCACGTGGGGTTCGTCACATCCAAATAGATCTATTCAAACTCACATCGTTGTTTGTACATTAACGGTAAGACTTTGTGAGGGCTTGTTACGATTAAAACACTTAATGTTTGTCTAATAAACCAGCATACACATAATAATGTTCGTACAGTAGTAATGTTTGACTCGATTCAACAAGTATTCTCCCCCTATTTGAAAAGCTTGTAAAATAGTAAAGAGGGGCCGTAAACTCACCTTAGTGCAGATGAATAGCGTAAGCGTAAACTCCTGCTTGAAAGGCGTGTCGGTCACCGGCTACCTATATCGTATACCATACGTGAGTTCGTGTAAGTGACCGTGTTTGTTCTCGTGTTTGTGCTCAACAACCCTCGGTTGTTATGTTTGTCCGTGTCGGTCCACATTGACCATGTTTGCTCATGTTGGTCCACATTGACCGTGTTTGACCGGGTTTGACCGTGTCAAGTCAACAACCTGTTGGCGAACCGTGTGTCGGTTGTAAATCGTGTAACATTCATGCTTGTGCTCGTCGTGTGCAAAACGCGCAATTCGCGTTCATGGACAACTTACTATATATAGTAAGTTTCCATTTATGGCAAGATTCACAACATTTATCGTTTTTAAAGTTCTTGCATGCTCGTTAATCCTACATGATCATGTTAACACATAACACATTATCATAAATAGTCAAATAAACACATAGGCCGTTTTTACACATTAAAGTTTCCTTAAACAGAAAGTTTCTAAATTTAGTATGCTCATTATCGGAAACCATCTAGCTTAGCATGCAATCATCACATTAAGTCACCATAAGTCATTTAGTATGCTCAAAACATACATAGCATTTCTAAATCGATATTTCATAAAATAAAGTTACTAAAAATAGTAACTATGACAATTATCATTCAAATGGTTATTCTAAGCATTCCTAACCCATTTTTATACCAAATATCATCATATAATACTATCTATCATCATCTACATATATCCACTTAGACCAAATCATCAACTAGCAAAATTTTGACTAGAAAAGTTACTATAAATAGTAACTAGGTCCAAAATGACCCGAAACAATCCCAAATCAATTTCTTAACATCATAATCATCCTATTATCATCATAGTAACAAATCTACATACATGCATGTTCATATTTCTATCCATATCATCATGTAGTAACATAAAAGTTACTAAAAATGGCAAGTTCATCAAATATCCATATTTTAACCATTTCCACAATACCAAATCATGTAGTACATCACCAATAACACCAATAGACATTCATGAACATCTAAAATCATCTACAACCCTTAAATCATACATGCATGCAAGTAATTTCACATTTATGAACAAGTTACACAATATAACATATTCTCATCATCATGGATCATTATAAAACATTATCAAATCATCATAGATCATCAAAATCAGTAGATTTAACATTAAACCCAGATTCAAACATCTAAAATTTCGTGCATGTGTTGGTGTGGTGCTTGCATGTGGGTTTCAAGGCTTGCATGTGGGTTTCTAAGTGTTGAAAGTGTGTGTAAGCTTGTAGAAACTACCTCACAAGCTCTGGATCACCAAGAGGATGTTGTAGCAGCCCTAGAAGCTCCTGGACAACAGGTTCTTCAGTAACAAGAAGGTGGTGATGATGGATGGTGTCTTGGAGATCTTCCTTCAAGGTTCCTAAGCTTCAAAGTGACCTCCAATGGCTTCCAAGGGGCTGTTACAGAGGTTTTGGAGAAGAAGGAGTCGAGATATGGCATGCAAGGCCGGATAAAATGATGATAATGAGTAGGGTAGCAATAATTTTCTTGGTTTTATAAGATTTTGGCGACTGGGTGTCGTCGCGTACCGTCAACAGCTTCAAAAAGATGCTATGCGTACCGCGAAGAAATTTGGGATTCAAAATCCCCTGCCCACCTGTCGCGTACCGCCATGGGCCGCTCCTGGGTCCTTAGCGTACCGCGAAGAGTCCTGGAAGAGCCCAATAGGCCCAATTTCAATGGTTTGATCCGTTCGTCGCCGTTTTCACGCTTACGGACTATCGTTCGACCTCGTTTGAACTTCTAAGTTCAATGTTTGGGCGTTTCGTGAGGTTTCTAGTGTTTTGTTACACGATGTGCTTTCACGTTCACCAATGTTCGTGTTTCCTTAGACACGTGTGTGCGTGTTGCGATAATTCTCTGAATTATTGTGTTTGTGTCAGTGTTCGTACTGTAATGCCACGTGTCACACTAAATTAAACTAATTCTAGTGTCACGAGTACAAATAACAGTTAAATAATCATTTAATATAATAAGATGCTGACCTGGATTTTACGGGGTGTCACACTCACCTTAATATGTGTTGTAGTCTTTGATAATGTATATCAAATTATAGCTCAATGTATATCCAACAAGTTTAAAGTTCACCTAAATAGTCCATTAGGCAAATTGTTAACATACTATGTTCTTATATGGTTTTATTTAAGGTCTAAATGGATCAAAGGTTTAATTTGTTTTGGAATAACTAAAACTTAAATTTCATTAGGATTTGTTAATTGAAAGTAGTAGTATTGTTTTAGAATGTTTAGATTTCTTATGTTACATAAAATGTAAATTTAAAAGTTTTGAAATCATATTCTTTTAATGTTTGACCTTTAACATTTCAACACTTGTTTTACCATTTTAAATTTCCATTGATGCTTAATAAATTTTCAAATAAATTTATTCAATAATGTGTCACCTATTTTATTTTATTTTTTTTTTTCATAACAAACTAATTGAATAAGTTATAATTATATTAAATAATTAAAGTTTATTCGAATGTTATAAAATGCAAACATATATGTTTGTATAATAAAGTTTAATTCATCAAAGTATTTGTTTATTAGTAATTTATATAATAAATGCTTAAATGATATAAATTTATAAAAATTTCATTATTTTGGTTTCGTAAAGTTATTGATTAAATAATAAATAAATAATGAATAAAATAACTTGAAATAAGATGTTTAGAACTTATTTGAATGCAACTTATATAATATTTATAATATAACATAAGTTATTAGAAATCTTTATATATATCATGAATATAAATTTTCTATATATATATAAACCAAAAATATTTATTTTATAAAATTGCGTAAAATTGTATCTAAAATGTGTAAGAGTTTATATAAACTATAACTAATAATATGTAGATGTTACATATATATATATATATTTGTTTTAATGATATCTATCTATATATATGTATATATATTTTTTATTTATTATTATTTTTTTTAAAGAAATGATAGCATTTTAATAACAAAAATTTTCTGTGAAAACAAAAATTTAAAATGAGTTTTGAGTAAAAATTTATAGTTAAAAAGGTTAAAAAAAATGGTCCAAACCCGTCGAACCCTCAGCCATTACTTCTGAACCCATAAGACTTAACCATTGAACCAGGGCCGCAGCCGCGATAGTATTCCATCTATAAAATCTTTAACTTAATCTGACTTGGTTCCCCTCCCAAATCAGATTATAACTAAACGAAACCCTAGCTTGGTTCTTTTCTCTTTATTTGGAGTTATAAAATTGACAGGAATAGTCCCTTTCAATTTTTATTAACCATCTCAACTTCATAAAACAATGTTTTAAATTGTTATAGTAATTTATTTAAATTCCATAAAAACTAATATAATTAATTTAGTTAGAAATTTTTTTTATATAACTAAAGAAAAGTTATTAAAGTATATAATTAAAGTATTTAAAATTTTATAAAGGTTTTATTTATTTAATAAAATGCTTTGTGATTCAAATTTTATAAAAAATTATTTATTTGTTTAAATTATTTATAAGTAAGTTCTAAATCTTGTTAAAACTTATTTTGAATTTAAAAATAACTTTAACTATATGTTTTTGATTTTATTTTCTTAACTTGTATAATTTTAAATAATTATCCATACCTAATTACATAATTATATATGTATATTAAGGTATGTTTAAATCGTTTCTCATATATATGTATAGGTATGTGTAAACTAATAGATGAATTTCAAATGACGTCATAACTTATTTATAATTGTTTATTAATAATTACAGAAATGTTTTAAATTGTTTATTATATAAATTACAGAGATGTTACAGCATTGATCACAACTTATATATTGGTAGTAATAATGGATTCAATTGATCATGAATGAGAATAGGAAACCAAATTAAACTTTGTAAAATATAGTTGTAAAATGCAGTTTGGTGTTAAAAAAAAGATTAGGGTGTACATCTATAGAGAAAATTTTCGTGAACACAGGGATCATATATACAGAAACAATAAAAACAAACAAACATATAAACAAAAACAAAGCTTCAGATTTTCATTTGATAACATTAGCAAAAAAAAGCATGGTGAAAACCTACCAGAATGCACATACGAAATAGGCTTGGATTCAAATACCACGGTATCACTGTAGAGAATGCACATATTATAGGTTGAGAATAGCAAAAAGAGCATCAAGTATCATGGTATACAAGGGTTGGATTCAAACTAAACAGTAACCCTAACAAAGTGAAAATGAAAACGAAACATTTACCTAGAGCAAGAGGGAACAACAACTTTGAAAACCAAACTCCCTGCCGAAGCCTATGCGAGCCAAAATCAAACAAATGACGGCAAAATTTAAGACAACAAGGATCAAGGGAGCAAGCAACAGAAGTCGGTTGGAGAAGCCAGCTAGCGACTGAAGTCTTCTGGAGAATCGATCGAAGAAGGAAAAGGGGGAGCGGTGTTGGTGGAGAATCGGGTGGAAGGTAGTTGAGTGTGTGAACGACGGGTGAGATTTAGGGCTGAGAAAAGGGGTAAATGTTTGGGTGTGTGAGATATTGGAAGGAAGTTGTACATGAAGCTTTCAATCTTGTATAACTCTTAAAATTAAGAGTTTTGTGTAAATTACCTTTGTGTCCTTCCTATGTCTTCTACTCTTAATAAAATAGTAACTCTAATGCCACTTGGCACTTAACTAAGATGTCTACCTAACTAAGAGAACACATGTCACTCTAACAATTATGTCATGTAATGTCATTTTACACATGTCAACACCACACACATCCACATGATTGATTTATCATATAATCAATTTAAAACTTTCCTAAATAAGTACTAAAATTTAACATAAAGGATTCCAGATGTTTTTTTTTTTGTAAAATATCGTAATATGAAGCAATTATTAAATTTACGTTTACTTATTACATAATTTTTTGAATTATATGCATTAAGTGAAACTTTATTTATTTTTTAAATTGTAATCATAAACAAAAACAAATTATCCATTACTTTCATACTATGTATATATTTTTTATTATAAAAATATATTATAATACGGTCAACCTAATAAAATATTTATTAATTTAAAAAAATGTTAATAAAATGCAACGTATTGCTATTTTGATGCACACATTTATTCTAATATGAACTAAATAAATGGTTGAATTCTTTATTTTTATGTTTCACTGCATATGATTTATATAGTTTGAAATCATACTTTCACATTTTATTTTTATGTATGTTTAATGATTGAAATCATAGTATTATATGTCGATTGTAATTATATCATTATATTAAAATATTATTTTTTTTATTTTCATCTTAACTTTAAGTCAAATCGTGTGTTACACGAGTTACTCTCCTAATGTATTATATAGTAGCATAGATCACTGTAAAAAGGACTAAGATCTTTCTTTCTTCTTCTTTTTTTTTTTGACTTTTTTCGGATATAAAGGACTAAGATCTTTGATTATTCGAGATTTTTTCAAGCCAAAATCATTAATATGTCTCTAAAACATCAAATCCAAATCTAAAACATCGAATCCAGCCACTGAACATGCAAATCCATGTCTAAACTTTGAACTTAATGTTTAAGCTTGAACTTTGAATTACTTGACTTAGTATCTTCAAATTTATTTTTTTAAATTTATTTGAAATATGATATTGAATTATTCATATTGATGTGTTTATCTAATATATATTTGTAAAACTACATATAAAAATCCAATCCGTCTAGCGCTGATTAATCACGACCAATTTTTAGGCGGTATCTCGACGTCCGACTAACGTATAACGGTTTGTACAACCATGCTATTCTTATTTTTAAGAAAAATGGATCGGATCATGTATCTTTTTGCTTGCCTTTGTTACCATACGGGTCAATAATTTATAGGTATGCCTAGGGGTGTTTAAAAAAATCCGTATCCGAATCTGAAATGTCCGAAAATCAGAAAAAATCGGATATCCGGAGGTTCGGATATCCGAAATTTCGGATTCGGATACCTATTTTGAAAATTTTCGGATAGTTCGGATATCCGATATCCGAAATAGTTTTTTTCGGATATTCGGATACTTTTTTCGGATAATTTTTCGGATATCCGAATATTTTTCGGATATTCCGGATGATTTTCGGATATTTGGATATCCGAAATATATATTTTTTGAATTTTTTTTATTTTTTTTTCTGATTTCGGGATATCCGAAGATCGGATATTCGAAATTTCGGATTCGGATATCAAAAATCACTATCCGAAATTTTCGGATATCCGAAAATGAACACCCCTAGGTATGCCTACGTGACTTCATTCTTTGTTAAAGCTTAAGCTCATTATTATCATATATACATTTTGAAAAGGAATGAATAGTTATAATATTAAACAAATGAAGTTTCTACCATTTTTATATATACATTTTGAAAATGATTATCATATATACATTTTGAAAAGGAATGAATAGTAATAATATTAAACAAATGAAGTTTCTACCATTTTTATATATACATTTTGAAAAGCAATGAATAGTAATAATATTAAATAAATAAAGTTTCTACCATTTTTATATATACATTTTGAAAAGGAATGAATAGTAATAATATTAAACAAATGAAGTTTCTACCATTTTTACCCTTAACCATACAAAATATCATATTTAGATTATAACATAAAGATTTATGCTTTTCAAACCATTTATCAAATGTCAAGATAGACTAATGGTAATGGCTTGGATTCTTTTTCAAAGGGTCTTGGGTTTAATTATGGGTGGAGCAATTTTTTTTAATATTATAGTTATTTTATAGAAAGGATATTGCCAAGGCAAATGTGGTATACCGGTTAAGGCTTTGGTGTTTGAAACACACGATGATGCTTATGTTTGCGTTCTTATTCTTTGAGAGTGTCACACACTTTTGTAATGTTTCGGTTTATTGTTTTAGAACGGATTGACAACAACCTTGACCAGTTTTTAGGTATACGTTTTGATATTCATGATATTGTTACTGATGCCATGACGGGGTATTCATAGCGGCAAAACGGTATGACTTAAGATTTTTTTTTTTAATTGGCTGACATTATGCACGGACGCACTCTCCCAAATGAATAATATTATTATCTAAATACATAATGTTTATTAATTTTTTTCGGTTTCATTTTTTGATCATATATTTGTGTTTTCTTGATGTTCGATTTTATAACTAAGCATTACCCTTTTTTGGTGTGCCGGCTACGCTTATGACAATTACAGTTTAAGATTTTATTTCGAAGTAACAATCATTGTGTCGCGTTTTTATAACTGATATTAACAATCGTACCGCACCGCGCGGGGAACCACTAGTTTTATACAATCTTTGAATCCATGTGGCCCATATGTTGACTATTTCGTATTTGATACTTTGGTGGTTCTTATTTTCAACCATCATTTTATTTTTCTTTTCTCACTTTATTTTTGCTTTACTTCTTTGTTTTGGACCTATTAATTGCTTACTTTGACATTTTCAACAAACATCCTCCTTTACTTTTGGACCTGTCTTCTTTTGAAGTAAATAACATTGTTTTCGTAACCGGATCAAACGTCTTACTGGTTACTGGTCGGATCGGTTGGTCCGGATTTAAGAAACGGATGACATAATAAATATATAATAAATTCCAAAAAAATATATAGAGTCAGAAAAACTTATAAACAAACATAATCATGTTAAGACAAATACAAGGTTCGATTTTAATGTTTAATTCATTGGATCTTCATTTATAAAAAAAAAATAAAAAACCTAATATCCGGTCCATCCGGTGAACCGGCTCAACCGACCGGTTCCCTTGAGGACGTTTCACATGTGGTTTTTGGGCCGGTCGACCCCCGGTTCCCGGTACGGTTCTGACAACATTGGTAAATAATACATTGAACATTATTGGTGCAATCTTAGTGTGAACCACTCTAAAATGCAAAAAATCCACCGCTTCAAAAAATAATTTATGTATCAGTGACCCTTAATTTGTATAAAAAAAATTATTTATTCAAAGTATCTTTTCTGATAGTTTAACATATTTTAAAATTTTATATTATCAAAACTAATTCCAATTAATAAAATTGTTATCATTAAACACATTATTAGTTGTCATTAAACACATTTGGTTCAGAGAAATATTAGACCGTGTGTAATGGGTGCCTCGCGCCTCCAGCCGGATCCAACCCTTTGACCGGGTTCAGCAGGCACACCGCCCCCTTCCCGGCGGCCTTCTTTTCTCGCACCCAGCGGCCCCCGCTTCATGTTGCTCCCCCTCGCTCGTGATTGATGCATTGGAAAAGAGATCATTTGAAAACGGTCAGTTAAACATAATAATAGTAATAATAATAATTTTTATCCATATTTAAACTCTTTCATATTTTATAAAAATCACATTTTAAAAATATTACATTTTTACTCTCTAAATCCTCTCATTGCAAAAATGAATCCAAACGCAAACAACCCCGATTTCAACTTGTTGAACGATACAGAAACCATCCAAGGTGTTTGTTTCAAATGCAACAAAACCCGAACCCTTAATGGCCACAACACAACCCGAATCCTCAAATTGGGTTCTCATCCTTCATGCATCTGGGCTTTCAAACTTGGTTTTCGTCATCACGCAACAGGGATTTCAACAAACCCTTTCTCAGCCCCATCATGAACCGATTTTGTGTCTACTGATGTCGTGCTCGAGACACAAGAATCTCAAAAAAAGAAGAAAAAAGAAAGCGAGCGAAAGAGACCGACACAATCAGATAAAAGGCTCCAAAATTTCTCGTTCTTTGTCTTTAAGCCAAACGAGGGCCAAAGTTCTTCAAAACTAAGTAAAAATTCCGAAACAAACGCTTATTTGCCGGGGGGTTCGAAACCGGTTAGACCGGTTGGCCGAGATACGACGAAACGGGTTTCGTCTTTGAGTCGTCAAATTGTCTCCTCTATCCCGACAGCCAACGAACTCGCTCATCAACTTGAGGAGTTTACGGAATTTATCAAAAGGAAAAATACGAGCAGAAGAAAAAAAATACAAGAAAAGAAAAAAAATCGTGAGGAGAATATTCTTCGAGCCGACCTCAAAACGATGGGAAATATGTCTCTCGAAGAACTTGATGAAGAAGAATGGTTGATCATAAAAAAATTGAGATAAAAAATATTCGACAAATATCGTTAAGTTTAAGATTAGGTTATCACATGATACAATCCTATATCTATAGGGAAGGTTTCTAAGAAAACCTTCATTTTAAAGAAAAATAAGAAACTATCAACAATCATTACCAATTAAAGTTTTCTTCATTTTTTTATTTTTATATATTACAAGATAAGAAATGTAAAAAAAAGGAAAAAAATTAAAATATATATATATATATATATATATATAGGAATTGAATCCAATGAAAACTCAACCTTAGAGAGAAAACTTTTAAACCCTATGTGAGCCACTCATTTGGAATCTTGAAAATAAATGTGGTTCACATTAACCCACATTAAAAATGATTTGTTTATTCAAAACCCAATTTTTTATTCAGGTTTAATGTGGACCATATATTTATTTTCAAGATTCCAAATGAGTGGCTCACATAGGGTTTAAGGGTTTTCTCTCTAAGGTTGAGTTTTCAAAGGATTCAATCCCTATATATATATATATATATATAGGAAAGGGATCATATAATAACCCTCATTAATTGCGGTAACCCATTAACCCTGGCAAAAAACGCTCAAATCGCAAAATTTTTTTTTTATGGTTTTTTTTATGCAAAAATAGGGGGGCTCCTTTTTTTAACCGTTCGCTAATTCACAAGCGTTAAAAAGTTAAACGAAATGTAAGTTTGCGTTACACTGCGACACTTAAATAAATGTTCGCAGTGTAACGCAAACTTACATTTCGTTTAACTTTTTAACGCTTGTGAATTAGCGAACGGTTAAAAAAGGAGCCCTCCCTATTTTTGCATAAAAAAAACCATGAAAAAATTTTTTTTGCTATTTGAGCGTTTTTTGCCAGGGTTAATGGGTTACCGCAATTAAGGTGGGTTATTATACACTCCTTACCCTATATATATATATATATATATATATATATATATATATATATATATATATATAACTCATATTATTACATATATGTAACTTGTATGTCATTTATAAATTAAAGTTACATATGTAATATTATGAGGTACATGCGAAATTTTTCGAGTTGTATATATGTAACTTTGTGATATACATATTTCTATAAAAATATTTTTTCCCTCATAACATTCTAACCTTATAATAAAAAACTTATGAAAATAAATTTGAAAAATTTATTGGTTAGTATGAATTTTCTTATATTTATCCAAAATAAGGATTTTTATTATGAACCCTACTCTCTCTCTCTCTATGTATGTATATATATATATATATATATATATATATATATATATATATATATATATATTATGAACCCTACTCTCTCTCTCTCTCGAGCATAGGTTATCAACGCCTCGTTCATGACCGATTCGTCGTTCTCACAACTTTTACGGTTGTTGTGGTGTTGAACCCATACGTCGTTAAAGTTAGCGACTTTACGTTGTAAGTCGCGACATTTGCCGGAAATCATGTCTTTCGTCCGGTAGGAGCCACGACCCATTGCCGAAAAAAACCGGGCTCTCACACGTCTCTAAAATTCCGTGCTTGTTTGGTTGTTACCTACGAACGGATCTTCGGAAACGTCCATGTACGCACGAGCTAGTGCCACCTCCTCAGATTCCGACCATCGAGTGGTGCTCGATTTTGTTGTTTTTTCTGGCACTTCCTTTCGTCGATGCCTGCAACGTGATGAAGCCGGTTGGGGTCGGGTTGTGTTTCCGGAATCACTTCAACATCGGGTTCCGGTTGATTTTCAGAAACATTGTCAAAGGCGGGTGAATTTTGGTTGAAAAAGGTTGTTGTGGAAACCAATTTGAGAAGGTTAGAAATTGATACGGGTTGTTTGGATTGACTTGAGGTCGGTAACAATTTATAAACGGGTTAAAGTATGAGTTGTTTAGATCCATGGTAGTGTAGATTCTTTTGAAAATTTGAAAGTTGAAAATTTTGAAGATTTTTTGAGAGATTAAGAGAGTATGTGAGTGTTTTTGAGTGGGTTGAATGAATTTATACGGGGTTTAATTTATTATTTTTGGTTTAAACGGTAATATGACCGTTTTTTGATTATGGTGCACAACACATGGCCTTAGAACCACAACACCACATCACCCAGTGAGGAGGCTCACGACTTGACCCATCACGCCACCCTCACGCTCCTGTGTAATAGGGGGAGGGCGCGACCTGTGCCCCTCACGCCTGAATTACGGTGCACAACACATGGCCTTAGAGCCACAACACCACCCAAAGCCAGAATATGGCATGATGAAAAGTGGTCAAATAGTCAATGACGTGACTTTGACTTTGGCCACCTAACCCTGTTGTTCTATGAGTCGATTAATCAAGATATGGACACCCCACTTGCGACCCCATGAGTAAGATCTAAAACCATAAGAATATCCACAGCGATCACCCCACTAAAAACCCTTCCCCACTGAAGTTTCCTGCCACGTTATTACCCCACTGAAAACCTTAAACACCCACAATGGTCACCCCACTAAAAACCCTTCCCCACTAATTTACTTGGGCCAATCAAAAGCCACCATTTCAAGCGGGACCAATCACATTCCGCCGTTTCAAACGGGGAGCGGGGGCCGTGTGAGCGGATTGGGCGGGGGCCGCTGGCTAGGGTGGCGGTGTTCCCGCTGGAACCCGCGGCGGGGGAGGAGGCCGCTGGCCGGGCGGGCTTACCACTGTGGGGAGTCTAATGGCCAACCACGTCTCCATCATCCACAAATCAAACAAGTGTCGGTGCATTCATACTTTCTTCTACTTAAGTTATATTTTTTGTGTTTGCTTCACGAACATCAACTCGCCTTATTCGGACTGGTAAGACCTTTGGTTTTAATAGCAGCCCTCCATGTTCGAGTCCATCCCATGGAGTCTTTTTTTACGGCCCTTTTAATGTTACACGACTGGTCCCATGTCAAGCTACATAATTGACTAATTGTTTCAAAACCCTCAAATAATAAACGATTCTAACACCTTAAAAAACTGAAGATTTAAATAAAAATCTAGCAAAAACAATCTAAGATTAATTTCCTATCATCGTGACCAAAATTTGCAGAGAATAATGACCATCAGGTCTGCACGTTTTTTACATCCAGAAATAGCTCTTGTTGGTTCGTCGGATGTCGCCGTTGTCACTAATTCAAGTGAAAATCACCATGACCGTTGCCACTGGTGGTCGTCTTTGAAAACAGGACCCAGATGAACGGAAGTGACGGTGGTGGTGCTAGAAGTGATGGTCGAATGTTCCCAATACTTCACTAAAACTCAACTTTTGAAATGGGAAGCAAAATTCCTTCGCATCAGCTCAGCAATGCCCCACACATTTCGATTCGACCCGACCAGAACAAGCAACTCAACCCCACGATTGGGTCTGGAACCATACCCTTCACCGATGGCGATGTCAACAATTCCAGCGAGACTTGGAAAGTAATCTTCGACCATCAAAATTATGATTCCGGTCCAATTTCAAAGTTGTATTCCGTGTCGATTCCGATTGCGTCGCTACAGCTGACCGGGTTAATCACATCTAGAACCGTTTATTTGGGTCGGGGTATGTGTCGATGGTGTCGTTTTGTCTGCGAATAAAAGTTTATGGGTCTTTTATTACAACGTTAGGGTCTTATGAAGTAAAGTTAATGTTTAGGGTTTCTAGGAAGTTAATGTGGGCGTTGTTGGTGATGGGTTTGATGGTGCGAGCGGTTTTGACGGTGGTGGTGAGGCAGCCGGAAATTCTACTGGTCGCTACGGCAGATTTTGTGCCGGTGATGATGGTGATATTGTGGAATTGTGCTTGGAAGAAGAAGGGATTGTTGGATTATTTTTGAAAATACCCGAATCCTCAACATTCGTCAAGATCAATAGGTTACTTAGATTATTCTGTTTTCATAGTTCATAATAGTAGACATTAATCGAAACTACAATTGGTTATGCATTGAGAACAAGTTCATTTACAGTGAATAGATTTATGTATGTTTATACTTCATAATGCTTTGATATTTTGCTTAAATTTCAAAATTTGATGATGTATGTGTTTGGTACTTTAATTAATTGATAATGTTTTAAATCGTAATATATGTGGCATAATATTATCTTATATCTACGGTTAACATACGAGTTTTAATTGTACCGCTCCGGCGCAACGCGCGGACAACTTTTGCTCGTTGTTCACATTTTTAGGATTTAAAGGGAAATAAGTGATATTTTATTAATTTTAATTTATTTTTTTAAATATCAGATGTGATGGATAAATGTGTTTTTAATCACATAACACTTTACTACTTAAAATCATCCCTTAATTAATTAAACTCATACATCAACAAAAAGATTCAAATAAGATTTCACAAAAACACGTAGCAGAATCACATTTGATGCCACAAATTAATACCACACAATTAAACCAACCAGGGTTTCTATAAAACAAATAGTAATTAACAAATTAAAGTTTACCAGGTAATTGAGTTTTCACGGTTATTAAAAAAAGGATAATATCATATATACTCTTATTAAACATCAAAATTACATATATCCCCAATATTAAACTAAAATTAAAAATATCCCTATGTTTCAAAATTATCTCTTAGAAATGAGAAATATGTAAGTTGTTTTTAGTTAGTTTATTAAGGGTAAAATAAGAAATACATAATTTGTTTTTTAATGAAATTGATAAATATGTAATATATTTGGTTTATAAAATGCAAATATGTAATTTAGTTTTATGATTGGGTAAGTATGTAATAAATGATTTTAGCATGCGGATATATGTAATTGACCCTTAGACCATCTTTAATACCTCCACCGCTCAACCGGCGAGGAAGCACCATTCGGCGGGGATTGGCGGCCACACCACCCCCTAGTGGTGTTCATTTTTGAATATCCGATGTTTCGGATAGTGGTTTTTAATATCCGAATCCGAAATTTCAGAAATTCGATCGGATATCCGAAATCAGAAAAAATAATAAAAAATTTTAAAAAATATATTTCGGATATCCGAATATCCGAAAATTATCCGGATATCCGAAAAATATCCGGATATCAGAAAATATCCGAAATATCCAAAAAAAGTATTCAAATATCCGAAAAAAAACTATTTTGGATATCGGATATCCGAACTATCCGAAAATTTTCAAAATAGGTATCCGAATCCGAATCCGAAATTTCGCATATCCGAACTTTCGGATATCCGATTTTTTCGGATATTTCGGATTCGGATTTTTTTGAACACCCCTACCGCCCCCTACCCCGGCAGGCCGGCAGTGCCCATTTCAACCCCATAGAGGCCCCTGCGCCCCGTTTAACCTCTCCTCTTCTCATTGGCTAGTTTTTAAAAAAGGGGACCCACATTTAAAATCAAACTCTTTGAGTGGTGATGACGTGGCACAGTGGGGAAGGTTTTTAGTGGGCTGACCATTACGGGGTTTTAAGATTTTCAGTGAAGTGAGATTTCAGTGAGGTAGGTATTACAGATGGTCTTAAAAAAGGGAAAACAACTAGGCTTGTAGTATAATGATTACCTCCTTGACTTTTTTAAGAGATGCCTTAGGTTTAACCGTTTAAGTCCAAGCCGAGTCATATTTCTTAAGGCAAAGTCAGGATGTTTATCCAATTGTAAGGTTCCTCCTAGGAAGGGCTCAGGCGTACACCCCCATAGTGTCAAATCTGACGGAACAGTTGAAATCTCGTCATCGGTGCCAAAAATACACCCAATAGCGTCAAATCTGACGGAACAGTTGAAATCTTGTCATGGGTGCCACAAATTAATACCACGTTCCTACCATGAATTGCACGTCCACTTGATGAAATTTACAAGAAAGAACCTAAGTTCAAAAAATTTCTATTTGACTTGAGCAACAATACAACCAGATTGGTTCTCTCAAAGTCAAAAGCAAATTTATCACTCTTTAGAGTTTTTAGAAAAACAAATGAACCTTAAATCAACTAAAATTTTTATGAAACAGTTAGAAAATATAGTTAACATATGGGTGTTCAAAAAATCCGAAATCCGAATCGCATCCGAAACCCGAAAAAACCGATCCGAATTAAAGATTCGGATATTCATATAGATTCGGATCGGATATCGGATATCCAAAATCTTCTTTATTCAGATCGGATATCCGAATTCAATCCGAATAACCCGAATAAACTCTGTTGTTCGGATTATTCGGATGAAAAAATAGGTTTATTCGGGTTTTTCGGGTTATTCAGATAGATTCGGATCGGATAGAAAATTTTCGAATCCGGATCGGGTAGGGTTTCGGATAAGGTCTTAAAATTTTCAAATCCGAACAACCCGATCCGAATAACCCGAATAAACCGTTATCCGATCCGATGAACACCCCAAGTTTAACACGTAATTGGGTTCCCAGTATTATTAAAAGAAAAAAACAGTTAGAAATTATAATAAGATACTCTCAAGCAGTTAACTTATACATAATACAATCAAAGTTTCATGATGAAAAAGGAAGAAAAAGTAGAGCAAGTGAAAAATATCAAACATCATCTCACTTGGTAAAAGTTGTAGAAAGATGAGTACTTGAGTTGTTGTGAGATCATTAGTAGTGATCTCTTTCATTGTGCAACAAGGGTGAATTGTAGTTAAAGTGATCTCTACCTCTTTAGGGAGACTACTGTACAATAGTGATAAAACATGCTTACACAGTATATTCTTACTTTTCAGTAGGGTCGAGGAGGATGGATGGACACAAACTTTACCTCTATCTCAATTGGGATAGAGAGGTTGCTCCGAAGGAGTTCCCGACTCAAAGTTTTCGTTTGAAGTTAATCATCCCAACACTTTTAACGTTATTTTCACAAAATAAGTAAAATAACGTTAAAATTAGAACAATTTTACTTTAGCCCATTGAGGACCCACACAAAGATAAATCATATGCGTGCACCGCAAATTAGAGCAATTTTACCGTACAATAGTGATCTCAATTGTTTTTACATAGAAATCTAGTGAAGAACATGATAGGTACAAAATTTATGAAGAAAAAAATAGCCTGAATTTTATTAGAAAATAGAGGATAGTGACCCAATTCGATAAGGGTACGGTCTCCGATTACAAGAACAAAGAAATCAGATATAATTCTCAATGCTCAAAATGAAAAACTAGCCTCTTATTTATACTATTCAAATACTAGAATTCATGGCCTAATTCCTGGCTGATCATTAACTAAATTGATGGCATAAAATCGTCCAGTGATTTGATAGAGGATTCAGCCAGTTTCCAAAGATAGAATTCAGTTGACCCATTTTTGCAACAGTGACTCGATTTTTCCTTCTTGAATACACTTTCAATGGTGGACCTTTATCAGAACAACTCTTAGTTGAAACCAAAGAATGAATGCATTAGGAATCTATTAGCATTAGAGATGTAAACGAGCTGAACCAAGCCCGATCTCGTCTCACACAACTTAAAGTTTCTGCTCAGGCACTAAGGCTTTCAATTTTTGACACGGACAAAGTTGACAGTTTTCGTGTTTGAGATTAGCAAGTTTCGTTTCATAAACAGGTCGACATATTAAAAACGAAATAAAAATCGTGTCTAAACAAATTAAATACATGTTAACCTGTTAACAACATTTTTAAACCTGTTAACTTGTTAAAAATCAGTTTTAATATGTTCAAACCTGGTTAAACACATGTTTAAGCCTTTTAATGACATTTAACGGCTTGCGCAAACACATGTTCAAACTAAGCAGTCTGGTCTACAGAAAGACCATAGCAGTTCTCAACAAGGAGTTAAGCATAACTTTGTGCAACCTTTCTAGCTGTCTAAAGGCTTGTCCTCATCAACCAATAAGAATTTACCAAATTCACCAAAAAGTGTCATGACCCACAAAATCAAGGTCGCAAATATAAGTGCTTTGACCCACAAAATACATTACTCATTTTGACCCAAGCCCATTTTGACCCATTACAAAAACTCCCTTTTGACCAGTTTCCAAAAATGCCCATTTTGCCAACTCTACTCCATTATAGAGAGATGGTTTACCTAATATACCATCCTACTAGACATCCAACAAGTTTCATTAGAACATAAATGACTACCTACAAGGACCATTAAAAAGAATAAGAATATAAAACAATAAGTTATAAAAAAACTTACTTGTTATATACCTTGGGATGTTAAACTACAAGAAGAGAGCCCGATCACACAAAAGCTCCAATCCCTGAAATAACGAATAATTTGTTAGATTTTTATGACTTAATTTCTTTATTTTTTTTTTTATTTTAGGCCAAACCTACCATGTATGGTATATGCTCCAACTGTAAGAATATTTGCTCTACCAGGTATAGTATATGCTCTACCACGGGGTAGGGGTAAGATTTGTCTTCATCTCTCCCTCCATACCCCACAAAGTGAGATTTCACTAGGTACGTATTGTGTTGTGTTAGCCATGCACCATGATCACATTTAAGGTGGCCCAGCTCATGAGCCAAAACAGCTTGTTGCTATACGCTTTAACATATTGTGTAAAAAGTTTTAATCTGTATCTAACATCACAAATAAAGTATATTTATAATTCATACAGGAGAAAGTAAGCAAACATTTGTGAGCAAAGAATAGAACAAGTTACCAACAACTTCTTTCTAGTAAGAAGCTCTATAAGTTGTATTTGACATACAAATCTTAGGAAACCTTTTAACACAAAAAACTGTATTTTAAATCATTTTAACAATAATATTTGGTAGTCATCTTCCACAACCAGAATTTCATATGGTGGAACCCCAAATCCCCATCAATACTTAAGTTTCAAATAATGCATAAATACGTAACTGTATAAATTTTTTTTAAACAGCACGTAGCTGTATAGATATTCGAAGAAGGTAGCTCGTTACCTAGCTACCCAATTAAAAAAGAGAAATTGTTCACACAAATTTGCTATCAAACAGAAAGCATTTTTAAGATAATGAACTCACACTTGCTACCAATAGCTCTGTGTTATCCTTAGCATGTAAGTCTAATAGCCCTCTTTCTAAAATCACCCTTAAACTCAGAAGAATAGAAAACTTGAACATCTCAGTGTAAAAATTTCTCCTCAACTTCACCTATATTGTAAATTAACTCATTTTCTCCATTAACAAACACTTGTTCCTCTGAAGACAATAACCCCAGAATGCAGTATATATCTTCCCATTGAGGATTCGAATGATCTCCAGCTGCAAATGTAAACACACAATCCCTAATCTTAATCCAAGACCATCCAGGTTCTTTTATAACACCTTTTGTTCTCATCGATCTCCTCACTTCTGCAGCTTCTCTCCATTTACCTTTAACAGAATACAAATTCGCCAATGTTACATGTGTCGATGCGCAATTTGGGTCAATTTCAAGAATCTTCTTTGCAGCGTGTGTTCCTAATTCAACACGTCCATGTAATCTACAAGCTCTTAATAGAGTTGACCAGACAACATCATCACCGCTATATGGCATGCTGGCTATCATGTTTTCAGCCTCATGTAACCGCCCAGCTCTGCAAAGGAGATCAATCATACAACCATAATGTTGTTTAGATGTAGTAAGTTTGTAGTTTGGGATTTGGTTGAAATAATGAAAGCCCAGGTCAACTAGACCTGCATGGCTGCATGCGGTTAGAACACCAATGAATGTGACTGTGTCTGGTCTTAGACCAACTGCAATGAGCCGCTCAAACAGGTCTATAGCTTCTTGACTCAACCCGTGTTCAGCATATCCATTAATCATGGCTGTCCATGACACAATATCATAATCTTTGGCTTCATTAAAGATCTTCATAGATTCTTTAATGCTCCCACATTTTGAATACATGTTGATCAAACCGCTTCTTACCATATCTGTTTGATACAGACCAATACAAATGCAATGAGCATGAATTTGCTTACCTTGTTCAAGAATTGCCATATTTCCACATACACTCAATACACTAGAAAATGCAAATTCATTCGGTTTTGGTCCATTTTTCTTCATTAACGAAAGATAATGAAAAGCTTCCTCACCAAAACCTGCTTGTGCATGGCCCCCAATTATTGTGCTCCATGAAACAATATCTTTTTGAGTCATCTCATGGAAAACCATTGAAGAAAAATCTAACTTCCCGCATTTTGAATACATTGTCATGATCGAATTACCCACTGACATATGGCTTATAAGCCCGTTATGTAACACACGAGCATGAAATTGTTCACCCAAATCAATCTGTGCAGTATTTGCACAACTAGAAATGACTGCTGCAAGAGTGTACTCATTAGGGCTCACTTCTGATTCCTGCATTCTCAAGAATGCTTTCACTGCTTGCTGATATTGACCTGTTTGAACATATGATGTGATGATTGTAGTCCAGGAAACCACGTCTTTTGTTTTAATCTTTTCAAACAAGTACAATGCATGTTCTGCCTTTCCACACTTGCTGTACATGGCAGTAAGCGTATTAGCAACAAATGAAGTCGTATCAAAACCTTTCTTAAGGGTTTGCGTGTGAATTTCTTTACCAGCACGTATCAAACACGCATCAGCACACGCCTTTAACGCGATAGCCAAGGTATACGAGTCATATGCCATACTATTTCTACACAACTTAGCAAAATATAAAATTCCCTCCATGTTTAAACCAGCACGTACCAACCCAGTTATAACTGCGGTCCAACAGACCACATTCCTAATTGGCATCTCATCAAACACTCTACAACCTTCATGAACTTTCCCAGTTTTCATATACATGTCCAAAAGAGCACTGCCCACAAAAACAGAACTCACAAAATCAGTTTTTACACAGTAACCATGAAGCGATTCCCCTCGTTTAACACTGAAATTTATAGCACATGCCTTGAGTGCTAGACTAAGTAAGAACGGATCCATTTGTTGAGACGGGTCGACCCACATGGTGGAAAACAAAGATAAAGCTTCAGATGAATCTGAGGCCTTTACATAGCCAGAAATGACAGTGGTCCATGTGACTTCATCTCTCTTAGGCAATTTATCAAACACTTGGCGGGCGTCACCCAATCTACCTGATTTAACAAGCTCCTTCAGTTCAGTATTGACTTCAAACATGCTAAATCGAGTGAAGTTGTGGGTTTCATAAATTGATGGGGCTTTGAGTGTTTGAGCATAGCCAACACAAGAGGTTGTATATCTTCTGAGACAAATTCTGGCTGACATAACCATGATTCGTCAACTTATCAGCCATACATGATCAAATATTAAGTGTGTTCCCGAGTTTATTCGTCAACTTATCAGCCATACATGTTTTTTTCTGAGTTCAAGTTCGTAAATGATTGGATGTCTGGGACCGGATTCGTATTTAACTATCTTTTTCTAGTTTTATCTGTTGGTATTTATGTCGTGCTGCTGTTGTATCTTCGGCGTACCCTTTGCGTTGGGACAGGTCTAAATGAGCCGAGCCGAGCCAGAGACTGACACTGTTCGAGCTCGGCTCGTGACGTTTTTCTTGAAGCTCGATATCGAGCTCGGCCCGATTTCGATCCTAACCTTTTAAGATCCAGTTCGTTTCGTAACTGAAATGTAAAGCTCGATATCAGCTCGGCTAGGCTAGAAAAGACAATGAAGGTATAGAACGATGATACAGAACACAATAGAAGCTTATTGGTGTAGAACGATGGCCGAGATTACTCGAACGGACGATGAATCGATGCTGAGGCTGGCGTCGATGTCTGGAGCAGGGGTACTGACTATTGAAGATGAACAGGGAAGTTGAAATGCTAATCGATGTCTTGCCGACGAATGACGATGACTCGAGTTTAGGATTGCTAGGGTTTTAGACGATGACATGAAATATAGAGACGTCCGTAGTTGAAAATTTATGCTAGGATCAACGATGTCTTGTCAAAAGATGAAAGTACGAGGCAAGTGATAAAAGACACATGTCATTGTTTCGATTCTTGATCCCACCTGGTTTTACGGCCTTTCATCGTCGTGCCTTTGGGCGGGTGCTTGGGTCGGGTTTTCTCCTAGAATTGGTGGCTGGTGGGCTAGGGGCTCCGTCCGTCTGGACTAGTGGCCAGCTTGGGCATCCTTTAATCATTGGGGACCGCGTACGGAGTACTCGACAGTTGATTAGTTGGCCGTTCAAAAGAAATGAAAATTTATGCTAGGGTTTATGTGGGTTATTTGCGTAGGGTTGGAAAGGAATCTAATTAGAGGTGTTTATAAACCGATTGAACCGTCTAAACCGGACCGAACTAAAGATAATTGGTTGATTTGGTTGGTTTTAAACTTGATGGTTTGGTTTGTGGTTTGAGTATTTTAAAAACCAAGTTGTTTGGTGCGGTTTACGGTTTGCATTTTTACAACTCATATAAACCGCATCAATCGTGTATGTGTGTCTACTAGGTTATAAACCCGTGTATTACACGTGATTTGGCAACAAAAAATTATACAATTAACATTATACACTTTATCACAAATTAAAAGTTTTTAGGCAATCCATTTCCTTAGCTCAACGCCTGATTGTTTATGTGAAAAAGTTGGTTGCTTTAATAAAAAAACTACTTTTGATTTATTTGTGTAAAAAAGATGGTTGTTTTAATAACAAACCTACATTTGATAATGATTGACATAACTTTTAATTACTGTTATTGCAAATGATACTATGAAATAAAGTTGTATTCTTTGAAATTAAACAAAATCTTCTTAAATATAAAGTTAATGTATTGTTATAAAATTTTAATTTATACAATTAAACAAAAAACACATACAAAAGCCATATTTTAATAAGGATATTAAAGAAAAATAACTTCAAATATAAACTGTTGGCGTATATCTAAGATGAACAAATTAAAAAATTTAACACAAACACACACACATATAAAGTGAAAGAATTTTAAATTAATATTGATATAAAATTAAATATGACAAAGAAACGGTGAATTTAAATGTTTTAATATATATTATTAAACAAAACTTTGGATGCAACTATTGGAACATACATCCCAAAAAAATGTTAACTTTTAGACATTATATAAATCTATATAGTAGATGATAAAATAAAGGAATTCAAAGTTAGATGAATTAATTAAATTTTAATAGGTAAAAAAAATTCATACGACCATTGAATTTTTTAAAAAATTTAAATTCTTTGACTTTAAGTGTATATGACAAAGATAATTTAAATTAAA
This sequence comes from Mikania micrantha, assembly GCA_009363875.1. NCBI lineage: Eukaryota > Viridiplantae > Streptophyta > Magnoliopsida > Asterales > Asteraceae > Mikania > Mikania micrantha. Next base: position 38,575,081 of record CM018685.1, read on the forward strand.
TGTTATTTTGGATAAGATTGATAAATTAAAGGAAATCTTAAATGAAAATAATTTTAGAAAATATATAGTTTATGACAAAATGTACGTTTATTATAAAACTAAAAATTTAAAATATTGAAACGAAAAATTGTATAATATGTTAACAATCATATATTTTGTTAATAGTTGAGGTCATTAAAAAATTAATTCATAACCAAAAATATTTAAAAAAGTCAAAATATGCAAAAAGTAACATTTTGTTAGGAAATCAATTAAACGCATAAAATTCAAAAAAATTAATTTATGTATGTACAAACGAATGTCAAATTAAATTTAATTGAAATTATAGCATTTTAAATATTTTTGATTTGTGTATCCGGATGATTTGATTTGAGGTTTTAAATAACCAAAAAATTAGGATTAGTTAAGTTTTTATTATTTAAAATATACTTGAAAATTATGAATATTTGAATTAGATCTAATGTGTGATTGCCATGTGGCAAAATTAATTTAAGAATTTTGTGGTAATGACACATGTCAATTTAAAGGAGAAAAAGTAATGTGATAATGACACCTAAACAAAATAACATTCTTTTATTATAAATTATAAAGTACACACACATCTGTACTAATAAATAAATGTTTTTACTGATACATAACATGTTTATAGGGCATCTCAACCTTCATTTTTCGACTCTCTTCTATTAAATACATCTAATATTAAATATTAAATATACTTTTTATACATTTTTAAAATAAAAAAGATTTTTTAATACATTAAAATATATTAATATTAAAAACACGCTTTTTTAAAAAAAATTATCATAAATTATAAAATTTTCAAAAAAAATATTTGAAACACAATGTTTAAAGAAAAACAAACAATAAAAAAGTTGTTGTTTTAAAAAATATTATTATTATTTTAATATTTAAAAATAATTAAATCATACGAAATTGTAATCATATTTTATATTAAAAATCATCTTATATCTTCAAAATTTTTATTGATAATTATTCGTTATATTTCTTTATTTAATCCGTGTAATACACGGCGTACTAACCTAGTGTGTGTGTATGAAACAGAGTTCAAAAGTTGTGAAGACCAGAAGCATCCAAAATGGAGTATGACTTTGAAATTTATTATATATCATTGTAATAGAACATGATTTTCTCTAACATATCATCACTCTTTTTAGACTAATTTTGTTATTTTGATCAATGTTTTCAGAACCGGACCGAACGTTGAACCAGACGTCTTACTGGTTACTGGATGGACCGGTCGGACCGATTAGACCGGATTCACAAACCGGGTGACATAATGAATATATAAAAAATTTCAAAAAAATTATATAATTATAATCACATTTAAACAAACATAATTACTATTCACACAAACATAATCATTTTTTTTTAAATACAAGGTTTGATTGTAATGTTATATTTTTTGGATTTTGGTTTTAAAAAAAAGAAAAAAAACTTGTTTCTCATCCCACATAGGTTCACATCTCTTTCCCTTCCTAACTTTCCATCCCACATTGATGAGAGTACAAGAAAAACCTTCATCCCTTCCCTATAAAAAGAAGAGAGGAGGGCACCATTTGTATGAAAAAACTACCATTTCAACCCCTTGTTTGGTTTTAATGGTTTATTTTTTAGATTTTAGTTTTTTTTTTAAAAAAATACTAAAACCGGTCCGACCAGTGGTCCGGTTCCCGGTCTGACCGGTCACCCAGATGGCCCGGCCGGTTCTCTTCCGAGCGGTTCGCCTGCTTATTTTGGGCCGGTTTAGTGGCCGGTTCCGGTCCGGTTCAAACAAGATTGATTTTGATAATGATTGTTTTTTACTTTTGAAATGTGAATTTGAAATGAATTATGATTTTTGGCATCATTATATTGACCGTTCTCTATTATTTTTTATAAAACTATTAAACTGTAAAAACCAAATCACGAAACAAGAAACAATCAATACTGGTCGGTTTGGTTTACCCAACTTACGTGGTCGGTTTGATTTATCATTTTTTGAAACCGTATTTAGTGATTTGGTTCAGAAAGTTTTGTAAAAATTGCCCAAACTGCACTGAAGACTTCTTAAAATCGAATACACGTGGTCTTTCCATTCATATGTTGGGAAGACTTCTGCTCGTCGCAGATAGGGGCCGACCCTGGTTGCCGTTCACTGATTCACTTTTGCTCGTCTGCTTGTTGGCGTCCTTAATCATGCACTCCTGCTAGAGTCGGTTGCTCCCTCCTGCCCAAATTCCTAAATTAATTTCTTTCTTTCTTTTTTTCTTAACGGCCAACTAATCAACTGCCGGATACTTCGTACGCGGCCCCTAATGGATAAAGGATAACCAAGCTGGCCACTAGTCTAGACGGACGGAGCCCCTATTGACCAGCCACCAATTACGGGGAAAACCTGACCCAATCACCAGCCCAAAGGCACGACGATGAAAGACCAGTAAAACTGGGTGACATTAAGAATTGAACCCATGGCCTTGGTCTTCTATCAGTTCCCCAATACCTCTATCTTACCACTATGACAAGACATCATTGGTAAATTAATTTCTTTCTAATCAATAAGGTGAGCCGATGAGGTAAAGTTAGAGCTGGCAAGATGGGCGGGGCAGGTCGGGTTGGGTGACGGGTCAGGATGGGTTCGGGTCAGGATGGGTTCGGGTTATGATGAGTCATTATAGAAAAATGGTCAGTTTGGTTCGGGTCAAAACGGGTATTCTCAAAAAAAGACACGGGTCAAAACGGGTCGTGTTAAAAAATATCTAACTAATAAAAAAAGTAAAAAACTCAAAACGAGCAAGTCGTGAAGGACCCACATCATCCAAAAACTCAAGAAACTCCTTGTCATATTATCCCACATCAAGCCTAACTTCACTAATCACCGGCTTGTTTTTCACAAGTATGATGCAAGAAATCCATCTTGAAGCCTAAGGTACTTTAAATTCGGTGCATCAATAACAACCATAGCATCACAATCATCGCAATTATCAATCAACAACTCCAATTCCAAATGTTTTAAAGCAACTCCAACAATATTAACATAAATTTCATCAGTACAATCATTCAAATCCCCAACAAGAGACAGCTTTTCAAGAGCAGGTAAACAAGGAAACAGATTTGTGATCAATTCATCACCGGATTCGGTTAAAGAAATCGTAACATCAAACACGTGTAGGCTAGGAAAACAACCAATAAATGCAGGCATCTTTAAACCATCCTCACTTCTAACCTTGAGCACTTTCAAAGATTTAAAACTCCCTCTTCATCAAATCAAATAAATTATCTAAAGACAAAATTTTAAAGCAGTCATCATTGTTGTTCTTCGTGGCTCTATAGGAACGGCACATTAGAAGATATGTATAAATAATTAAAGGAACAATTTGGCTTTAAATTGGTAAAATTCTAAAAAATCTTGTATAAGGACTTACATCGAACACCTTGAATGCAACATCCCACTGACGAAAACCCCCATCTTTCAAACCCAAGAAATCACAAACAGCAATAAATTCTTCGTTCCATTCAATAACCCCAATTTCATAACCTAATTGCATGTGAATTTGAGGGAAATAAGCTCTACTTGAGGAAGTAGGAAACGGAGATGCAGAGAGGATGTCACATACCCAATTGCAACGTGCTCCGATTAACTGATTGATCAAGAATCGTCTAGTGATTCAACCGTTGAATCGTCTGTTAGCTTGAGTGAGTTTCCAAGGTTGAATCGTCCGTCGAATCGTCTGTTGAATCGTCTATTAGCTTGACTGAGTTTCCAAGATCGAATCGTCCGTCGAATCGTCTAGTGGTTGAATCTTCGTCGATTGCCCAATCGGTTGGATTGTGAGACTGTGAGTGACTGGGTTTCCAAGGTTGAGAAAATGAGAACCCATCCTGACCCGTTGCTTTCTTATTAATGTTTTAAGAATGACCCATTCTAACCCACTTACTATTTAAGGTTACCCAATATAACCCATCAACATTATAAAAAGACCCATTCTAACCCAAAAATAAAGTTATGGGTTTTGTTTGCCAGGTCTAGGTAAAGTACTAAAGTTACTTCTTAGTTCTTATTTAGTTTACCTAAGTTATTTTATTCTTATTTAGTTTAGTTTATTTGATATTAGTTTAATAAAATTTGAATATTAGATCATTAGATTGTTTGATTTGAATATCGTGTTATAGATTTATTAAATATAAGGGCTCATTACTTCGCTTAGGGCATCTAAAACCATTAGACCGCTCCTGCCATGTTCTCGATTACAATTACTTTATATACATTTAGAGTCGCCAATGCTTTCAAATAAATGGACTAATAATATATTATTAAAACCATTTGTAAAAAATTAAAAAAAATGGAATATCTCAAATACTTTTTTTTTAAAACTGCTGAAAAAAATGGAACATAAGCACTTCAAATACTTTTTTTTTCAAAACCGCTACAAAAGATCGAATATCTCAAATACTTTATTTTTCAAAATAAAAGACGAATATCTTTCATTTTTTAAAGAACCGCTGTAAAAATGAATTTCCTTCTTTTAGACCGCTGTAAAAAAGAAATTTAAACCCTTCAAAAATGTCAAAAAATTAAAACCGTTTAAAAACGACGACTTTTAAAATAACAATCAAAAGTTTGTTTTTCTTTTTAAAATCACTCAACTTTTAATAAATGTTTAAATCAAGTGTAATTTTTTTTTAAAAATTTACTTTTTTTAAAAAAATTAATCAAGGCAGATGAAACATATATGAATATTTATAACTATTTAATTATTATTTTGTCTCAGTTTTACTTAAATTTAACAATTTTGAAACTTTATTATTAATTCGTAAATTTGTTTTTTTCATGATTACATCTTATTTAAATTTAATTGGAAAAAGATTCTCTTATTATTAATAAATATTCATATATGTTTAATTTGTCTCTATTAATTTTTTAAAAAATAAATATTTATAAAAAAATTACACATGATTAAAAGTTTAAAACACATAATGAAAGTTGATTGACTTTAAAGATGACTTAATTGTTACACTTAAGGAATTTGATTAGTATTAGGCATGGTTGTAAAAGTCGCTAGGCGCTAGTCGGGCGGCGAGGTACCGCCTAGGGATTAATCGGGATTAATCGGCGCTAGGCGGATTAGAATTTTTATATGTAATTTTACAAATATATATTATATACACACATCAATATCAATAATTTAATATAATACTTTAAATAATTTTAAAAAATATATTTAAATATACTAAAAAAAGTACTTTAAAGTGCAAACTTAAACACTGAGTTCAAAGTTTAGAGATAAATTTCGATGTTAACTGCTTGGATTCGATGTTTCAGAGACATATTAAAGATTTTTGATTGAGAAATGTCTAAATAATCATGAAATTGGTCCCCTTTTACCATAAAAAAGTCAAAAAAAGCCAAAAAAAGTCAAAAAAGTGAAAAAAAAATAAAAAACTGATCTGGCCGCCTAGGCCCCGCCTAGCCCGCCTAGACCCCGCCTAGGCCGCCTAGCACCGCCTAGGCCAAAAATTACACAGTAAGTGGGCGCCTAGCGCCTAGGCGCCGCCTAGGCGGCCGCCTAGGCCGATTTTTACAACACTGGTATTAGGTGGTATATTCCTCGCTTAAAAATGGCAAAAAAAACATGATTTAACTCTAAGGTTTCACTTTAGATCCTAAATTTAAAATTTTATACTCATAATTATATTAATCGATATTACCTCACGAACATTTATATAAATCTTGAAGCCAAGTAGTTAATGAAATTTTGTGTGTTATTCACAACATATGACGTGTATGTGCATTATCTAATATATGTGTCGTTTATATTATTTTGATCGTAATTATTTCATAAACTATTTAGATTTATAATAATATATACCTAATAATAATATTTAAATAATACTAATAACTAAATAATATTAATAATTAAATATTCCTAAATACTTAAATAATACTAATCAAACAATAATAATAATAATAATAATTATTATTATTATTAGAGAACCTAAAGTTTTTTTATGGTTTGGTTCTATTATTTAATAATGTAGCTTATGTTTGAGTTCGTGTTCCTTATGATCGAATACTCATGTCGACCGAGTAGAAACGTTTATAACGACTATCTTTTAGAATTTATGTCAGAGTGACAACACATATTTACGTTTTGATATACGGAATCGTGGTGGTGTACTAGTGTGCGAAGAACCCACTAGTTCCTACATATGCACACACATAGTACCAAGAAAAACCAAAGGTGATGTTTGGTAGCATCTGAATGGGTCTGAATCTAAAACATTCATATTCAGACTGTTTGTTTCGGACGTCTGAATGGGAAAAAAACATCTGAATCAGGGTTTGAATCATTCAAATGTGAAGACAAGTCTGAATGAAAAAAAAAAGAGGGGTGTTCAATTATATCCTTATTTACCTTTCCCTTACAAGCCCTGTTTTCTCCCTCTCCTTCTCATTGCCTCCCTCACCCCTCAAAATCACCGGCCACAGCAAGCTACCTTTGCATCACGTCTCCTCTCTCGTCTACCACCACCAGCGCACAACATCACCATGGCCATCTCCTTCACATTTTAAAGTTAACGAGACACCACCACAAATAACCGCACCAGTGACTTCTTCTGCCTCATACACCATCGTATGCAACACTCTAGCAATCCACAATGACTGCTGAACTCTAATTCAAGGTAATCGGCGGCGTGACCAGAATCGGCCCTCAGAGATAAGAATTGTGAATCGGTCACAGCAAGTTACATTTGCATCCCGTTGCCTCTCTTGTTATTTCATGTTCCTTTTAACTAGGGGTGCAAACGAACCAAGACAGCTCGTGAAATACTCGGGATCGGATCTGTAAAAAGCTCGAACGAGCCGAGCCTTAATGAGCCTGAGCCTAAAAATTTTCTAACGAGTCGAGCTCGAGTCTAGTAAATAATGTTCTCAACAAGCCGAGCTTGAGCCTAGTAAATAATGTTCTCAACGAGCCGAGCTCGAGCCCTAATTTATCTAAACGAGCTGAGCTCGAACCTTAACGAGTTCGGGATCGGCTTTGCTCGTTTACACCCCTGCTTTTAACCAATCGATGAGAAGATAGGAATTTTAAACCACATCCATTATTTTTTGTTTTCTTTTTAGTTTATTGTTTTACATTAATTATATCTTTAGGAAAAATCATACAAGACCTAAATAAAATTTAGATATTTATAAGTTACATGAATATCACTTATCTTTCATTTTTGTATCTTTGATTTGTTTTATTTTGTCAAATTTTAATAGAAAAAAACGTCAGAAGGGTAAAAAAGTCATTTTGCATATTCGTTCAGATGTTGAACCAAACAATCTTAACTGATTCAGCACTTAATGATTTAGACCCTCTTAATCATTCAGATGTCTTAAGCATTTAACACTTAATAGTTCAGATATTACCAAACATCCCTAAAAAAAATCAACAATGCTAAATGACGCAAGCCTTAAAAAAAATACGGTCCTTCATTTCATGCTTTCAGTCTGATTCGTTTGTAATTTCCATAAAATCTTTGATCGGTCAACAAAGAAATTATATGATTGGCTGTGAAAATAATTGGGTCTTGACATTTGTTTGTAACCAGATGGAATTGTATTGCGTGTTGTTTAAAGACTCGTTTCATTAAAAAAGCCAAAAGAAACAAAAAACCATTATCATTAGCAGTCTTGGCAGATAAATAATATATGATTCGAAGTAAAAAAAAAAAATCAAAATAAGTATCAACAAAAAATAAAGTAATAAGAAAAAATAAATTTAAGAAACCCCAAAAAAAAAAAAAAGCTTAAGTAAGAATCAAACAAGAGTGCACGTGGTTGTTTTAGATGTTGTATATTTTAGTGCAATTGAATGTAAATAAGGCTCTATTTGGTAGAGCCCCTGGTGGCGATCTCACTATCATCTTGTATTGGTTGGTGTTTAAGATAGAAGAAACATTCGCATAAGAGGATCTAACAAAATTCGTATTACAAAGATCTTTATTAGATTATCCTAAAATCAAGTTTATTGAACTCGAAAGGGTAGAAATGTTGATTTCGGGTGGTGATTTATACACGATCCGATAGATTTCCAAGCGTTTATTGACGAATTTCTCCAACAGTATGTTGTTTTAAAAAATATTTTTTTTTATAATTTATCATATTCGAGTATTCCAGATTACTATCCGCTTAAACACAAAACTCGCAACTTCTCAGTTGACCGACCTGACAACGCCTAACGACATATCCAACCATGATCAATGGTGACTCGACTCCAAATATCAAAGCATAAATAAAAACATGTCACAGTGGTTATCATTCCTCTGTAAAACCGTAAAGCAATCCTTTGTAAAAATGAAAAACACAAGCAAAAAAATATTAAATAATTAAAGCCTTGTTTTAAGAGACCAATGTATACAAATTAAAACTTTTGTAACCAAAATAAAGACACTCAAACTCACTTATTCCTCTATTTTGTCGTATAATAATCATTTTTTTTCCTAAGGTTATCCAACAATTATTCTAGTCCGTTTATATTTTACCACCGTTTATGTTATGAGATGGGGCGTAATATTGGTTTTGAAAACGTTCGCGAGCTTGAGACGGCATAAGATTGGTTACCAAAACATACACACATATACACTCATTCGTTTACCGAGCCATATACATATACGTATACATTATACATATACATATATATAATGTGTGTAAACGTTTTCTTTGTCTCAGTTTTTTTCCTTGAATAGCAAACGCCCGGTCACTCGTGACCACCCTATCAAATATATCACTATTTTGTCCGAATAACAGAACGTGGTAACCTGACACATCCGTACAAAAGGAAACCTAACAACTAGGAAAACTAATTGGTTCAACCTAAAGCAATATAAGCTAGGCTAATCAAATGCTCCATTAAATTCTACTTATTATATTTTCAATTTCTTTGTGTAGCAAAATTATATGAAAATAAAAAGAATAAGAAATATATATTTGAAAATGTTAACTAATAATTTTTGACAAACTAAACCTAAAATATGAAAAAAAAAATAGAAAACATAAATGTAATAGTTAGCACAAGATCAATATAATAAAAAGAGTTTTAAAACGAAAATAACATAAATACAAAAATAAAACAAATGAAAATTGAAGAATCGTGTGGGGTGAGTGGCGGAATTTAAAATCAGATTCTTTAAGTTAGAGAGCTGCGAAACAGAAAAGTTTATAAAAGACCCTGCCAACTGCATAAAACAACAAAACAAAAAACCTAACACCTTGTAAGAAAATTACGACAGCAAAACAAAAGAACACTATTCACACAAGTTTTCAAAAATTATATATAACATCGAAACAAAATTATAAAAAAAATGATATATACAATTTAACATTTTTTTTATAATCGTGGAAACCTACTTATATCGTAAATTCTCGGATCCGTGCCACTCAACTAATCAAAAAGAACATGTAAAGTAATTTAACTTTTGAATTAATTATATATCTAATTACCGTAATAAATAAAATGATATGCAATTCTTTTTATAATAAAAAAACATATATTACATAGGGTTAGATTAAACTAAATAAGTTGCTAAACTTAAAAAGCCTAAAAAGGATCTTGCCATATTAGATCATTAATCAATAACTATGATTAAATCAGTTTATTAGAGATTATTTTAGTAATAACTACTTTTATTTACTTTTTATCATGTTCATCCACTTTCTTTTAACGTTCATAACTTTTACATATGAAATTATTTTAAAATGTATATATACATATATATATACCATAAAACGAGCATTTTTTATCTTCAAAATTAGTATAGTATTGCTATAAAAAATTTGGTTTTTTAGTTAATTGTTTCATTTTTACATGTCATTGTGCTTTTGTGTTTCTGATCAATATTTGTTTTCCTGAACAATTTAAAACAAAATGATGACACAGAATACATAATGTCAAGTAAAGATATCACAATGACGAGTATAAATAACATAATTATCTTTAAAAAAGACACCATTACCTGTAAAAAAAAAACAATGGCGAGTATGAACAATTTTGTATAGGTCATTATGTCTTTTATACAAGCTATTGTATCTTTTGTATAGATCATTGTCTCTTTTGTGTTTATGCTCAATATTGTGTTTTCCTGAATAATTTAAGACACAATGATGCCTCAAAATACATAATGTCAAACAAAGATGACATAATAATCTTTACAAAATGCACAACTGCTGTAAAAAATACATAATAACGAGTATGAACAATTTTGTACAGATCATTATATCTTTTGTAAAGGTCATTGTGTCTTTTGTATAACTCATTGCGTCTTTTGTTATTATGCTCAATGTTATGTTTTTCTGAACAATTTAAGAGACATTGATGTTGCATAATACTTTATGTTAAGCTAGGATGACACTGTAACGAGTATGAATAACACAATTATATTTAAAAAACACAATTACCTTTAAAAAAGACACAATCACTTGTAATAAAAACACAAAAAGATAATTATACACAAACGTTTAAGAAACGCACAATGAATATAATTAGACACAATTAGCTGAAAACATTTCATTTTTTATATCAACACTATACTCATTTTAAATATGAAAAATGCTCATTTTTATGATATATATATATATATTTTAAAAAAATAATATCGTATGTAAAAATTATAAACGTTTAAAAAATGTGAGAAGAAAGTGGTTGGACTAAATTACCCTCTAACATATTTTCCCTCTTAAATTTGATCTCATAATCTAATAATTAATAATTCTTCTTAGACTTTTTAAGATAAAGAGACAATTTAGTTCAAACTAATCCATATAATATAAAGGTGAAACAATTATTTAGATAAATTTAACAAAGAGATAATAGGATGAGCAAATAACATTTGAGTTTCTACCAGGTGAAAAGAGTTATATGCAATTTAGTAAAATAATAATACAAACAAACTTAACCATTAAAATTTCAGTTATTGGTAAGATCTTATGAATTTGGGCATTGTGGAGGAGCATAGGCTAATAGGTGGTGTCACAGGGGAGCACCGCCCAAGATTAATTTTTAATGTAAGCCGATCATAAGCATAGTTTTTTTTTTAATAATTTTTTTGGTTATAATTTATGGCTATGCTGTGTTTAAACACTAATTAATTGCATATGTTTATTATTATTTTAAGGTAACTTGTCTGTGACCATTTCAATTAATATGACCGGGTCTACACAACTCTTTCACTTAGAATATTGTTATATTGTGTTTGAAGGTGTATGCAAGTCACACTAAACCAATTTGAATAATTTTGTACGTATTTTTTTTAGTGTCCGGTTGAAATAAGAATTGTTAAATAAATAGAAAATACTTTATAAGATAAAAGTTATCATATTGTAACGTCATTTGATTAGTTTGAAGATATTGTATAAGAAGGGGAAAAAATGATTATGACTCAAACGGTGGAGTTAATATAATTATATTTGATGATTTCAATCATTTATTAAGGGTGTTATTTGCACATCTAACTTTTTTGTTTTAAGATATCATCGTCAATATATGTCTCGTATAACATTCTCTAACACTCACTGATTCGACACTATTGATCTCACATACGCCTCATATATGGCCTATACGAGACCCATAAGAGCCCAATTAATAACATTAGAAAATTCTATCATACAATGGTTGCCCCTAATTGGGGTGAGTGTAACTCTCTAAGAATAAAAAGACCATTTATTACAATACGATACGACAAATAAAATTCGATTCATTTAGTTAATAATTATTTAATATTTATCACTTAAATAAGTTACGATTTTAACTCCTATGGTTTAAGTTTCTTTTATCTATTCAACCCAAAATTTAAATTTTTAACAACTAAACCCATGCCGTAAACAGTCAATCGTTCCAACTACAACTGAAATCGTTAATGGTATTGGATGGAAAAACTAAGACTTAAATCACAGTGGTTAAAGCCGTTAATTGTTTAATAAAAACTTAGTTGTTAATATTTTTTTGGTTGAACATGATTTAAACTCCATGTACCAAAACCGTAATTTACTGTTATCTAGAATCACATCATTTTCATCTTGATTTACCAAAAGACTAAACTAACAAAAGACGGATCAAAAGACAATTAGAACCACAATCGTATAATATATGCAACACGCACGTGACAGGGTGAATCCAAAAAAAGTCAATAAATAATTACACTTCAAGTACAAACGAAAATAACTTTTTTTGTTTGACGTTTTATTCCGGTTAAATTTGGATATTCAATATAGATAAAAAACCGTTTTCGGACTCGAATATATCTTAATAAGATTATTGTATCATTTTTTCAGTTTCAAATATGTTTCAAATAGCATATAAATTTTTAATTTTTTTAGGTATTGATTTTTTTAAGAATCTTGTCAGTTAGAATTTAGAAGGTTTTATTTCAAACTTGTCAGCTAAACAGGCTAAAGACTTAACATCCCAACTAATTTAACTGATAAATCCAAAGCCTAAGTTAGCTTAACCAACTTATATGTTTATTTAGAAAAAACTACTCAAACTTGTAACTTTCATAATTTTTCAACAATAAAATCTATCGTGAAAGATGACAAGAATACATAATTTGTACATGAATAATAATATTATTAACCGATCGTAAAAATCTACAAGTTAAACACCAAATCAAAGTTTCAAATTTTTGAAAAAGTTGTTGCTTTGATCGTAACAAAACAATCAAGATGAATCAGTAAATTACAGGCTTATCTGAATTAGCATCCCAAAAGCCTCCTTCCTTGAGGTACTGCATATACCTTGAGAACTCCGGTTTAGCGGTTGCTTTCTTCTTCCGATTCTTCCTCTCGAACAAGCTGAAGAACGGATGAACTTTGCTCACCTTCTTCACCTGCTTGTCGATCACATCTACTTTCGCCGGTTTCCGATCCAACACGAAGTTAAACGGATGATCGCCGAAGAAATTGGCCGGCAACGTCGTGGATCGGAGCAACTTAGGGTTCGATGATCGATCGTCGCCGGTGGATTCTTTGATTAATTGCTCGTATCCACGGTGATGTTTTCTCGTGCTCATCGATCGAAACATGGTTCCGGAGAGTTGATTGGGTGGTGAAATGGAAATGGAAATGGATGAAAAGCGTTGAAAATTGAAGGTTTTAAAGGAATAAAAGGATTGAGATATTGGAAAAGTGTTTTTTAAACGCATTCGGATTTGGTCACACCGTCTTTGGATATTTTATAGTTTTCAAAGTGAGGGTTGTTCAGGACTATTTCTTAAACTACGAGTTTAAAAGTTAAAATTTAATTTTTTTTTAACGTCATTTGATCTCAACGTGTGAACAACTCATTTTCAGGTCACGTCATCAAAGTCTAGTTACCATGACCTTTGTTGAGACCCCACCACCACCCCAGGAGGAAACCGCACCGGAAAACCCCTGACCTTTCAAGGACCCCTATTTCGCCTTGAGAGTGATTTGAACCCATGACCTTCCATTTGGAAAGCCAAGACGTACCGCTAGGACAAAACTCTTTTGGTAGTTAAAATTTAATTCAAGTGGGTTGTTTTGAACTATATAAGTTAATTAACTCACAAGTTTTATAAAGAAAACTCATACATCAGTCATATCATCTATATCTAATTAATTATAGAAAAAACCTAATACAATGAAAACTCTCTATTCATCATGGAACAATTCTTACATAAAGACTCGAACCCAAAACATACGTTTTATGAGAAAAATCAAAAATATACTATTAGACTAAAAGTTGATAATAGTTCTTGTAATTGTGTATTTAAAAATTTAAAAACAAATTTGAATAATTAATTTAACAAATAACTCATTTGGATTGAATAATAAAAATAACGTGATTGTGATGTTTCGTCGTCATTATTTTTAAAGTTCATCATTTTAGAAAAAATAGCAAGACCCAATGATGAACAAAAAAAGAAAACAATGACAGACAAAAAGACACAATGACAGACAAAAAGACATAATGACGCGTTACAAATATACAAGGTGAATGAAAACATATTTTTTTTTATTTTTATATAACAATGCTATACTTTTTTTTTTAAATAAAAAAATCGTTTTTTGGTGTAATTTAAAAAAATATACCGTATATAAAAGTTATGATCGTTTAAAAAATGTGGGGGCATGATAAAAAGTGAACAAAACTGTATATAACTAAAATATCATTTCACCAACTTTTTACTGCAACTTTGATTTAAACCACTAAATTATAAATCTAATTAATAACCAACAATCTTTCTCACAGTTTCAATAATTTAAGTTTTTTTTTTTTACTATAACTTCACCTTATACATCTAATTAATATTGTAATCAGATGATATATGAAATTAAATCTTTTTTTAAAATACCCAATTATAGATACAAAAGCAAATAAAATAATGATATATTAACTAATTTAATTGTTTTAAACATTTAATTATTAGAGTATTTAAATTTTATATAATTAATTATAATATCATCTTCATTTTGATATTAGTTGATTATTGATTGATTAGTCTAACACTCCAACTAGAAAACATGACTGTGAACTTACATAAGACAAATTCATTATTAATCGTGTTTAAAATAGTTACTAAATTAATATTTGTACAGTGTCACCCTCACTGAATTGGTCTTAGCGCTAATTTGGTCAACAATTTTTGTTTGAATTCGTAACTATGAGTAAAATTCAATTAAGTGATGTCAAGATAGATTTTGGCTTTTGATAATTTCTTTATATATGCATGTGTTAAAAATATTTAATTATAAACTAGGACTAACACAATCATTAAATTCACATGTTATAGTAAGTATCTCTAATTTAAAACAAAATTACATTTATATATGTATTTATAAATATTTTTATTAGTTTTTTTTTTTTTATAATTTTTGGTTTTTATTTGAATGTATCAAGGATGATAAAAGAAAAATCCACTTCTTGATTTAATAAATCTATGAAACCCTAAAAAACTACATATTTTTTTTTTTACTTATGCAACAGGTGTTACTAGGGGTTTACCTAGTAAGTGTCCGTCATAAATTATTATAAATTAAACCATTGCAAAAGTAAGTGTCCTATCAAAAAATACGACTTAAAACATAAGTTAATAATATGCAAAAGATAAATGAGTAAATTGCAAAAATAAAAGTTAAAAGAAAAATAAAGAAAAAATACTACTAAAAGAAAATTTAAATTATTGACAAGGATCTTTTACAAATGTTAAACAGTATGAAAACTCGTTTTGTAACATAAGTGTAAAAGTGTATATAATTATTTTTTTATTATTTTTTATTTTATTATAATAACATAAAATTGCATGGAATTTTATCAAACTTTATGTGAACTTTTTAATATATCCATATCATAACACACGATAATTAATGGTTAATGAGATGGTTATTATGAAGAGACAAGGGAGGAGTTTGAAGGGATGAGAGAGTGACAATGTTAATTATTTTTTGTTTTTAATTTTGTTTTTGAATATCTAGGCAACAAATATAATATCAATCAAAGGCATTATAACCTATTGATATTTTGGTGATGTGATAAGCTGAGAAACCAAATGATCCTATAGGTCCGAATCACACAAGGGAGCTTTTTCAAAGCATTGAGTTTACTCCAGAACCGGTGATTTGGTGGTTAATATGATCGGGTGGCATTGCTGGTGGCATGATGAAACTCAAGTAATACGTCACTGATCCAGAAACAAGCTGTTCAAAAAAAATAAATTAGATATGAGAATGGATTATTAAAAAAAAAAAACTTTATAATTAACGGACATAAGACCAAAAACCCTAATTGTTAATTTTTACAAATAAAGAAGGGTAGTGTTGGGGTATCACCCAATAACCTACATCCCACGGCTCACAACCCAGATACACCACTGTCGCGGCTCCAGTCCATACCAAAATCGGCCTCGGCTAAAAGCCCAATCCCCTGCCGCGGCTGCCATTGGCTTAAGATGCAGCGGGAACCTTTCTCATCCCCAGTCGCGGCTAAGACCCTTGACCAAACAAACGAACCACAACTGAGGCATCCTCGACATAGTTCACGCAACAAGAAACCCCCAACAGACTAAAATCACCTAACCAAACTACACACATGACAGAAGCTGAAGTCGCGGCTCAATGCAACCCACGACTTATACCAGTTGTGGCTCACACGAAAGGAATCACAAGCATGGCAAAAGTCTTGGTTTATCATTAAGGATTAGGATGCCTTTAAGGAACAAACAAAAGATAAGTACAATTGACAAAATTAGGAGACATACGGATAATGGTTGGGACAAATGGTAAAGTCAACTATCAAGACAAACCTCATTAATACAATCACACGAGACATTTAGCCAAGAAAGGAAAAAACATCCTCATCAGAATAAAAGGACACGAACGACTAAGAACAAACCACCTTAAATATACCTTTTTGTCCTGACATCCTCAGGAATACTCATTATAAATATCACCATATCCCTTGGTCAAGGAGGAAGACAACTCCTAAACAAAAAGACATTTAACAAACACGTTTCGTCTGGCTCATGTGTAAGCGCTAATCATTGCACTGCTAGGAGGCTCTAGCACACTCTCGTGTCAAGTCTTGTAGCAAAAGGTAGCTATTATTATTGTAATAATAAAATTAAAAAGATCCAATATGAATATACCATCAAATCTAAAAGACAAAAAAATATAATTCCTCTTTTTAAAATAAAAACACAACTTTTCACCTTTTTATCAAGAGGACATGTGTTATTGCGTTCGAGCTATGCAACTGTTTGGTTGCTTCTTTGGTTTAATCAAATCTCAAATAGATCTATGAATAACGTTATTACTCCAAGAATTGAGTCTTGGGGAGTAAGTAACTCTAGCCGAGCTCGAGCTCGTCTCGTTTTGATTAAATAGGACTCGTGCTTAAACTCGTTTTGTTAATAATTTTATTTTCAAAGCTAGAGCTTGGCTCATTAGTAAATTTTCTAACTCAAGATCTGCTTGGCTTTCTTTTAGTTATTCAATTATTTATTTAAATTACTAATATAAGACCGGCTCGGATTTCTTTAGTTATTCAATTATTTATTTTAATTTACTAATATAATATATATTTATAATTACACTTTCCAAATTTAATGTATACATTATTTAAATATATTTATCATTAATATATATTCAAAAATTAATTATATACACACACTATATAGAACAAATAAAAATTATGAAAATAAAAAGATCGTTTAGGCTCGTGAGCTCGATATTGAATATTGGGCTTGGGAAATAAAATGAGCCAGATTTCTGGTCTCAAGCTAGGGCTCGTATAGGCTTGGTTCATTCAAGCTTTTACCGATCCGATCTCAATAAGTATTCACGAGCTGGCCTAGTTTATTTACACTCTTATTTGAGTCCATCTTTTTGCATCTTGTATGTTTGTTAATTTCACTCTTATTTGAGTCCATCTTTTTGCATCTAGTATGTTTGTTGATTAAATTTGGTTGTTCAAAAGTTTTAATCATCATTAAAGACTCAAAATTTGTCAGAAAGTTAGGTTGTACGTGATTGAAATACAAATTACTAAAACAAGCAACAAGTTTAATCAACTTACACATATTTAGGAACGATCAAACATCATAAGCATTAAAGGATTCATTAATGTCGACCCCGACCTCCAACCAATCCATCAATTCATCCCAACCGCACATCGCCATGAAAAAACACCATATAAATATGCACCATGTTACAATATAACATAGCTCAAAGAACATCAAAGTTTCAACAGTTTAAGTACGTGTCGAATTGCTAAAAAATGGTGAAGATGAATACAATGGCGGTAGTTAATTCGGTTATATGTCTTGTACTTGCTTGCATGGTGGTGATGGCACCCTGTGCTGAGGCTATAACCTGTGGTCAGGTGGTCAGCAGCTTGGCACCATGCCTTGGGTACCTAACAAAAGGTGGCAATGTGCCACCAGCTTGTTGTGGTTCGGTTAGAGGACTCAATGATGCTGCAAAGACGACCCCTGACCGTCAGACTGCTTGTGGTTGCTTAAAGGGTGCGTATGCATCGAACTCTGGCATTAACCTCCTGTATGCCAGTAGTCTCCCTGGAAAATGTGGTGTCAACGTTGGTTACAAGATCAGCCCTAGCACCGACTGCTCGAAGTATGTTTATCTTTATATATACACTTCTGTTTAATTTTTTAATTTTAAACTTGGTTGCGTGTACCAGTAGACACGCAACCATGGATATGTAGTGCTAATGTGTTCTGGTGTATGGTGATTTCTGCAGGGTTCATTAAGGCAGAACATGGAAGGAAGGTTAGAATTGAAGCATATATATCTATGAACCAGATGCATGTGTTGGTGAATTATAATGTATTTGGCTATAAATAATGTTCTTGTTATGTTTCACAATGTGTTTGCCAGCCAGCCATATATATGGGGTAAAACTTTGTTAATAAAAATAACATGTTTAGTTGCAAAGTCAAAGGCTGTCAGCACGGTCAATAGGGTGTACAGTCAGAACTAGCATATACTGCATACCCTTTGACATTTTATTTGAAAGGTGTTGGTTTTAAAGACATGGTTTAAGTTCGAGTCTCATCTGAAGCATCAAACAATTAGGATAGTTGAAATCTCGTCACAAGAGAGCTCGAACTCGTATAATTGTAATAGACCAAACGTCATCAAAACAAGAGATAACATAAAGGTCTTCAGCCAAAGTGAAGCTATAAATGTTTTTAATTATATGTTTTTATTATGGGTTGAAACAAGTAGAGACCTATTTTTGAATAAAATAGTTTTTAAAAGGAGCGCGTTACGATGGTAAACTCGTATATTGTAGTAAAAATTTTAAAGCGTATTCCGTGTAAAGCAGTTGTCACTCAACTATAAAACCCAAAAACATGCTTTATTGTAAAAGTAGGTGTCAAAAGCTGAATGAAAACACAAATAAAACGATAAACATAAAGAACCAAAATCAAAAACATTAAAAACTTGCAACGTAAAACCGATCGTCGTTCTGCTGTAAAACCTAAGAACGTAAAACACAAAAAAATAAGAATGAAAACACAGACTAAACGGTAAACATCTCAAAATCATAACATATAAATAAATGTAGCAATGAGAAAATCATAAACTTATTGTGCAAAATTTTAAATTAAAATTGATATATATATATATATATAGGGGAAGGTTCCCCTAAAAAGTCTATTTTGCCTAAAAAGGCTAAGAAGGATTTTCAAAAACACGAAATCCGACCCAAACAAACTCCGATTGAATTCATTTTTACATCATTGGAACCGTCTTGTTGAACACTAAAATGCAAACATTAAATTGTAAACAATAAACCCAAATATTAAAACCAAAACTTTAAAAACAAACCATAAAGCTAAAGATAAAACCTAAAAAACCAAAATCAAGCCCTAAAATCTAAACTTTAAAAGTTGTTATTAAAACTAAAACTTAAAAGCTAATATTGTAGGGTTCGATAACACGATTCCAACGCCATCGAAATGAGTTCAATCGGAGTTCGTTTAGGTCGGTTTTCGAGGTTTTAAAAATCCTTTTTAGCCTTCTTAGGCAAAATGGACTTTTTATTTGATCTTTCCCCTATATATATATATATATATATATAATGAAGAATATATGATTAAAAACTTTTGTTATTAAACCATTAATATGATTTTGAATAAGAAAATTGTAAAAAGTATTAATTTAGTAAAGAAGATTTATTTTGTTAAAAAGGGTTAATTTGTGTGTATTTATTTGTGACATAGTCTAAATTTTGAGTGCCTCTAGAAAATTCTTTAATTTAGTGTAAAAGCAACAACAACCTTACCCAGTATAAACCTACTTTTCAGTAGGGTCTGGGGGAATGATATATACAAACCTTACCCCTATCCCAATTGGGATAGAGAGGCTACTCCAAAAGAGTCCCCGGCTCAAAGTTATCGTTTGAAGTTGACCATCCCAATGATTTTAACGTTACCTTCACAAATAACTAAAATAACGTTAAAATTAGTGCACTTTTACTTTTGCCCTTCAAGGGCACACACATATATACATTATATGCGTGCACCACAAATGGGACGTAATTTAGTGTAAAAGCATGAAAATGATTACGATTTAGGGTTTTGTGTAGAAGTAGTGAAATTTTCAATTGATATTGTGTGTGACAATAGAGCATCTTTTAATAGCTGCTAATACAATTTCATGATAAAACAAAATATTTTGAAATTAATTCACGCTTTATAAAAGAAAAAATTGTTTGTGATGTTAAATTGAAAAAATGTTTCTAGAGTTGTTAAATTGTCAACATGGATTTTAAATTAATTGCAAATATTCACATAGGCTAAAGTATCACTCAATACCATTTTCTTTAAGAAATTAAGTTAAAGTCAACGATACGTAATTACAACTTGAATTAAGGAGATTAACTAAAATTCAATTTGGTTTATACGTAATTGTTATTTGAATTTGATTTGATGGTGTTTTTTAGTTTAAGACTACTTTATTATTATTATTATTATTATTATTATTATTATTATTATTATTATTATTATTATTATCATTATTATTTTATATTTTTAAATAAAGCAAGAAGTGGTTCTTTGGAAATTGACTTTGTGTAAGGTATGTGACTATTCTTTATTTGTGAAAGAGTTAAATGCCGAAATGGTCCTTGTGTTTATATCGAAAATGTCATTTTAGTCCCTAAATAAAATTTGTTGCCATTTTAGTCCTTGTATTTTAATTTAGTTGTCAATATAGTCCTTCTAGTTGTCATTTTAGGGACTATATTGGCAATTAAATTTCAAACACAATGAGTAAAATGGCAACAAAAATTTAGACGAAGGACTATATTGGCAACTAAATTAAAAAACAAGGATTGAAATGGCAACAAATTTTATTTAGGGACTAAAATGACATTTTTGATATAAACACAGGTACCATTTTGGTATTTAACTCTTTGTGATATTTGAAAATGATTATATTAAGTTCTTTTAGTGGTATAAGACGGTTAAGACCTACCTTTCAATGTGAAGGTCATGGGTTCGACTCTCACTTGAGGAACTTTAATGGATATCAGGTGAGGGGAGAAATCTTAAGTTTAATCTCAAGTTCTGAACCGATGAAGGGTGCAGTTTTCACAGCAAATAAGCTGGTTTCTGCACATCAGATGTAACTTTTTCGAGGGAGGTCCCGGTAAAACGGGCTATCGCTCCCTTGAGGAAGGGGTCTTCTAAGGCCTGCTGGCGTGGTGCATATGACACGACATTACATTCGGTTGTTGCTAAAATAAACGCTTTAAAAGAAATAAACAATGTAAAGTTGTTTCATAGTAAAATTCATGATTTAGGATCTAGGAAAATGTGTATTTTCTAGGCATTGAATTTCTTGAGTCAACCGAAGAAATTTATCTGTATATCTCAAAGTATAATGTGAGTTATTATTTTTTTTTTTTAAAGTTTTTCAGGCAACATAGCAGGTCTCTTAATAACACTTCTAGTCTTTTTCATAAAGAAACCTACATTTTAGACTGTTTTATTGTGAAAATCTCTTGCTCAATCAAGAGCAAATTGTTCTCAAAGGCGGAGAATTCAAGGAGACAACGCTATAGCCCTTTGGTATAATGTTAGTTATTTAATTTTCAACTACCAAAGGGGTTCTAGTCTAGTGGTAGCCCCTTGACTTCTCTTATGAGAAGTCTTGGGTTGGAGTCTCACTTAAATCAAATATTGTTCTGGGTGAGCCAGGGGTTTTTGTAGTTGTAGGTTTCCTTCTGGGTAGGTGGGTCAGGTCACCACGCTCTGTTATTCGGGCGGAAGGGTGATCTATTTTCCAGGGTGATCCCGGGTGACCGAACGTTTGCTGTTAAATTTTTTTTTTTTAATTTTCAACTATTTGGTTGTATACATGTTTAATACTCAATTGAACACGAGTTTTGCAAGAGCAAAGAAAGTATTTTATTTTTCAAATATAAATAAATATGTATGTTTAGTAACATTAACATATTTTTATCGACGCTTAGGTGTAAATTTCATTTATAAACGAGTTTTTGTGATAATTTACAAGTTATTAAAACCACTAAGGCACTAACATACAACACATCAAAATTGATTTGAGATTTTGTTTTTATAGTTTTTTTTCCCATGATGAATCAGTGTATTGTCTCGTCTTTACAAGTTTTAACACATCCTTTGTAACACACTTTTCACCAAATAGTTTCAATTTAGTAGTAAAATTATGATTATTTATGTTTAATTTATGTGTTTTTAATATTTCTCCAAACAAAATGATTTTGGAATGTCTACTATTGCGTTGAATATATGGTGTTGTATATTTGGCGGACATCTTGAATACAAGCAAGGGTACAAATGTGCCAAAGTTTAACTTGACATATATAATTATAGAGGGAGGTTCAAATAAGAAGGATATTTTGCCTAAGAACAATAAGAACAATTTAAAAACAACATTTGACAACCCTAATTAAATTCGATTGAACTAATTCCGGATGCGTTGGAACCGTCTCGTCGAACTCTACGATCTTAGCATTTAGGGTTTAGCTTGTATGGTTTAGAAAATTAGGTTTTATAATTTGGCTTAGCGTTTGGCCTTAAAGTTTAGCTTTTAGGGTTTAGATTTAGCTTTTTAGGTTTAACTTTCGGATTTACGATTTCTTTTTAGGATTTAGGGTTTAGTTTTAAGGTTTAGGATTTAGTTTTAACGTTTAAGATTACGGTTTAAGATTACGGTTTAGCTTTTAGCATTAGGTTTTAGGTATAACTTAAGAGTTTAGCTTTAGTTTTAACTTTTGAGTTTAGATTTAGTATTTAGCTTTAGGGTTTAAGATTTAGCTTTAGACTTTAGGGTTAGGGTTTAAATTTCTACAAGACGGTTCTAATGCATCTTAAATGAGTTCAATAGGAGTTTGTTAGAGTTGTCAATTGTCAAATGTCATTTTTAAATTTTTATTAAGCAAAATCTTGTTCTTATTGGATCTTACCCCTATAATTATATATCTATCTTAACCGTGACACAACCCAAACATCTAATAGGGATCACAATATAAATTCTATTATCTTCAATAAATTACAAAGACAGTTTTTTTTATCGTATAATAACCTAGGAATGATTGTAATTTAGTTAATTATAATTTTTATCATTTCACGTCTTAAGTTAATGGTAAAACTATTTTATTTATTAATTACTAGCTAGGTTAGTAATGTACTAATGTGTATTAAAAAGATTAAATAAATATATTATTAATTAGTTATGAATAAATATTTTAAAAATATAAACAAAAAATTGAAATAAAATATTATTGAAATTAATTATAAGTAAGTAATATATAAATAAAATAATAATATTATTTTTTAAGACTTAGATAATCAATTATAAAAACTGTTTTTAAATGTCGTTTTACATAAATATCTTGTTGTTTAAAAATTTTAATTTTAACTATTTTGTTTTCTAATATTTTTTAAAATTGTTTGATATAATAATTTTGTTTATAAAAATGATCAGTTTTTAAACTATTTTATACTTTAATAGACTTCTTCGTTTTAAAAAAAATTCATAATTTATTTCAATTTGATTCTTATAAAGTGGAGCTTTTAATAAAAAATATTTTTACGAAATCTATTTTTTTATCATTTTATTATTTAATAAAATAAAGACGTTGTTTAGTAGGAGAAAAATGTAGAAAAATTAATTTCAAGATACTTCATAAAATAAAATAATTTTATTTTATTTTTATTTATCATTAAAAACGTATTATTTAATTTATGACGTAAATTAAATTAAAAACTATTATTCATAAACTTTATTATGAACAAAGGTTTAAAGTTTAAACTTTAAAACAATATAGATAATTTATGAAATTTAGGAATAAACAGTTGACTAATAAAAGGGTACTCACAAAAGTCTGTGCCCATCTCTATTTAAATTTCTTTCGCTTTTAGTTGTTTGCTTTTGAAACTAATCATTATAATTTGTGTTTCTTTAAATTAGCCTTTATCTCAATTTGTTTCTTTTTTTTGAACGATGAACGTCTCAATCGTGTGAACCACTATTTTCAGGTCATGTCATCAATGTCTAGTTACCTAGACCTTTCATGAGCCACCACAACCACCCCAGAAAGAAACCCCACTGGGAAAACCCCTGACCCCCCTCAGACCCCTTTTTCGCTACGGGAGGGATTTGAACCCATGACTTCCC
Organism: Mikania micrantha; assembly: GCA_009363875.1. Lineage (NCBI taxonomy): Eukaryota > Viridiplantae > Streptophyta > Magnoliopsida > Asterales > Asteraceae > Mikania > Mikania micrantha. Next base: position 38,599,274 of record CM018685.1, read on the forward strand.
ATTTGAAAGAATCATGGGGTACCATTAGGGGTGTCATTCGGGTTGGTTCCTCGGGTTTCGGGTTGCTCGGGTCGGGTTATTCGGGTTTTTAATATGAAATTGGAACCGAGAACCGAACCATTTAACTTCGGTTTAATTGGTTCTCGGGTTTCGGTTCTCGGGTTTAATCGGGTTGGGTTAAACGGTTCTCGGGTAATACTTGAAAAACTAATATACTATTTTTCAAACAAATAAAATTAAAACATGTTTAACCAAAACATACATTTCTTTAAAAATTTCAAATGTTTAACCATAACATAACAAAAACGTGTTTAACCAAAACATACATTTCTTCAATAATGTCAAAAAATATAAAGGATTTGAAAATCAAAAAATGTTATCGCCCCTTAGAATCCTAGTTCGGGTTATTCGGGTTTACCCGAACAAATCTAGTGGGTACCCAAGGACCGAACCATTCTAAGTTTTCGGGTTCGGGTAATAGGCTTTTTCGGGTTGGGTATTTTCGGGTTCGGGTATGAGTTTTTCGGGTTGGTTCTTCGGGTTCGGGTAAAAAACACACCCCTAGGTACCATTGAGACAATGTCTCTTTTGGTCTCAATTTGTTTCTTTATATATTAAACACATGCATCATTAGCATTATTTTTTTCATTTCCGTAATATTTTAATACTTATATTGATTTTACAATTTTTTTTTTGTTTTTTCTCCGGTAACTTTTGATATGTAGTGTTTTGATATGCTATGAATATATTGTTGTGACGTGTTTATTTTTATCTACACTTTGATATAATGTTTAGGGGCAACTTCATAGAAATGTAACCAACTTTCAGCTTTGTTTCAATTAGGTCACTCATATTTTTTTTGTTCCGATTAAGTCACTCATACTTTTTTTGTTCTGATTAGGTCAAAAAAAAGTATGAGTGACCTAAGTGAAACAAATCTGAAAGTTGGTTACATTTGTATGACATTTTCCCTAAATTTTATTCAAAACCAAGTCGGTTTGCCTTTCAACAAAACCGAGTCATTATGCATTTCGGTGTAAATTTTTATTTGAAACTGACTTTTACCCCCCTTTTGTTAGAAATTCGTTTCCGTGTTTCTTAACGTTCATTTTTACAATGACTTGACTTCTCCTTGATTTCAGCATGTGTTGCTAGGTTCTTCAAAACCATGCCAGTCTTAGTTTAGACCAAACCGATCCGAGCAACATTTCGGTGTTTCTTGTTGTTCATCTTTACAATGATGTGAATTCTCCTTGATTTCAACATTGACTGTTGTGAGTTATTTTTATCAACGTTTCAACATTCATAATCAAGCTGCTACAACTTTATACATTTCTCTCAACCAATTTTACCGCTGCAACACGCAACTCTTTTCAAAGATACGATATGTTTATTTTTATCCATGTTAAACTTGGTCATATGTGACATACTTTTTTGCTTCCTTTTTTTTTAAATTCACTTTTTTGTTTCATCTGACCTATATATATATTGTCAATTTTGTTTGCACAAAGCGCATCCATTGCACGTTATCTATTAAAATGTTAAATTTTATGTAGATTATCGTTTATAAAAATTAAAATGTTAATGCCCATGAGTTGGCGAGCGCTGAATCGAAAAACTCCATTACCTCATTAAACCTAAATTTTATGAGAATCATGTAGTGTCAGTTGATGTACAAGCTCATTGACACTGATTCCCACTTGTTAATATATATTTACAAAGAAAAATGAACAGAAAAAATTAATCATACAAAATTGTTGTGTACATGTTGCCTCTTTAACGCCTACATATTAGTTTCTGCCTTTACAAAAACTCTATGTAAATTTGTTAGTTGTCTACATCATATTTGATGCGCTGTAAAATGAGTACGACACAAAATAGTTAAACCAAACTTACAAACTACATTCAAGATTTAAAATATTAATTGAATTAGCCTGTGACTTTTCAATGCAAACGTAAATGGTTCAAGTCTCATTTAGGACAACTTATTATATGTGAGACAAAGATTTTATGATAGCAAGCCTTCGGTAAGACTTAGCAAAGATGGGTACCTGAAAAGGTTGGGTATACACGACCCGATCACCCGAATCCGATGAACAAAATAAAGCAAAATTCGAGATTGAAGATCATATATTGGAATATGAATTCAGGTAGGGGTGTGCACGGGTCGGTTTTTGGCTTAGTCCAAACCCAAACTGAAATTTTGGTTTTTGGGTTTTTGAACCCAATTGGGTTCAGTTTTTATTTTTTTAAAACCCATTGTGGTTTCGGTTTTTTCTACTTACATTTATAAAAACGTTTCAAAATATTGTATTAATTAAAAATATTTTAAACTACACCACCTCTTAACATTTAAAAGTATAAGATTAGGAAAAATAAAACAAGCCATGCAAACAAGTTTGGGAGTTATAAGATTACAAAAAATAAAATAAACATAAGCATCGTTGTAGTCTTCATATTAATCTTCATTTTCAATATTCACTCGTATCCTTCTTTTTGGGTGTTTTTGTTTTGGATTAAAACTCTATAAATAAGATATATTCATTAGTATCATAAAAAAAACACACACACACACATATAATGGTATTATTAGTTTATTACTGTATACATTTAATCCATATATATATATATATATATTACACATAGTAAAAATAAAAATAACTGGTCGCTTCGGTTTTTTTGGTTTTTATTTTAGTTAAAACCGAATCCGAATTTTCGGTTTTTTGGAAAACTTAAACCAAACCCGCCGGCTTCTATTTGGGTTTGGTTTTTTCGGTTTAGGTTTTTTCGGTTCTGGGTCGGTCTTTTTGGTTTAATGCACACCCCAAAAATCGGGTATCGTTTAGGACTCGGTCTTTCGGTTGGTCTCACTACAATGAACTGCATCAAAGACGTAAATTGCAGGCAGAATGGGTGAAAGACAACTTGAATGGATGGAACTAGGTGTTTACCCGCACGCTGTTGCGGTAATCCGTGTTAAATAGAAAATAACATGATATATACTTTATTAAATTTTGCAAAAAAAATATTGAGTCGTATCACTCTTTTGATATGGGTGTTTGATCATGCTGGCGGTAACAATATCATAAATATCAAACACATACCAAAAAACTTGTCATAACGGGTGTTAGTCAGTCCAAAACAATAAATAGAATTGTCGCAAAAGCAATTGTTATTTTTAATAAGTTCATTAAATTAGAATTGGTAATATTTAATATTTTTTAACGCCGGTGGATTTTCGCATGCTATCTATAGCAAACCGCCGTGAGACCATATCCCGCAAATCAAAGGAAACCGAATAAATCTATAAATCATCTCCCTTTATTGTATTTGAACAATTTAATGTTTAAATATTCAACTTAGGAACTGTTGCAATTTTTTTTATAGTTAAAAAATTCATTTAACAAAAAAAAATTAGCACAGGCGGGAATCAAACGCTCCAGCATGAAACAGTATACCTATATTACCCCAACTTGCCATTTGATCTAGCCTTACAAAGGTTAGTAATGTTGACACTATTACCAATATATATAAAATAAAAATGTTAAAAAAAAATAGTATTCCTCTTCGTTTGTAATCATTGCTTCATAATTGTATATATACTAATGGGTTCTTCCGCGCATTGTAGCAGGAATTTCGATACAGTTGCAAATACAAGAACAAAAACAACACATCAGATCACAATAGTTGTCACTTCGGTATATAAGATTAATGTGTACTCGTTGTAAATGTGACTGTCACAACAAAAAGAAATAAATGGTAGTACTTAGTCGTAAAATTTAGTACTAGAAAACACAAATATAAGACCAATCTTATTTTATTTTATCTTATTATTATAATAAACAAAAATCATTTTTGACACTTGTCAAGTTTTTAAATCAATATTGCCACATGTCTTCATTTTATCATCTAACTCAACTCTCTTTCATATTAAATAATTTTATTAACTCTCTTATTAAATAACTAAAATATTAATGATATTATTTACCTTTAAATGTTAAAAATTGGTTTTTAGAAAAATAAAAAATTAATTAAAAAACACTTAAAATAATTTCAAAAATATTAATTTTTTTATGAAACAAGTTTTCTAAAATTTTTTTTAAAAAAAATGAAATAAACTATAAAACAGAGATTTTAAACAAAATAATTTTTATAAACAAATAACATTTTAACACGAAATGCTTAAAAAAATACTTTAAAAACTAAAAGTTATAAAAATGATAGGGAAAATTGCATCTTTGGACATTTTGTTTAATGATATTTTTGATGTCGACGGAGCTTAGCTTATAAACTAACTAAAAACCGACTTTAAACTAGACAAAAAGTAATAAATCTAGACTCTCTAAAACCTAAGCTACCGACAGGCAAGTGTACCTATCGTATGTAGCACGACAAAAGTAAGTCCGGATATCGAACCCACAGACTTCTACAGACTGTACTAACTAGACTCTAGGACTTACTTTTGTCGTGCTACATACGATAGGTACACTTGCCTGTCGGTAGCTTAGGTTTTAGAGAGTCTAGATTTATTACTTTTTGTCTAGTTTAAAGTCGGTTTTTAGTTAGTTTATAAGCTAAGCTCCGTCGACATCAAGTTTTTGGCGCCGTTGCCGGGGACTTCTTAGTCGATTGCGCTTACTAGTTCTTGTTCTTATCTGTGCATATTTGTGTTTATTTTGTTTTCAGTTTTAGTTTATTTTATTTTGTTTTGTTTTATTTCTTTTTGATTTGCTTTTATTTGATTTGCAGGTTTGGTAGTGTATGCCCCACCTACGCTCACACGGACCGCCACCTGAGCTTTATTTGCCTTCAAGGAGCGATTCGCGGGACTTTTCTGAAGGTTCTACGAGCGAGGTAAGTGCTTCTACTCCCATTTCTGCTAATTCTTCTGAGCACACTCCATCTTCTTCTTCTACTTCTTCCACCCATTCTAGTCCACGCTTGCACTTTGTTCCACCCATGGAGGCGCGTCGCACGGTTCACCAGCAGGCCACTGCTGGATTCACGGGACTTAACAATCCCATCACTGTGCCAAATATCACGAATGAAAATTCGTGGCAGATTCCTTCATATATTATGACAGCCATTAATAACTCTCAGTTTAATGGCCGGGATGATGAGGATGCTCCAGCACATATAGCTCGCCTCACTCGCATCTGTGGTACCTTTAATCTTCAAGGTGCCACTGAAGATGCTATTTTTCTGCAGCTATTTCCCTTCTCACTTGCGGGAAGAGCAGCCACATGGCTTGACTCGCATCCTCCAGGCACCTTCATAACATGGGTCAGTCTTCGAGATGCTTTTCTTAAAAAGTATTTCCCACCTGCTAAGGCAGCCCGCTTGAGAGATGAGATCCATTCTTTCCGAATGGCCCCCGATGAGCCCTATTATCTTGCTTGGGAGAGGTTCCAAAACCTTCTTAGCAGATGCTCCCAGCATGGTCTTTCTGATTGGGCCCTTGTAGAGAAATTCTACAATGGTCTAACTTATGAGACCCGTGCTCGTTTTGACACTTCTGCGGGTGGTCATCTTATGGGAAAAAGGGATGTTGCTGAGTGCACCGATATGTTTGAGAGTTTTGCTCAGGCTGAATATGAGCAGAGGTCTGCTAATAGGAATTCCAATCCTATTTCTAGTTCCTCCTCTTCCACGAGAGGAGTTCACCACGTTAATGTGGATACTAGTGTGGCAGCTGCTCTAGAGGCTTTGGCGAGAGATGTGAAGGATCTGAAGATGAGAGTAGACAGATGTGAGATCTGTAGAGGTGGCCATGCCACTTCTGAGTGTTTAGTGAGCCAGGAGCAGGCTAATTATGTAGGAGGACAGGGTAGGTTTGGGCAATCTTATAACCCCAGTTGGGGAAATTCTCAGAACCAAACCTATAGATCTTCAGGCAATCCCCCTGGTTTCCATCATAGTTACCCTCAAAACCAGGGGCAGTCTAGTGGTAGTTCTGGTAGCACTTCAGGTGCTGGTGGTGGTTTGGGTAGGATAGAGGAGTTATTGACTCAGTTAGTGGCAAAAGATGCCACTACACAGAAGATCCTACATGAGCATGATGTTCTCCTCAAGAACCAGCAATCTGCGTTCTTGGATTTACAGCGAACGGTTGGTGACATCGCCAAACGGTTGGATGAACGGCCTCAAGGCCAGTTCCCGGGTCAGCCCCAAACCAACCCAAACGCCCACGTTAAGGCGGTCACTACTCGTTCTGGAGGAGGTAGAGGAGAGGTGTTCATACCACCAGTTTTAGTAGAAGTTGAGGAGAGTGAGAGGGTGATCCCACCGGTTGAGTTAGATGAGGAGGAACCGGTGGATGAGGAGATAGAGATGGAGACTCCTGGGAGGGTGCCCCCGAGGCTAGTCCCAGCAAGTACCGCACCTAACAGTGAGTCTCCCGTTGAGAAGCCGGCAGTTGGTAAGCCGGTCAAGTTCAAACCCACCACGGAGATTGATCTTACCCGTGTTCCTTATCCGGCACGCTTGACTAATCAAAAGCACGCTAAGGAATATGGGCACTTTCTTGACATGTTTAGACAACTCAAGATCAATCTCCCTTTTATTGAAGCCCTTCAGCACATACCCAAGTATGTGAAGTTTCTGAAAGAGTTGTTGAAGGGTAAGGACCGTTTAGGAGAGGTCGCCAACATTCCATTGAGCGCGGGTTGTTCCGCGGTGATTTTAAACAAGCTTCCCGAAAAGCTTGCAGATCCGGGAATGTTTACTATCCCATGCTTATTTGGAGATGATGTGAGGAGGTATGCTCTAGCGGACTCAGGGGCTAGCATCAATCTGATGCCATATTCTTTATACGAGAAGCTAGCCCTTGGTGATTTGTCCCCCACACGCATGACTTTGTCGTTGGCGGACCGGTCCGTGAAGTGTCCTCGGGGCATCTTGGAAAACGTGCTAGTGAAGGTTGATAAGTTTGTTTTCCCCGTGGACTTTGTGGTTATGGATATGGAGGCGGATACCAATGTTCCCATCATTTTAGGACGTCCGTTTCTTCGAACCGCTAAGGCCGTCATTGATGTTTTTGACGGGAAGCTCTCACTTAGGGTCGGTGATGAGACGGTCACTTTTGCGGTAGCCAAATCCATTAGTAAAGGAGGGATTGGTGAGGGTGTTGATAAACCCAAGTGTGGGGATGTTAAGAAGAAGCCGGAGGTGATGAGGAGTTTTGTTGATGGTGAGATGTGGGAGGAGGTTGAAAATGGTTCGTTTCCGAGCGAATGGGAGGAGATTTCTTTCGATCCTCCCACTTGAGTTGAGTTTGAGGAAGCTCTTGGGTTAAACTCCCAATTGTAGAGTTTGTAAGTTATTTTGGGTGTCGTTGGTGTGTTTTTTTTTTTTTTCATTTTTCGTTTCTGTTTTTCGTTGTTTTTCGTTGTTTTTCGTTTTTGTGTGTTTTAATTTGTTTTGCAGGTTGTTAATCAATTTGATGCCATAATGATGAATTGGAGCCACCAGGTATGCCTTAGAAAGTTTTGGAGTAGTTTTGTGAGATTTGGGGTAAAAATTTTGGCTAAGGCATGGAAATGCCAGAAACTCTCTGGAAAAATGACCCCGTCGCGTCACGCGACACCCACTGGGACATCTGTCGCGCTACGCGAGATAATATGGTCAACACGCGGGTCAAACTTCTGTCGCGTATCGCGACGGACTTTTTAAAATATGTCGCGGTACGCGACGAATCCTGGAATGTTTTTAAATGATTAAAAACCCTAGTTTTCAAGTTTTACCCCCAATTTCCTTTCATACATCGTGTTCACTACCGTAGGAGGCTTTCTAAGTTCATTTTTGTTGCATTGAGTTGATGTTTTTCAAATTTTTAGTTAGTTTTTAATTTTCTTTGTGTGATGTGTTTTTCTTTATTTATTTTAGTTAATTGGTAAGGTCGGTTGGTGGTTAGGCTTAATCATGGATATCATTATACTGTTTTGGAAGTGTTGATGCTTGTTTGATCTTTGTTTTGTGTAGATCTTATGTTATTGTTTATAGCTTGCGGAGCAGAATTGTAGATTGTGGAGCTACGTGGAAAGATTGGTACTCGACAGTCTTCTATTCAACCAGCTAAGTCATTTTCAGTTTTTAGTTTTTAGTTTTTAGTTTTCTTTTGGTTTTCCTTTTTCTCTACATTGGGGACAATGTAAAGTTTAAATGTGGGGATGATGGGAAAGTTTAGTCTTGTTTTAAGTAGTTAGTTTTTGAATTCTAGTTTACTTAAGTTTTGAGTCAAATTTTTTTTTAAAATTTATTTTTATTTTTATTTGTTTTAGCTTAGATCTTTCTTGTTCTTAGTTAAGTTGGTTGCAAAAGCACGATGGGAAATGATAGAAAAGTTAGGTTTTATGGTTTCATTCATAGTTAACTTGTTGGTTTGTGTTTTATGCTTTGGTTATGGGATGTGTAGGTAGGCTCAACTGATTGTATTTGTCCCTTAGGATTGGTATAATTTTACTTAAATGCATGATTTTCATGGGAAACATCTTGGGAATTTGGAATTAATGAAACTGTTTTCTAGTTGTAAATGAATCTTTGCATAATAACAAATGAGAGTTTTGAAAATTTGATTTTTTGTGTTTGGCACATAAGTACTCTTTTTATGAGAATAAATTCGAGTCTTATGGCGCCTCCATTTCACCAAATAAGCTGAGCTAAAAGAAAAAGATAAAAGAAAGAATTTGGATGAAAACTTATGTGTCACACGCCGGGTTGCAGCCTGGTTGAAACACCACTGAGTTAAGTTCAATGTGTAAAAAGAAAAATGCTCACGCTTTCACTTGCTTCCATTATAAAAATCTAATTTGAGAAATTTCTTATTTGTTTATATGTAAGGATGACTTGAAAGCTAGAGTTCAGGATTGATTTGGTTTTAATCTCCTAAGTGTGGGTCTAATGAAATGAAATGTAGAATATGAACTTAATGAACCATGATTGAGGGACAATAATAATCAGTATGGGTTTAAGAGGATAACGATACTTGCAATCTTTTCCAAAGCATTTAAATTTTGAATTAATGAGTTTAACTGTGTCGAAACCGTTTTATCTAGCTATGATCCCAGATTTTTGCATAAGCCTTTTTCAGGGACGAAAAAGGGATAAGTGTGGGGATGTGATGTGTTGCAAAACACATCTGTTTTTCCATTTGTTTCTATTGAATTTCTGTACAGTTTTATTCGTTTTAGAGTCGATTTATGCTGGTTCTTCACAATTCTGTAATTTCATGCTCGTAGGTAATAAACATGTCATTTTGGTGCAAAAGATCAAGCAATTGAGCTCCTGGTTGGATGAAGACGGACCCGAAGATAAAATAAGTCAAAAGCTGGAAAAATACATTGTCGCGTACCGCGACAACTTAAAGAAACCCTGTCGCGTAGCGCGACAGGTAGAAATGACTATTTTGTCCTTTTAATGATTTCGGGTTTGACCCGACTATTTTGTCGGGTAGTGGGTATCCTCGCGTAGCGCGAAGGTTTACTTGATGCCTGTCGCGTTACGCGACAGGGTTAAAAGCGCAGAAAATCGAGTTTAAGATTTGTGAAACGGCTGGAGACGGGGGGATTCGATTCTGGACGATTAGAGACGACCTAGGAGGCGACAAGAGGCTAGAGAACGAGATCGGAGTTGATTTTGATCATCGGGAAGCCCTAGACGAGTGATCCGAAGGGTGTAACGTGATCGGTTTACTTTGTTTCTCTTATATCTCATGTTTTCTTACTTTAAACAGATTATGGATTGTTTTCATATGATGTTTAGTGGCTAAACTCTTAGAACTATCTAGGTTGGATGATTATGCATGTTTGATTTTGGTTTGATTCGGTTTTGGAACATTATGATGTGAATGATTTATGATTTAAAAACTTGGTTTGGAATATTGGATGTGTATGTGTGTCTTGGATTGTTAATTGATTGATATGATGTTCCTCATGTGTCTTGGCGATTGTGTATCGCAAAATAGGTGCATGCTAGAATCAATTACTGTGTGTTTTTGATTAGTGGATTTACGTGGAAAGATTGGTACTCGACAGTCTTCTATTCAACCAGCTAAGTCATTTTCAGTTTTTAGTTTTTAGTTTTTAGTTTTAGTTTTTAGTTTTTAGTCATTTTCATTTTCATTTTCAGCTTTTAGTTTTTAGTTTTTAGTTTTTAGTAATTGATTCTAGCATGCACACATATATAAACATCTATATATGCATATATTTGTATATATCGATATATCCATGTGTATATATGCCTATATATATTTATATATACATGTGCACACACATATACGGTCCGGTCCGGTTTTTCAAGACCGGTTTTTTATGAAAACCGTAAACCAAACTGTTTATTACAGTTTTAAACTTTTGAAACCGACCGAACGAATGTTTGAAAAAAACCAACTGTGAAACCAAACCGATATACGGTTTGGGCGGTTTCGCAGTTTGTAACCGGATCGTGACCACCCCTAGCCTTGAACCTAAACCATCAAAACAATAATACATTTGATGCTTCAATATGAAAATTATATGTATTTATTTAGTAATTATTATTATTAAATTAGCTTTCCTATTCACATGTAATAATTACTTTTAATGTTTGTATATATAATAATAGTAAAGTAAGGGAATGATTATTTTGGAAACTTGGTCAAGATGAAGAAACTTTGGAAACCTTTTTGTAGCCTTTGATTAAATATTTGGATGGTTGAGATGGATTTAGAAAAGTGAGATGATTATAATTTGATTTAAAAAATGGATTATAGTACACTATAGTACAAAAGGGGTAGATTGGTAATATATTATTTTGTACTTGTCAACTAAATAAAAAACAAAAGGTACACCTTCTCTCATCTCTTTTTCACAAAATTCAAAATCATGAGACATAAGTTTCAAACATAATTTATTATGCAAAATTATGTTTGCATGATTCAAAATTATTTCAGCTACATATTTTTTATTTATATTTTGTTACATCGAAGTTACATGATTCATTATGCAAAATTATGTTTGCATGCGTTCTTGAATAAAATTTGAAGTCACTTTGATTTTGTTACCTTTATGTAACATGGTTCCTTTTTATTAATTTTATATACGTAACCAACTATTACATAAAAGTTACATGTATGTAACTTTGAATGTCTTTGAAGTATTTTCTTTTACATGTATGTAACATTGTGTTACAAGTGTTACATATGTACACTAAGTGTAACTAGAGATGCACAAAAAATCAGTTAACTAAACCAGTGTCGGTTCTTAACAAGTTAGAAACCTGTTTTTAAAGCAGTTTTAGGTTTTTAAGTAACCTGAAACCTCATTTGTATTGTGTAACGTTACTGTAACAAGGTAAAAAATGTTCAATTTTTTTAGGACTGTTTTCAGGGATAAATTAACTGCATATATGTAATGTAACTTCAATGTAACAGGTGTATCATGCCAAAAAACACAAAAAAAAAGATGAAAGTCGTAAACATTTGGAACTGACATGTAATGTAACATCAATGTAACACGCATATCAATCACTTGTTCAAATCTGATGGAAATAAATATCTGGTTGAAATAATAAGGATCAATTACATATATCTCCTTGTTAAAATCATTTATTACATATTTACCCAATCATAAAACTAAATTACATATTTTCCCTTTCTAAACCAAATATATTATATATTTATCCATTTCATTAAAAAACAAATTATGTATTTCCTATTTTACCCTTAATGAACTAACTAAAAACAATTTACATATTTATCTTTACTAAGGGACAATATTGGAACATGGGGATATTTGTAATTTTAGTTTAACCTTGGGGATATATGTAATTTTGATGTTTAATAAAGGGATATATGATATTATCCCAAATAAAAAAACATAAATATTCAAATTTGAATACTGTACTATGAAAAAAAGAAAATTATAATACTAACTAAAAAGAAACCAAAATAAAATATAAGAGTGTATAAAAATCAAGTGTCAAATTAGTCCGTCTAGATGTAACATAAACGTAACTTGATAAAATATAAGTATCTGATTTTAATTTTTTTTATCTAAATATTACGAAATGAAAATATTGGAAATCTATTATGAAATTATGCATTACTATAAAAGGAATATTAGTTGGAAAAAAAAGGAATATAAAAAAACTGAAGTTAAATAAATGCAGACCTTTAAATCAGAAAAAAATGGTTATAATGTTATAAAATATGGTGAAAATAAATAAAACACAACCAAACAATGTACTAGGTATAACAATAAATATACACAATATCCCGAAAAACGTAACATAGATGTAACAAAGACATCACTTTACACAGCCAGCATCCTATCAAATATTTTATTCATTTAAAAATTCTGGTGGGAAAATAAAATGGGAGAAATGTTTAAAAATTAAATATTTTATTTTTGGTTTGATTTTGAAGAGAGAGAATGTAGTTAAATAATAAAATATTTGAAGAGAGAATGTGATTAAATAATAAAATATTGTATGCGGGTATTTTTGTTGGAAAAGACTAAATTACCCTTGTATTATATAGGATTATTAAAATAAAATGATGATGTGGCTAAATATGGACCAAGTATGTGGTTTTCAAAGTTTCTTCAACTCAACATGGTTTCCAAAATATACATATCCTAGTAAAGTAATAGTAATTAGCAACCTCAAGTCACCGGTCATTGATGCCTCGTGTCATTGTTGTGATTACTTTCGTGGTCTCAAAATTCGGTGAGTAAAATTATGATTTATTCTAAGGTGTTGAATTTAACATGATTTAAAGAGATATTATTATTATTGGATTGAACATAAGTTGAGATAGCGAAATTTCTTTGTGTATGACATATGCATACAAAGTGTTTGATGTAATTTTTCCAAATCCAAAACATTGAATTACATTTCTTCTTCATTCTGAGCATAGAAAACACAAATACGAAACTTAAATTTCTTGCCAGATAGATGAATGTATGGTATATTTGTGTCTTAAAATTCAACTTAGATCTTCAAACAACAATTGATTAATTGTCTTAGTAGGCGTTTTAGTTTAAAATCAGTATTTCGGTCCGGTCCTAATTGTCGGGTTTTATTGTAAGCTACCTGGTAACCGACCTGAACCCGAATGAGGTGATATTCTAGGACCAAAACTGCACCAAAAGACTCAAACAGTTTTGGTTACCAGTTCTTTCTGGTTCGGTTGTTAGGTTTTGTTTGGGCACCTGGTAAAATGTACACTCCTAATCTTGGTGGGTTTTCTACTTTTCTTTGCACCGGTGGGCGAGCCAGGTCACAAACGTTGTTGGCATTTCATGAGAGTGTGTTACACGGGTTGAGTAAAAATCACTAATATAATTCATAAATATATGAAATAAGAAATTAGATAAAAACCATACTATTTCAAAATAAAAACATCAAATTAAACATATAATGTAACAGTTATAAGTAAATCATAAATCGTTCTCTAAATGTTTCTTTATACACCACATTAAATGTTTTATTCGTAACTTTTCCTTCTGCATCTAATATTGATAATTTAATTTTATCCCTACTCTTGACTCTTGATAATGCCAAGCACATAAAATTGTCTATGGTTGAAAACTGGTTGTCGCAAATACAATCTAACTCTTGGTAGTGATTGTCCTTAGTTTTATTAATAGTCGTCACAAAACATACTGAATTTGGAATTTGTCTTCTCTGAAACTTGAATGAAATCTTTTTGTCTGAATGTATGATATTAATTATTGGAATAAATACGCGAGAACCAATATGTGGCTAAAAATAGAACAATAAATAATTTAATTTTCATATATAAGTAAGATACAATTTAAATTTAAAATAATATTTACTATTATGCTTACAATTCTAGTTATCATTCATGATGGAGACTTTGGAAGATAAACATTGAGCATTTGATCTTTTTGACATATCCTTAAACATTCACATGATAATTAGTTAAAGAAATGACGATGAAATTAACAAAATAAATAACATGATGATTGGATAGTGTATTATGTATACTATAATTAAAGTATAAAATAAATTAAATTAAATAATGAATCGTTTATTTTTTTAGCTTATAATGAGATGTGGTTTTTTTAACGGTTTAAGGTTGAACGACTGATTTAAGCCCAAACAGGCACACATCCAAGGGCAGACCCAGTCGTCACCCCTCCACCTACCATATAAGCAGAAACCTGGTAAATCCGTAAACCTTCTCCCCTGCTCAGGCTTGAACCTCTGACCTCAATTAGGTGCAGCTTCTCCCGTTAATTGCAATACCGCTAGGCTATTGTGTGTAAAAAGTTGAAATACCATTTTTTAATTTATTAGGATTTTTGAAATTCTTGGTATGTAATTGTAATATTAAAAAGTATGATATAATATTAAAAAATTTCCAGTAGAGTATGATCAAAACGTTTGTTCATAAGTTTAAATTCATGTTTTTTTAAACAAAATGATTTATAAAATCGGTTACCCATGATTAAAAATAAATGTTTAAATGATACAAGGTCATAATTGTCTTTGATGGCACTATATTTGTCTTCATTTGAACAAACATAATTGAATTATTCAAAGTTTATAGTTTTGTTTGTATAATAGTATGTTTCTAACCAAATTTATAAGTAATATTATTCCAATTGTTTAGAAAAGTTGTATGTATCGATAAAACGGATAACAAATATGGGATACTAAAATCGTCACGATGTCTAATAATTATATTTAAACGATCGAATATGTAATATTCATGCACCATATAATGTGATTTAAAAAAGAAATATGAATATGTTGATATTTATGTTAATCGGTTAAGTTTTTAAATAATGAAATTAAAAGATTAAATGATAGTAATTTTATTTTTTTTGGTAGCCATTGAAAAGAATTACCTATTTCAAACATTTGTTTATCTAAATAATTTTTATTAAGAAAACATTTAATTAAATAAAGTTAATTAAATAAGTTGACAGTTAAATAAAAACTAATTGATTAAAATATGAGATTGTTAAACGATTGACGATTAAAATGCGCATTAAAAATTCAGCTATTTTAGGAAAAAATATAACAAAATAAATTAGCAATCAATTAATTAAGATAGCTGATACAAATAAATTTAAACAAATTGATAAAAAAAAGTTTTAAATTATTTTATACGTAATATTCAGTTTAAAAGTTACAATTTCAGTTATCTTTTCTATAAACGAAAATGTCTAAAAATATGTATGTAATAAAAAACAATTATTTATTAAAATATTAGTCTGAAAGTTGAATTCTATAAAAGATCAAAAAATATTAACTTTTTACGATTTTTTGAATTAAAAAATTACATGGGTTGAAAACATGAATGTGTGCAAAATTCTAACATTTGATGCGTTATAGTTTAGTTTTCTAACATGTGTTGTTTAACAATGTTCTTGAATAATAGAAAGTGATAACATCATTGATAAAATTATAATATATCTAACAAAAAAGAGGAATGTCGTAGAAAAGGTTGTCACTTACACTTGTCTAATAGTATTTTACTCACCGGATATACAACTAATATTATTTTAGTTGGTTAGAGAAGTACTATATGTCGACGATATATATTCGAAACATTCAGGATGAGTATGACGGTGTTGTCAATATGTTTACTTGAAAGATTCATGAAGGTAATATTAACAATTAAGAGAAAGTTGATGTAAAAATAAAACTTGAAGGTTTAATCTATATATATTAAGCTAGTTAAGTTTTAGAAATGGAAAGGGACAATCAATTTAATTTTAGTTGGAATTGATTTAAATGTCATTAAACAACTGGAAATTGGAAAGGATTTTTATACGTAATTTAATAAATATGTCATAATTAATTATTAATTTTAATTATTGAAAGATACTACAAAAAATAAAACGGTTTAAAAAAAAAAAAAAAAAGAATCCGAAAAGAATCCACGTGTTTAATTTTTCTGGTTAAATTTTTTGGGGGGAAAATAAAAATAGAGATGGTCTATAATGATGCCAAGTGTCTCCCAAAGATTTTGATTTATTATATATAATAGATATATATATATATATATAGGGAAATGATAATTTGAAAACCATTTTTCAAAGAGAAAACTGTGAAAACTAAATATAAACCATTGGATTTGAAGATGAGTGGTTGAGATTAAAAAGGGTATTTCTGTTTTTTTAAATTGTAGATTAAATAATGAAAAAAGTACAAAAGGGTAAACATGTCATTTACCATATTTGTATTTTAAAATGTTTTTTTAATACAAAAAAGCTTTCTCTTCCACATCCCCACACCCCACCGTCCAATCTATCAACATCAATACCCAATACCCGATCGTCTTCAATCCCCTCCACCGAATCTTCAATCGATCGACGCACGAAAACGACGGATTTCATTTCGATCAACCGTACGACAAGGAATACATTGTCTACCGAGGAAGTTTGGTGGCATTACTTCCTAGGGTTTCGTCGTGTTCGGTGTCGACGGTTGCATTCCAGGTAAACATTAGAATTAAAAGTTGTATAAACGAAGGGCTTGCCATGTTTAGTAACCGTTTACTATTGTGTGTTCAAAATTTGTATTATCTTACGTAAAAGTGATGTCATCTAGAAGAAGGAAGAGTGGACGAATCACAAACAAATATTTGGGTAGCTTTACAAACACTGAAGATGATCCCATTGAGTTAGATTTGAGTGAAAAGGGCAAGCATGTAAAGAAGAAGAACATGAAACGGAAAGTTATTTTTTGGTGCCAGAATATTATGTTTATATCTTTCCTATTTTTACAAAATATATTATTGAGTTGTTCTTGATTCTTCTGAAATTGCTTTTTTGTAGATGGAGAAGGAAGTTCAACAATGGATGTCAAAAAAATGAAGCAGACTAAGAAAAAAAGGTAAAGGATATGTTTGCATGGTATCCATGTAAGTTCTATTTGTGATGAATGTTAATGTAATTGGGATAATTTGAATAGTGTCTGAAAGTGACGACGACGTCGAAGAAGAATGGATTCGTGTTAAGTTGAAAAAAAGGGACCGTGTTACTTTCAAAGATTCTGCTAATCAAGAGGGGTCAGATGGTATATTTCTTGATCAACTCTTTCATAAACCTCTTTTGTATTTTGTTGTTCCATCTTAGTGCAAAAAAATAATATGCTAAATTTGTTTTACTAGAAGAATTTGATGACGTTGTTGAACATCAGTCGAAGAAACAAAAACAACAAACCAGAAAAGGTAAACTAATAACATAATGAACTAAGTACAATTGATGTGTTTAGATTTGCATATTTGTGACTTGTTCATTTGAATAAAATGTAGGCAAGTCCAAACTATTTTACAGTGACGATGATGATGACCAACTTCTGTCAAGTTTGAGAAGAAAGTTGGATCGTGCAACAAATGCGGATGATGTGCGTGTGAAGAAACTGGTATGGCATACAATATTGTTACGTTTAAAATACACCTATTGTACGTAAAAAATTTTAATTTTTCGTTTACAATGCTAACTGACACATGTGGGATTATATTGTTTAATAATGTCCAAATTGTAAAGTGGTAGATGAGAAGAGAATTGGGGGTGGTAAACTGATGAAGAACGATGGTGAGAGTTTGTGCAAACTTCGTTTGTTCTTAATTGAATGTGTGACTTACAATCAACTTTTTAATATTTCAATTTTTTAAAATACAGAAAATGAAGAAGTTGTTGGCAAGGAAAAAGAATACCGAAGCAGCAAAAATGAAAAAGGTAGTATGTGTATATGTGTGTTACTTGTAAAAACATACAAATAACTTATTTGTTACATATGAATATTAAATTACATACGTGTTACATGAGTGTTGTTAAAAATGTAACATGAGTGTTGTACATGTTATACTTGTAAACATGGGTGTTATACAGGTTATACATGTAATCCCTAGGATTTTCGATTCTCATTCAAGCTTTGTAATCGTAGCATATTCGAAATAAATAAAAGTTTGGGATATTCTTTGAACGTTTAATTCATGAAGTCGTAGTTAATTAAATGTTTTACTATCAAATACAATATAATATATAATCAAAGTCTTTATAAATTCATTTTTATAAAGATTACAATTTTTATAAGTCATAATAGGTTATAATAAAATAAAAACATTTTTATTTTTAGTAAATAACCTATTTTTTTTAGATTTATAAAGTATATACATAATATATAATAATAAAATTAATATTAATAATAATAATAATAATAATAATAATTAAGACATTATATTTATAAAAAGGTTTTTATAAATTATTTTATGTTTTATACAAATTATTTATAAAGTCTAAATATGGGAAATAAATAAAAGATTTTATAAATTTTAAAACATAAAAAGGTTGTCAACTAGAGGGGTTAAAAATGACATTTTTATAAAATACAATGTGTGAAGGAAATGTCTATTTAAAAGCTGAAACAAGGGGGAAACTAGGAGGACCAAATCTGTAAATAGCCCAAACCACTATCCCCTTTACCCGGCTGCCAAACGGGTACCCGACCAAGACCCGATTTCAACCCATATCTCTCCTCATTCGATTACAATCAAATCCAGCTCACTAATCGTATATTTGGAAGGGATATGAACGCGTTTACGACCCCCAATCGTCAATTAACTCAATTGATTCGGAAATCTCATCCCTAAATAAACCCGATCAAACCAAAAATAAGGATCCACTCGAACGCCTATAAAAACCCAAATCAAATCACACCATATTCACCCCTTGCTAATCTCGAACGAGTCTGCACAAGTAAAACGAGCACATAACAGCATTTGATCGCGATTCAAGTCCAAGCTTCGGTCGAACCTCTGCTCCACTCGAACCACTATCAATCGAACTCAATTCAGGTAACCATCTGCATCACTAGAATCTTTATTCGATGAGGAATGATAGCCCTATCATTTCGAACGTGTAGCATACATGAATCGATCGAATTAGAACAGATTTGATATTAGGGTTCTTATGAAATTGGGATTCCTTTGAGACTCTGTATAAAGTTAATTTGAAACCAAACCATTCAAGGTATCACCCCCCAGCCCAGCGGTTAAGACCGCCGGCTGAGGGGGCAAGGACTCGGGTTCGAACCCATGGGCCAGTAGCCCCGAACCATTTTTTTTGTTTTTTTGTTTGTTCCCATCCATTCTAACCCTTTTATTCTATATGAAAATTTTATTATAATTTTAAAAATCATTTTTATAAAATACAGTTTATATTACACTCAATTTTTAATAAGTTAAAAACTAAAATTTATAAATATAATAAAATTCTATCATTATTTTAAACTAAAGGAAATTCATTTTTTTTTGTTCACTGTTTGTACTTAATTCTAAAACAAAATATTTTAACATTAGTGTTTGTAAACTATTTTAACAATTGTGTTTGTAAAATATTTTGTAAAATCTTAATAAACATTTTAAGAATAGAATTTTATTAAGGTTATTTTTAAAATTTCAACAAAGGATTTAAATGTTTTAAAAACATACTGTTAACAAATTTTGTTTAAATAAAAACATATTAAACTCATTTTTACACATTATCTACTTTAAAATGTATTATCAAAAACATTTTTAAAATAAATTTTAATTATAAAGATCTAGATTTTTTTTGTTTTTAAATCAAGAAAAAAATTCAAAACGTTTATCATTAAAAGACCAAATAATACAATTTTATAAAACTTATGATTCAATTATGCAAACTTTTAATTATTGAATGGATGGGAATTTAAATTCATGTAACCCACTTAGAAAATTCTATTCAAAAAAAAAATAATAAATAAAAAGGAATATTTAATATTCTATTTTTATTTATTATAAGAATATGATTAAATATTCTTAAACAATTAGCCTAGTCATACAAATAACATTGATTAAATAAAAAGAATATCTTTGATATTCTATTTTATTTAAGTCAATATTAAGTCGAATTTATTCATACAGCCGGCTCTTCGCCTTTAGTTAGAAGTAGAAGTAGAGGGCGCCGTTTGCCCCACACTTCATAAAAAGTAAAAAAGTATGGATGAAGTAAGAAAAAGTACATAAGGAATGAGAAAGAAAAACTTGGTTACGGGAACCGAAGGTTAGGCCAATTTAGTATAGCTACACCTATAATATTAATAAATAAAAAGAATACATTTGATATTCTATTTTATTAATTAATATTATAAGATTAGTTATTCTAAGTATCCATTCAAAACATAGTTTCATTCAAACTAGGACTTTCATTAGGATTGCCATAGTTTCTAGGATTCTTGAACTTAAACTATAGGATTGCTAAGACTTGAATTACTCAAATTATAGGTGAGTAGATAGCCTTACTTCCTCATTGTTTAATCAAGGATTTGGGAACTAGCCTAAGCATCCTAACATGTGAGTTTTCTTCACACTCCCTTTTACTTCTTGTTTTTGGGATGTTACACATGTCATATTCAAACTATTATTCATTCTATTATTCAATTCAACTTATGATGCAAGCCTTAGACTTATTTAGTTTTATGTGTTAGATGCTAAGTTTATACAATGTGTTGATTCCATGTGTGTTGCCAGTCAAGCAAATTAGTACTTAGTAGCCTAGGGTGGTTAGATACTATCTTCGCAATGGCTTTAGCCTTTGTGTGAAAAAGGTGAAAAGTACAATAGCAAACTAGTTGAATTACAAATGATAATTCTTGTATTTTTATACTTGAATTATTATATAAGGATACTTGTTTGGACACAAGCATTTGTTATTCATATATTCATTCAATTATTCAAACTTGTATTATGCTATGCCTTTGATACATATTCTAATTAAGTTTTAGTTTGCATCCTTTTATACTTAGTATTCTAACTTAGTGTGTAAACTCACCAACTATGCAAATGGTTGACAAAAATTTATTTTACATGTGTGACAGGTTAAGGAAGAGAAGATTCAAGACATAAGATAGGTCTAGAGACCTAGTTTAATTTAATCAAATGTTTAAGACTTTATTTAGTGTTATGTTTTGATTTGAATTTGGATTATTGTAATGACTTTGAATGATCGATTTATTGAATGAATGAATGTTTGAATTAAATACAATTGTTTAATTATTGAAACTTACACATAGCACCATGAGTAATGAATAATCTAACTCGCGCCCCAACGTATTCCGCCGTTGGTTGGGGTATGACAATACATGTGTGTTACTGTATATAAAATAAAATTACATACGTTTTACACATTAAAAACATGTTTGTTACATAACTCAGATAAAAGAACAAAAAAATATATGTTCCTTGTTAAAACAATATGTTACTTGTTAAAAACAATAAATGTAAAAGAACAAATAAAAAACGTGTCTTTACGGGTGTAAACCAGTAACTTACGATAGCTTTTTTTAATAATTTAAATGTTTTTGCTGTTGTTAAAGATGTAACATGAGTGATATGCAGATTAAAGGTGTAAACATGAGTGTTATACGGGTTATACGTGTGTGTTACCGGTATAAATTACATACGTGTTACACATTAAAACATGTTTGTTACCTAACTTTGATAAAAATAACAATAAATATATGTTCCTTGTAAAAAATATAAATGTAAAGAACAAATGAACAGCGTGTGATTCAGTGTGTTCTACATATATGTTCCTTGTTTAAAACAATAAACGTAATTCAACACATGTAAAGATAAAAAAGATGTAAGTAGGCATGAGGGGGCTAAAAAAGGCAAAGGTACATTTTTGTTACGTGTTTTATTCTTTCTGTAACATCAAGATAACTTATATTTTACGTTTATCGTGCACTTACTAATGTTGTTTTATTCAACCGTTTTTCAAGCAAAAAACTATGATAGTGACTGTGAGAAGGAAACAAAGAGGATAAATGTTCCAAAAATTGTTAGGCCGCAAAACAAAAAAGTGACATCGGGGAGACAAGTGCGTCGAGGAAGTGGATGGTTCTCAATACAAGGTCATCGCATGCTCAACTTTATAGATGTGTTAAGCTATTGAGGGATAAACAAAAAGAAGCAGTTTGCCAAATGGGTTTTGGTAAGTTACTGAAATTCAACATGGATGGAATCCCTTTTAGGATGGCGCATTTTGTGGTTGACAGGTTGAAGGGTAAGAGGATGGAGATAATTTGTAGAAGCAGGTGTTTGAAGATCACGCCACAACTAATTCATAGGTTGTTAGGTGTGCCAATTGGTGGAATTAAGATCGAATCTATTGTTCCATTAGAAGTTTTAGAAGAGTATGTTAGTCAATGGAGGAGACAGTATGAAGGTAGGCTTCTAGCAACTAGGCAAATAGTGGAAAAAATAGAGAGTGCTGAAGACGAAAACACTTTTGACTTTAAGATGGACTTCCTTTTATTGTTTATGACCATCCTAGTAGAATGCCATAAAAATGGCAGAGTCAGAGAAAATATTTTGAGGTACATCACATCTGGGACTGATTTTTCAAAAATAGATTGGCGTGATTACATATTTGAAAGTATCAAAAGTTGCAAAATGGGATGGTCAAGAGATGACAATAGTTCCCCGTTTAATGGCCCCTTCACAATACTAACGGTATGTTAGCTTTAATAATCTGTTCTTTTAAAATATCTTAATATATAAATGCTAACTTGTAACATCAGTGCCGGAACCGTCACCGGAACAGTGATCGTGAACAGTACATGAACAGTAATCAGGTACAATTTTCATGTAATTCAGTGTATTTCATGTTCATATTAAACCTCAATATCATTTCATGCTAATAAAACAGTGAATTCACAGTCATTTCAGAGAAATCGATTCAGAACAGTGATTCTTGAGTCAGATAATTATCTGGCAACATAGAATCATCATGTGATCTATTTGTTAGGATCTTATTATGTATAAACGTATGTGAGGTCTTACAGGACAAAACAACACGAATATCGTTATGTGAATGCTAAACCGACGGATTGTTCGTATAGGTGACGATCTGTACGAATAAACCTGAAAGTTTAACGTTCTGAATGATGTTCGATAATTAGAAAACAATATTGAAAAGTGTAGTTATCGTCGTGTTTGATCGGGTGACGATTCGAACAAATACGCGCGATGACCGCGCGATTCGATTTAAACGTTAAATAAATATTTTGTAAATTAAATAATTATAAGATATTTAGTTAATTTATTAGGAATCACAATCTAAAATGATTTTATGATTTCTAATTTAAAACCGAGTCGTCTCGTAACGAAAACGACGAGAAACCGACGTTTTTACGCAAAACCACGCGAAACCGAACGAACCCGAACATACCCGGGTAAACCATAGCCATTTATTATGGCTTTTAATACCATTCAAACCACTCAACCACCAGCCACCAACCCATTTTCGTCCCTTTTCACCTCAAGCTTTCTCTCTCTAAGAAAACTCACCATCTCTCTAAGATTTCTACTTCATTTCTTCACGAAATCGACCCATTTTGGTGTCTAAACGATCCACTCAACTTGTAGATCACGAAAGTACAAAGGATCTGTGATTTTATCCAGTCAAATCGAGGTAAAGATTCATGTTTGTTTCGATTTAAGGGTTTTGAAAACCCTAATTTCAAGTTCTACACCCGATCGGTTTTAGGCCACTTCAAACCATAGGAAACCCTCCACTACACCTGATAATGAGTTAGGAGCTTAGTTTACACCATGGGATGGCCATTTGATGGAAGATCCATGGTTTTCCTAGTGGTTGCTCGACGGCCGAATGAGCTGAGTCAGTGGGTCGAATGAGCCAACCCCTATTCGGGCGAAAGAGGCAAAGGGTTACTCTCATTTGCCGAATGGCCTCTGGCCGCATGAGGATCCTACTCGCCGAATGGCTCTAGCCATACTCAGCCCATTCGCCAACTTCCATTCGACAACATCCATTTGCCAACTTCTATTCGCCGAATGACTATTACCGAATCGAGTCTCATTCGTCGAACCAGGCCTCCATTCGACCACCTATTCGAACCAAAGCTCATTCGTTCGGCCAGCCTCTCCATTCGCTTAGTCATCTTCATTCGCCGATCAAGGTTATTCGACCCATCATCCTTCGGCTCAGTGGTTATTCGACAGTCATTCATTCGCCAAGTTTCATTCGTCGAAGTCATACGGCCTAACTCTCATTCGGATTAGTCTTTCGCCCCGTCGTTCATGAGAGTTGAGACAAGTCGAGATGGGTTGGGTTTGTTAAAGGAATAAGAGTGGATGCATGGGATATATCACGTGGATGTCATGCATGAAATGTGAGTGCATGGGAGCATTTACATAAATCAGATGCATGCGTGGGATATACATGCATGTGTGTACATGGAGATTTACAAAGGGTTTTGGGGTTCAACATAATCGGGAAGAACATGAGATTCAAGACAAAACAAAAATCTAAAGTTTTTAGGGATATAGTGTGACTACCCACATTAAATCTTTGGGAGTCCTAACAAGAACTTATATCTAATTTAGATGGCTATTCGAACCATCTAAGGCAAGCCTATCAAAGATATGAATCAAGAATCAATTAGAAATTTAAAGATTAGTTATGGGTCAAGGGTTGACTCAATGGGCTTGACTTAAGCCCATCATGCAAAGAAGTTTGTATTTTTCTTTAAAGTAATTATATTTTAAAATAAAATAAATTGGGTTTATAAATTCTATTAAATTAATTACTAAATAAATGTTTAACATGAAATGAGTTAACTTGAGAGTGTTGAACAAAGTCTTAAAGTGGTTTTGTGGGGTAAGGGTTAACTAAAGGATAATAAGTTAGAACAATTAGAAAGAGTCATAGAAACACGTTAGTAATCTAGGACACTTAGTCGCACACCGAGACCAAACCTTAGTTATAACGTCTATTATACATACTTATCGTGTTCGAATCTCTTAAAACAACTCAGGAACAGAAGATACTTAGGCTACAACAAAGAGCGCGCATTTTGTGGTAATTCTATACAAAGCAACACAGGTGAGTTCATTGCCCCTTTTCTAACATTTTTGTTTTAAAACGCGGGGCTGAGAAGCATGCGTAAACTGTTTTATTTAAACTGTTTATTTAATTGCTTTTATTTATTATATGTTTTACATATATATGTTTGTTGATACTCCTAGACTCCTGTCTAGGAAATTATTAAACAGATCAAATTATCAAATTAATTAAAGTACTCTTATGAGTAATACTTTAATTTAAACTCTAAATCAACCCTTAGTCCATCAAACTCAAATTCAAGAATCTAAACTCAAAGTGGAATCAAATGAACAAATTCAATAGATCACATTCAAAGGAATCATAACTCAGTGTGAGATCTGAGATTCAAGAATCATAATCACATCAATTATCATGGCGAATCATGGGAATTCAAAGGATCAAGATCAAGAGACTCAAGGAACCAGAAATCATAAATGTGTGTGAATCATTGAAATAATGAGATCATTATGATCTAATGAAACCATTAATACTCATGTTAAGGTGGATGTCAGTTGTATAGGGAATCAAGACCACGTGTAACACACATATAAAGTCCCACTCAGATGCAGAAGACCTTCGGGTCAGGCTGTAACGGGCAATAACATGAACGATCAATGAAATCAATATCAAAGTCAAAATCATGAGAATCAAGAGATCAAGAATCACAGGATATCCTTAAAGTCCCACTCAGATGCAGAAGACCATTGAGTCAGGCTGTAACGGGCAAAACATTAAAGTCCCACTCAGATGCAGAAGACCATTGGGTCAGGCTGTAAAGGGCAAAATATTAAAATCCCGCTCAGTTCAGGTGTACTCCTTGTGAGTTATGCCTGACATGGGTCACGTGTGAGAGGTTACAACTTGGACAACCACCAACAACTAAGTCTAATTGATTGAGTCAAATAAGGCCCAATCATCATGTCTTAGTTGTAATTAAATGTTTTATTTATTTTATTAAATATTTAACATTTTATTTACTATCACTGATTTTTGAGAAATCATTTATCTATGATCAAAATCAAGGGAATCAAAGGTAAATCAAGTTTTGGAGATCATAATCTAAATCAGAGGTGTGTTGGGTAAAAATGCTTAGCTATCATTAATATCAATGTCCTATGCGGATTAGTATGTGGTGGGACGTCGTCTGGGCGGGGTTGTAGCCTTGACCCAGGGGTATGCCCTATATATAAGCATATCGATCTGGATGATACAGTTGATGTTAATGAGGTTAGGGTCTTTACCGAAAGAGGTTTTCAAATCATTTTCATTTATTAAACTATATGAACTCACCAACCATGTGTTGACTTGATTTTTGCATGACTTCTCAGGTGACGAACATGTCAACTAAGGAGTTATTTCTTTTGGACTAGGACTTCAGATAGAAGACTTAGTATTTTGGACCTGCATACTTTTGAAGACATCATTATACAATTTATTTTGTATATCTTGTGTAAATACAAGATAGAAATTATGATGTTGATGATAGACTTACACTGTTAAATTATAAATAATACTGATGTAATTTAACTTTGTAATTCTATTATGTTTAGCATTTCTCATTTATATCATGTGCAATGTAAACAATCTGATCATCACGATTATCATTCACGATATCGCCCCCGGGAACTTTCCGCCCGACGGGACAACCGATCCTATCCCGCCGGCTCGGGGTGTGACATAACTAAAACAATTTTTTTTATAAAAGCTGCTGTATGTTAAGGGTTTTGATTGTAAGGGAATATCGATGGACCAAAAAATCGAACCAATCGAGTTCTGGAACAAGAATAGGCTTAAAATAAGGGAAGATTGGGAGATTAAACATGGAGGGTTTGGGAGAAGGATTTTAAAGGCAGAATATTTAGAACAAGGTTTAGCGGGTGATGATAGTCGAGGTTTAGCCGGTGATGATAGTCGTCCAATCGAGAAAACCATTGAGGTATTATTTTATTTTAATCAATAACTGATTATAAAAATATTCATTTGGATGTGGTGTTTTTTTTTTCAGGAGGGCGTGGCGGGTGTGAGAAAAGCTCTAGATGAATGGGCAAGTTTAAAATCTCAAATTGAAAAAGACTAGATGGAGTTGTTAGCAAAAAAATAATGACAACGAGGATATCCAAACTCTAAAAGCATGCTATGAGACGCTGCTAGAAAAAAAAAAACCTACTTGGAATCATGATTCGGATAAAGTTGGTGATGCTTATGCGGATGTGGACGCTGTGTTAAAAAGTTTAGATCTGGAAGAGGAGCAACGGTTAGTCGATTGTGAGGAGGGTGAAAGTCTTGGTGAAGGTATCACATTTTATTTGAATCGCGCTGTTTAAATTAAGCTTACTTTACATGTCTTATACGTTTGATTTACAACTGTGTTACATGTCTTCTACGTTTGTGTTACATCTCAAATACATACAGATGGTGAAACAACAGTGATGATTGATGCATTCGTGAAAGACATGGTTGTAGACCTTAATGTGCAGGATCCTGGTTTGATATCTTTTTTTAATACATTTACCATCACAGTAAAACTTCTGTTCTTTTTTTTTCTATGGCTACTAAATTTAACCACCTCACATCGTTGTTAGATGCTACTAATGAAGATAACCAATTTGATGGAGCAAGTTGGAGTCTGGGTATGTCAAATTTCCCTACAACTTCCAAATTTGACACGGCAAAAAATGGTGAGCGGTTTTAAAAGACTTTCAACAAAAAAAGTATACCGATTTAGCAACTAACGGGTAAATGATGTTAATAGATTCTGCCGGTGTGGAGGCAATGTTAAAAAATGGTTAGTAAAATCATGGTACATGTATCTTACGTTGTAGTCATTTCGTTTTTGATATCCCAATGATATATAATAACTATTACTTTTTTCTTGTTGTGGATTTAGATGGGCCAAACTAGAGTCTCGGAATTTCACAAAAATTAACACCGTCGCCGATAAGGGTGGATTTGCGTAAAGGTTATTTGATGGTGATTATGTAAACTTGGTGTAGAAAACTTAAATTTTCGTTAGTTGATAATGTGTTATATTGCACAATGCAGGTAGTGGTGGTGGAGATATCTTATTAGATGGTCCGAATTGGAGTCTTGGTGTTTCACAAGTTGAATGCGTTGCAGAATCTTCGATAAAACGTGGGTAAAACATTATTAATAACACAAATATATAGACCCACTTTAACAAAAAAATTACTGAATAACACCAGAAAATTATTGACATTAAACTTCCATATTTTTAACTACTTTGTTGCTGCATTTTTTCGCTGTTGTTACGTAATTGTTACATAGTAAATGGATTTGTTGTCACATTTCAAAATGTTAGATACATCTACAGAACAGAGTGAAAGCCAGTTTTGTCTTTCGCTGTTGAATGAAACGGCAATTCAAGACTTATCGGAAAAAACATAAGGTAAAATTAGTAAAAAACTAATGAAAAAAAATACATTTATTAGTTTTGTAACTTCAGTATCTTTTGTAGATGTTAACGTCAAAGAAAAAGAAAATGCAGAAGAGGAAAGTGTGAAAAAGTCTGTTGAGGTTAAGTTAAACGAATGTGGAGGAAGTGAAAAAGGCCATTTTGACGTGGCGACGTGGACTCTAGAAGTTTCAAATATTGTGTCGATTGGAGCTGGGCAGGCAGAGGATGCAAAAAAGACATTAATGTTGAATAAACCGGTTGTTATGGATGACAAACTGCATGGGACGGTTGCGGTTAGCATGAACGACGATATGCAAAACAATTTTAAGCAAACCGGTAATAAAACAATTTTACGTTATATTTACTGATTATATACTTTATTGTTACATGTTTTTCACTGCGATGCTACGTTAAACCCGTTACTAGGTGAAAAGGTGGATGCTATACAAACGGCATTAGAAGGTGGCAAAGTGGTGCAAGAGACCGTCGAGGTCAATCTGAACGACGACATGCAACCTAGTTTTACGCAAACAGGTAAATAATCAATGAGATTCAAAAGCTTAGAAACTAAAAACGTTGTATATCAACAATTTTACTTGTTATTTACATATTATATACTATGTAGTTAATGTTTTCAAACAAACAGAACCACAACGTAATTATGATGGACAAGTTGACTTAGGTGGACCGAAATGAAGCTTGGGGATATCTCAAAATGTTAATTCACAGTAGAGTATATATATAGACATACTTTTTTATTACAACGTAAATGAGCACGAGACAATTAATTTTTTTTTTTGGTATGTTTGTGTAGAAACTGAAGTTGGAACAAGCTCACACAAAGTCAATGATGTTGAACTTGAACTTGATCAAACAACTATTGACTACTGCCTTCAACAGTTGAATGAAAATTCACCAGACGAGGTTGCACAACAGACTGAGGATAGTGTGCCCTTACAGACTGAGGAAGCCAATCTCCCAAGTTGAAGCCAAATGGCTTGAGGTGATAACTAAGTTCGAAGCAAATCGAAAGAAACCACTTAGAGACAAAGGGATTGCTGAAGTCAATAAATCTCCATACGTTATAAGAGGTGTGGATCTGAACAAGGACCTGACCAAAGATGAAAAAAACATCCTTCGATATGTTTTGTATGAAGGTGACTCGAGCGGTGGATTGTTTCCAGATGACAAGAAATTTGAGTAAGTGTGTTAGTCCATCCTAAGGAATTTAAGTCGTGTCTTAAATTAAAAACTGTACTAAATGTTAAAATTATATGACGCAGGAGCGAGAGAAAAAAAGAAGCATCCCAAGACAAGAATCTTGACAGGTCCGTTTAGTGTGTATTATTTCTGGTTTTGCATGTGTGATGTATAAGTACTGTAATCTATGTTTTAAACATATGTATTATATAGTATGTGCGTTATGCAAAAAGACACTTATGATTTTATTATCACATACGTTTTATATGTATAACATACGTATTATATGTGTTAATCATATGTATTTTGTGGGGAAATCAAACGTACGTTATGTGTAAAACAAACGTATTATGTATTACATGCGTGATGCGTTAAATATATGTACAACGAGAAAAATTTGTTTTTACGTGTATGTAGGAAAATTGTATACGAATCGAATAGCGGTCTCATGTTGGAAAAATTCAATTTTTTTTCTTTGAGACAAAACAATGTGGTAAGCAATCAAGTTATAGATGCATGGGTCGAAGTTTTGAACTTTGAAGAAAAATACCGATCACCCAATTCCCCTTACAGGTTGTTTTGCCGGACGAATGTAATCGTAACTTCCTGTTTTATAATCCTTAGTACTATCTTTTGTTAATGTATCATGCTAATTCAACAGTTGCAAAAAAAAAAGAACAGATTGATTGGATGTTGCATCTAGATGGTGTTGATCCAAAACAAAGACTTGAAAAGTTCAGTCCAAAACAAAGATTTTTGTGCAGTATTTGGAGCGAATCAAACATCCAAAAACAAATGAAATACATGCAGCACCAATCCAGAAAGTTCACATAACATGGGTGACTAAAACAAATGCAGTGGATTGTGGGATTTTCATGATGAGACATAAGGAGCGGTTTATGGGCAGCCGTGAACAATTCAGCTGCGGGTTTTCAACAAATGGTAAGAAGAAAAAATGCCAGCTGAACATGTTGAGGAAGAAAATTCTGCTGCATATTCTAAAGTCCGAAGTTAATAATGTTCGGGATGCTGTGATGGAGGCTGCACGAGGTGTGTAATAGACAAGTAACATGGTGTGATATTGCTCTTGTTTGTGTTGGAATTTGATACTTTGTTTTAATATTTTAATTATGAATGTGGTATGCTTTTCAATGTAGTTGTTAACAAAAAGTACAAGTCTTGGTAGGTGTGGTAATGTTCATGCAGAGAAGGACAAAATAAAAAAATATAATATTATGATAAAGTAAGGCTTGTCAATCAATAATTAAATGTTGTACTAACAAAAGTACAACTTCATATCTTAAAAAATCTTTATTTAAATTTATAATAGTATGTCAAAACCTATAATTTATGGGGTACAACAAATATGAAAAAATCCACTTAATGGTCAAAAATATAATTAACAGACGTTTAAAAAAAATTTCAGTGAATGTGCAAAGAAGTCAGCAAAAAAAATGAGAACCCGTAGATGTAAAAACAATTTACATGTTTAGCACAAATGAAAAAGATATGCATCTATGTAGAAACATCTCATATATGTTGGAGCATGGTGCATCTACGTAAAAATTACATCTAATATACGTGGAACATACGTGAAAAATAAAAATACAAAAAACAAAATATGGATAAAATTTACTGGGTTAGAAATTGGTCGAAAAAAATCAACTATGAAGAAAACATCAAATTAGCTGGATTTACAATATTGGTTAACATTCTTTTACTAAATTATTATGTCCAATATACGTTACAGAAGAGTAAGAACACACGTGAAAAGTATTATATCTAAAACATACATACTTCGGTCCACAAAAACATTCATAAAACATACATACTTCGGTCTTTTACAACTTTAGCACAAATGAAAAAAACATATGTATCTACTCGACGGATCGCAAAAGAAATCAGCAAAAATGAGAACGAGTAGATGTAAAAACAATTAACAACTTTAGCACAAATTATAAACATATGCATCTACAAAGAAACATCACATATATGTGGGAGCATGGCGCACTTAATGTAACAACACAAAATTGATACAAAGTAACTAAAACATTACATCTAATATACGTGAAACATACGTAACAAATAAAATAGCAAAAACAAATGATGTATAATAATTGCTAGATTAGAAATTGCTGGAAAAACATCACCTCTGCAGAAAACATCAAATTTGCTGGATTTACATAATTGGTTAACATTCTTTTACTAACCTATTACGTCTAATATACGTTGCAGAAAAGTAAGAACACACGTTAAAAGTATTATATCTAATATAAGTTACACGTACATGAAAGTAACACATATCGTATATGTTTAAGATATATGATTACACAAACCGGTCCACAAAAAATGCAACCATAATTTTACGATTGGAGTTTCCTACTAATACAAACCATTCATAACACATAAAATACTTCGGTCTTTTACCAGAAACAAAAACTAGGGGCACCACCGACTTAAATGATAAACAAAACAAAAAATAACACCACGCCCCGAATTTATAAATAAATCTACTCGACGGATCGCTTTTTCTTGCAATTACGGGAGTCATGTCCCGTGACATACTTCTGACATGTGCGGCAAAGCCTAGGGGTCTTAAGCGATTTCTCAACAGCTCGTTCACCATCCCTACCAAACGGCGTGACTTGCCTCAACCTTTGTTACGAATACCCTTAGGGTTGGAACACTGGATCTCAACATCCAGGCTGTGTAACATCCCAAATTTTCTAGTACAAGTTATTCGAACTTACGAATGCGTGACGAACAATTAACTTGCTAGAAAAGGGACGGAAAGATAACCAAGTAAAGCTTAGAAATCATGTACTCGAAATTCCAGATTTCGTGTACACCAAATTCGAGTACACATGTTCTCGAAATTTCCCAGATTTCGAGTACAGGGACACGCCTATAAATAGTAGTGCCTTGGGATATGTGCGAACCTTTGGCTGAGCACACTCTCTCTCGAGTACACGAAGTTTAAGTCCAAGAATTTCAAAGAATCAAACTTTGATCGACCAAACGAAGTAGGAAACGCACGGGATTTTACCAGGAGGATCAGCTACCTTCAAGTAAGTGATTCTTGTATAGAAAGTTAGATTTTTATACAAAAGTTAGGATGGTTAAACAAAGGGTGAACTTATGCATAAAGCTCACACCTTTATGCATAAAGTTCGTAACTTTGAGGTTCCAATACGTTGGTGACAACCAAAGGAACCTAGAACTAGCTCCCCAAAGTCTTAGATGAATTTCTGAGATGTTTAATGACGAAATGATGAGTACACGAAATCGTGCACAAGAGGGTACTCGAAATTATACATGATTATTTCGAGTACAAGTATTTCGAGTATGTGGTGATTTCGAGTACACCATTGGGTTCGAGTACACAGGGATGTTCGTGTACACAAGGGGGTTCGTGTACCTTGGGTAATTCGTGTACTGGTGTTTCGAATACTCATGGATTTCGTGTACATGAAGACTTAATGAATTTCAAGGGTTTCGAACACTTAGCTAAGTGTTGAGAACTTGGATTCAATAAGGGGGACTAGTAGGCTATGAGGACTTAGAATAATTTCTAAGTCTAAGTATGTGATGTGATGGTATGTGATGATATGATGTAACTGATATAGGTCCTTAAGGCCCTAGCTAAGGAGTTCGGCTAAGGTTAACAGGAGTCTACTGTCAGGTGAGTTCTAGACGCCCTATTTTATGTTTAAGGTTTTGGGCTGGCATACATGCTTATTGTTACGATGTTATGTGCTTATGATGATGATGAATGAATGATGATATGGCCTGACTATGTATGCATGTTTATGAGTTAGAATGATCTATGCATGAAAATATGATCAGTATGATGAATGCATGATAAATGAGTTACGATAATGAATAACATGACATGATAACAATGCTAGCATATGATATGATGATGACTTTATAATAACATGCTTCATGATGATAACTATGAGAATAGTTATAGGAGTATGACAAGGTCCTAGGTTGCTAGGATGGAAGTATGATATGTAGGCATGATGACATAATGTTATGATATGATAATGATGCTAGTATGTTATGATGAACTGTGCATGATGCCAGTATGCTATGATGGTATGATGAAACGATGCTAGTATGACATGCCTAAGATGCCATGATGACTGAAATGAATGATGTTATGATGCTAGCAGTAAATGTTATGATGATTATGATAAAAGATGATATAATGCTAGTATATCATGTATGACGAACGAACGATGTTCCTATACGTGTTATAGGATATGTATGAAAGATGTACCAGTTCTTGTGCTGGGTAGGTATGAGAGTCAACCACGACTATAACTGGGTATGATAGTCAACCACGACTATAACTGGGTATGATAGTCAACCACGACTATAACTGGGTATGATAGTCAACCACGACTATAACTGGGTATGATAGTCAACCACGACTATAACTGGGTATGATAGTCAACCACGACTATAACTGGGTATGATAGTCAACCACGACTATAACTGGGTATGATAGTCAACCACGACTATAACTGGGTATGATAGTCAACCACGACTATAACTGGGTATGATAGTCAACCACGACTATAACTGGGTATGATAGTCAACCACGACTATAACTGGGTATGATAGTCAACCACGACTGTAACTGGGTATGGAGCCTTGTGCCGGCATAAGCTCACTGCTCGTATGGTAGCAGTGGAACGTATGATGATGATGTTAAGGATGATATGTGCTAAGGTTATGGACTATGTGTATGAAATGAGGTTTATGTTAAGTATGTGTAATGTTGTTTTATGAAAACTAGAACTCACCAGCGTAAGCTGACTTGATTTAGCATGTATGTCAGGTTGAAGGTACGATAAGAGAAGGCATGGAGCTCGGGCATCAAGTTAGACGATCCATTGGTTTGGCAAATCCGATATGTTTTTGATACAGACACTTTATTGATTTCTGTTTATCAAACTATGTTTACATTTCCGCTGCATGATTATGAAAGTTTTTAGTTTAAGAGCTATGTGTTATGATGAAAACCAACCTCTGTGAGGTGCCCGGTTTCGGGGCCTCACAAGTTGGTATCAGAGCCATAGTTTGAGAGATCTTAGCATCCCAAGTGCTAAGACTTAAACTGAGAATGGGATTAATGGATGCGGATTGCCAACCACGGATGACGGATGCCACGAGTTGAATGTTTATGTATGAGTTAAGGGTCAGATGTAATGTTATGAAAGTAGTTAGTGTCATGCACATTGAAGAGATGGGATGGGTAACGTTTAGAGCCTATGAGTTGGGTAAATGGTTAATAACACTTGATCAACGTCGTTAACGATTTACAAAACTTATTCCGTGCTAAACTGATTCCTATGCTGACTTATCAATTGTTGCATTATGTAGAAAGTTAAGATGGCCGGACAAAAGGGTAGACCGCGAAAGAAACCACAGGTAGCTGAAGAACCACATGTCGAGACTGAAGAACCCGTCAACGAAGACGACCACGGGCACAATGAACAACCTGAGAATGAAGACGAGTTCACTCTAGAGCCTATCGTGGTGAAGGCTATTTCTGATGAGGTCTGCAAGATCATGGATGAAAAGATGCCAGCAATGATTGCTAAGGCACTGAAGGATGCTCTAAAAGACAAGTCTGAAGGAACTAAAGAAAGCACCAAAGAAGACGAGGTGGTGATCATCGAGACGAAGAGCGGCGACTCTATGACTGGGAAACTGAAGGGCTGTGACTACAAGTCCTTCAAGGGATGTAACCCACCGACCTTCGATGGTAAGAAAGATGCTGTGGCCACCTGTCATTGGATATCTGCGATGGAGGCTGTTATCTCCATCAGTGAGTGCCGAATTGACCAAGCTGTCAAATTTGCAGCTCACTCTTTCGTTGAGGAGGCACTTCACTGGTGGAACACCATTAAGCAGTCCAAGGCTGTAGCTGATGTAGAGAAGATGACTTGGGATGATCTAAAGGAACTGGTCACTAAACAGTTCTGTCCCAAGAATGAACTCGATAAGGTTGAAAGGGAGTTTCTGGTTCTGAAAGCTGGAAGTCTGAACCACCGCCAGTACACGTCAAGGTTTAATGAGATGGCTAGACTTGTTCCTCACCTGGTGTCTACTGAGGAACGTAGGGTGAAGTTGTACATGGAGGGTTTGCCTCCCAAGGTTCGGATACATGTGAAGGCGAATGCTCCCAAGACTTATGACTCCACTGTGGAGCTCAGTGGCATAGTTTGGGATGATGTTATGTCAGCCGAGCCAGTCAAAGAAGAAGCAAAGGTGAAAGAGTCCTCCGGGACTAAGAGGGGTCGAACAGACCAACGAAAGTTTTCAGGCAAGAAGATGAAGCGTGAGGATGCGAACCGATGCAACAAGTGTGGTAAAATTCACACCGGACAGTGCTTGGTGGGCACTAACTTATGCTTTCGATGCGGAAAGACGGGACATTTCTCCAGCAATTGTCCGAGTGCCACCAGATGCTACAACTGCAACGGGTTTGGACATCTGTCCAAGGATTGCAGACAACCACGGGCCGATGCTTCGGGCTCGGGTAAGAAAGAGGAGAAAGGAAAGGAGAAGCAGAAGGCTAAAGCACGAGCCTTTACGATGACGAAGGATGATGCGATTGTGGACCCGGACGTGGTCACAGGTACCTTTTCTATCAACAATATTCCTGCTTCTGTATTGTTTGATTCTGGTGCCAGTATGAGTTTTGTGTCTTCTACTTTCTGTGATGGGTTATCTGGGAAGGTTAAGAAGATAGATCGGGTATTTGATGTAGAGACGGCTATTGGTAAGATGACCAGGGTGACTGAGGCTATTGATGACTGTTATGTTGAGATAGAAGGTCATAGGTTCCCTGTCCGATTGTTTCTATTACCTTAGGGGGATTCGATGTGGTTTTGGGTATGGACTGGTTAGCCAAATATGAGGCTAACATAGTATGTCGACGAAAGATGATATGTTTACGTGCGATGGATGGGAGCTCCGTGACGGTTTATGGTGATAAAGCGATGTATGCGCCAAAGATCATTTCGATGATCAAGGCTGATGTTATGATGCGGCGAGGGTGTGTAGCCTACTTGGTCTACGCGATTGAGGAACGTACGGTTACGAGGACGATTGATGATGTTCCCGTGGTGTGTAACTTCCCCGATGTATTCCCTGAGGAATTGCCTGGATTACCACCCGAACGGGAAATTGAGTTCCAGATCGACTTAGTGTCGGGGGCACAACCCGTTGCCAAAGCACCTTACCGTTTAGCTCCAACCGAGATGAAGGAAATGATGACCCAGCTACAAGAACTCCTTGATAAAGGTTTTATACGACCGAGTGTCTCTCCGTGGGGAGCACCGGTGCTGTTCGTTAAGAAGAAGGATGGAAGTATGCGTATGTGTATTGACTACAGGGAACTGAATAAGTTGACCGTAAAGAACAGGTATCCTCTACCCAGAATTGATGACTTGTTCGATCAATTGCAAGGTGCAAGCTGGTTCTCAAAGATAGATCTCCGATCCGGTTACCATCAGTTGAAAGTTCGAGAGCAGGATATTCCAAAGACTGCTTTCCGTACGCGTTATGGACATTACGAGTTTCTCGTTATGTCGTTTGGATTGACGAATGCTCCCGCAGCATTTATGGATTTGATGAACAGGGTATGTCGACCGATGCTGGACCGATCGGTGATAGTGTTTATTGATGATATTTTGATTTATTCAAAGAACGAGGGAGACCATGCTTGCCACGTACGTGAGGTATTGGAAATCCTGAGGAAAGAGAAACTTTATGCTAAGTTCTCCAAATGCGCTTTCTGGCTACGAGAGGTACAGTTTCTGGGTCACGTGGTGAACCCAGAAGGCATTATGGTAGATCCAGCTAAAGTTGAAACGATTATGAAATGGAGTCCTCCAAAGTCACCGACAGAAGTACGCAGTTTTCTTGGTTTGGCCGGCTATTATCGGAGATTTATTCAAGACTTCTCCAAGATAGCGACGCCACTGACGAAGCTCACGAAGAAAGACGTAAAGTACGAATGGGGTCCAAACCAAGAACAAGCGTTTTCAGTGCTGAAGGAGAAACTTACCCAAGCTCCTGTTCTAGCACTGCCGGATGGGAATGATGATCTTGTTGTGTATGCCGATGCGTCACGACAAGGGTTGGGATGTGTACTAATGCAAAGGGGAAGGGTGATAGCTTATGCTTCGCGCCAGCTAAAGATTCATGAGGCTAACTACCCGACCCACGATCTTGAACTCGCTGCAGTGGTGTTTGCATTGAAAATATGGAGGCACTATTTGTATGGAGTAAGGAGTACCATCTATACCGACCACAAGAGCTTGAAGTATTTCTTCGAGCAAAAGGATTTGAATATGAGGCAGAGACGATGGCTTGAGCTGTTAAAGGATTATGACTGTGATATTCTATATCACCCGGGAAAGGCCAATGTGGTGGCAGATGCTCTGAGTCGCAAGACTGATCATCCTGCCATACGAGTAAAATCGTATAGTTTGGTGATAACGCCAGACTTTCTGAACGAGCTCAAACAGGCGCAACAGGAAGGATTGAAAGAAGAGAATGTGGGTTTTGAACGCGTCTTCGGACAAGTCAAGAACTTGGAAGACAATGACCATGGGATAAAGTTACGATTCGGTCGAATGTGGGTGCCCAGAAATGGGGACATTCGAGCGAGGATTTTAGATGAAGCCCATAAGTCACGATACTCGGTACACCCCGGTGCGACGAAGATGTATCAAGATCTTCGACAGGATTATTGGTGGCCGGGCATGAAGTTTAATGTGATGCAGTATGTGAACAGGTGTCTTACTTGTGCGCAAGTGAAGGCTGAACATCAGAAACCCTACGGATATGTGCAACCTCTACAAGTACCGGAATGGAAATGGGAACACATCACCATGGATTTCATCACCAAGCTACCGAGGACAGCTAAGCGGCATGATACCATATGGGTGATTGTGGACCGACTGACGAAGAGTGCACACTTTCTTCCTATCAGGGAAACGTATACGTCCGAAAGGTTGTCTGAGTTGTTCGTAAAAGAAATTGTGACCAGACATGGAGTTCCTGTCTCCATTGTGTCAGATCGAGATACGAGGTTTACTTCCAGATTCTGGAAGCAGTTTCATGATGCTATGGGAACGAGGTTAAATATCAGTACCGCCTATCACCCTCAGACTGATGGACAGTCAGAAAGGACTATCCAAACGTTGGAGGATATGCTTAGGGCGTGCATTATCGATTTTGGAGGAAGCTGGGATGACCACTTGCCATTGGTGGAGTTCTCATATAACAACAGCTATCACTCGAGTATCGGAATGCCCCATATGAGGCGTTGTACGGACGAAGATGTAGAACCCCGGTATGCTGGGGTGAAGTTGGACAGAAAGAAATGGGAAACAAGGCTGCTGTGATTGATATGGCAGAAAAGCTACGGGTGATAAAAGCACGTATGAAGGCTGCACAAGATCGCCAAAAGTCCTACGCTGACAAGCACCGGAGACCGATCGAGTTTGATGTTGGCGATCGAGTGTTGCTGAAAGTATCACCATGGAAGGGAATCATTCGGTTCAGAAAGCGAGGCAAGTTGAGTCCGAGGTACATTGGACCATTTCCGATAAAAGCAAGGGTAGGGAAAGTCGCGTATCGACTGGACCTACCAGAGGAGCTGAACGGGATTCATCCTACCTTCCACGTGTCACATCTTAGGAAGTGTTTGGCAGACGAGCAGGCGCATGTTCCTTTGGATGACATTGAGGTAGATGATCGACTGAACTACATTGAGGAGCCAGTTGCCATTGTGGATACAAAGGAAAAACAGCTACGGAATAAAACAGTTCGTCAAGTAAGAGTTCAGTGGAAGCATCGGAAGGGTTCAGACACGACGTGGGAATTGGAAGACGAGATGAGGAAGTTGTATCCTTATTTGTTCGATGTGTAACGAGGCAGGTTTCGGGACGAAACCTATTGTAAGGAGGGGAGACTTGTAACATCCCAAATTTTCTAGTACAAGTTATTCGAACTTACGAATGCGTGACGAACAATTAACTTGCTAGAAAAGGGACGGAAAGATAACCAAGTAAAGCTTAGAAATCATGTACTCGAAATTCCAGATTTCGTGTACACCAAATTCGAGTACACATGTTCTCGAAATTTCCCAGATTTCGAGTACAGGGACACGCCTATAAATAGTAGTGCCTTGGGATATGTGCGAACCTTTGGCTGAGCACACTCTCTCTCGAGTACACGAAGTTTAAGTCCAAGAATTTCAAAGAATCAAACTTTGATCGACCAAACGAAGTAGGAAACGCACGGGATTTTACCAGGAGGATCAGCTACCTTCAAGTAAGTGATTCTTGTATAGAAAGTTAGATTTTTATACAAAAGTTAGGATGGTTAAACAAAGGGTGAACTTATGCATAAAGCTCACACCTTTATGCATAAAGTTCGTAACTTTGAGGTTCCAATACGTTGGTGACAACCAAAGGAACCTAGAACTAGCTCCCCAAAGTCTTAGATGAATTTCTGAGATGTTTAATGACGAAATGATGAGTACACGAAATCGTGCACAAGAGGGTACTCGAAATTATACATGATTATTTCGAGTACAAGTATTTCGAGTATGTGGTGATTTCGAGTACACCATTGGGTTCGAGTACACAGGGATGTTCGTGTACACAAGGGGGTTCGTGTACCTTGGGTAATTCGTGTACTGGTGTTTCGAATACTCATGGATTTCGTGTACATGAAGACTTAATGAATTTCAAGGGTTTCGAACACTTAGCTAAGTGTTGAGAACTTGGATTCAATAAGGGGGACTAGTAGGCTATGAGGACTTAGAATAATTTCTAAGTCTAAGTATGTGATGTGATGGTATGTGATGATATGATGTAACTGATATAGGTCCTTAAGGCCCTAGCTAAGGAGTTCGGCTAAGGTTAACAGGAGTCTACTGTCAGGTGAGTTCTAGACGCCCTATTTTATGTTTAAGGTTTTGGGCTGGCATACATGCTTATTGTTACGATGTTATGTGCTTATGATGATGATGAATGAATGATGATATGGCCTGACTATGTATGCATGTTTATGAGTTAGAATGATCTATGCATGAAAATATGATCAGTATGATGAATGCATGATAAATGAGTTACGATAATGAATAACATGACATGATAACAATGCTAGCATATGATATGATGATGACTTTATAATAACATGCTTCATGATGATAACTATGAGAATAGTTATAGGAGTATGACAAGGTCCTAGGTTGCTAGGATGGAAGTATGATATGTAGGCATGATGACATAATGTTATGATATGATAATGATGCTAGTATGTTATGATGAACTGTGCATGATGCCAGTATGCTATGATGGTATGATGAAACGATGCTAGTATGACATGCCTAAGATGCCATGATGACTGAAATGAATGATGTTATGATGCTAGCAGTAAATGTTATGATGATTATGATAAAAGATGATATAATGCTAGTATATCATGTATGACGAACGAACGATGTTCCTATACGTGTTATAGGATATGTATGAAAGATGTACCAGTTCTTGTGCTGGGTAGGTATGAGAGTCAACCACGACTATAACTGGGTATGATAGTCAACCACGACTATAACTGGGTATGATAGTCAACCACGACTATAACTGGGTATGATAGTCAACCACGACTATAACTGGGTATGATAGTCAACCACGACTATAACTGGGTATGATAGTCAACCACGACTATAACTGGGTATGATAGTCAACCACGACTATAACTGGGTATGATAGTCAACCACGACTATAACTGGGTATGATAGTCAACCACGACTATAACTGGGTATGATAGTCAACCACGACTATAACTGGGTATGATAGTCAACCACGACTATAACTGGGTATGATAGTCAACCACGACTGTAACTGGGTATGGAGCCTTGTGCCGGCATAAGCTCACTGCTCGTATGGTAGCAGTGGAACGTATGATGATGATGTTAAGGATGATATGTGCTAAGGTTATGGACTATGTGTATGAAATGAGGTTTATGTTAAGTATGTGTAATGTTGTTTTATGAAAACTAGAACTCACCAGCGTAAGCTGACTTGATTTAGCATGTATGTCAGGTTGAAGGTACGATAAGAGAAGGCATGGAGCTCGGGCATCAAGTTAGACGATCCATTGGTTTGGCAAATCCGATATGTTTTTGATACAGACACTTTATTGATTTCTGTTTATCAAACTATGTTTACATTTCCGCTGCATGATTATGAAAGTTTTTAGTTTAAGAGCTATGTGTTATGATGAAAACCAACCTCTGTGAGGTGCCCGGTTTCGGGGCCTCACAGGCTGCCACCAACCAATTGTTGAATATCTTCAACATTAGAAACTTTAGGATTTGAATCCACTGCATTAGAATTTAAACTGTTGCTGAGTTCTTTAACCTTCTTGCAAAGGCCTCAAGACCCTCGGGATCATATCGAAGACTGTCAACGCAAGTAGAAATTGTACCCAATATCTCATTCCGAAGCAAAGATTGTGGAGAATTTTCTACACCGTAACGATAATTAATTTCGAATATCTTTTTGGGTAGAACATCTTTCATCCATCTTTTTGAAATGTACTCAAGCGGTATCCGAACAATCTTTTTTACCCTAAAAACACAAAAAACATGTCGACAAAGGAAACCAATCCTAGTAAAATTCCGACATGAGCAATCATAGCATCCGTTAGTTGAACCTGTTTGAACCTGAAAAAAAATAAAATGATTCGGGGTGAGATCTAACGGACAAAATAAACAAATAGAGAAAAACCTTGCTGAACCGTAAAAAAAGTAGGTAAATTAAATGTAAAAACAATGTTATATTAATGTAAAAACTATGTAATATTAACGTAAACAATTGATTTGGTGCAAAAACAGTTAAAATTATGTAGATGTATATCATATGTAACCAAATGTAAAGTTTACGATTCGTACAAAATAATACCTGGAAAACATTAGTTACATCATTGTCTTTGTTGAGATGTGTTACAGAGTATACAACTTTATCGTCTAAATGCTCAGTATGAGAAACATAGCAATAGAGCTTTCCCTTCACGATTTCTTTCTGCCAAACGTTGCCTATAACGCAGACTTTCGATAGAAGTGTCATAACATAGGATAAATTGCACTAAAGTATTTGCTCCGCTAGAATTAACTTTGAAAGCAGCGTTTGAACTCTCACACCTAGACGTGGTTTTCATTAGGCAACACATTGGTACTTCTCTAAAATAAGCAGGAACCCATTGCTCACGAATAGCATACATATCACTCAACCATGTGTATTCGGATAATTGAAACCTTCTTATAAGATTAGACCAACGATTCTCGAATGTAAGGGGGGATATGAACAAATTCCACACCAAACGATGCATGCAAGACCGAAAGTCAGTGTTGTTTAACAGATCGTCGGAAAGCTAGTTACTTATATTAAACACATCAAATAAATATGAAAAAATAAAAAAATAGGAATGTCTATTAACAAAAAAGATGCTACAAAACCTTTAATGGTAGCTTCTTCATGACATGCCACATGCATAAACGATGACGTGAGTTTGTAAGAACTTGCGAAATAGCTTGCTTCATCGAAGGATCTTGATCGGTCATAACCAACATCGGTTGTTTCCCATGTGCTTTGATAAAAAAGTTGAGCAACCACTTGTATGACTCTATTGTTTCACTATGTAGCAAGCCTGCACCAAATGTTACACAATTTTTGTGATGATCAACCCCAGTAAAAGGGACAAAAATCATGTTGTACCTACGCATTAAAAATTGCCATGTTATACAAGGTTGTAAATGACATGAAAAACCTACATTGTAAATGACATGTATAACAATTGTATAAACATTGTAAATGCCATATATAACAATTATATCAACATTGTAAATGCCATGTATAACAATTGTATAACATTGTAAATGACATGTAAAATAATTGTAAATACATGTGCTAAATGACATGTATAACAATTGTTTCAACATTGTAAATGACATGAAAAAACAAACACGTAAATGCCATGTAAAATAATTGTAACCTACGTTTACATCGTGTGTTAATGTTTAAATAACTAGAAGTTTACACCAAAATTGTAGACAAAAAATTTAAAATTACATGTGGTAAACGACATGTAAGAGAATGGTAACATCGTTGTAAATGATATGAAGAATGATATTTCAAAATATAACAACTGTAAATGACATGAAAACCCTACATTGTAAAAACCTTCGTTGTAAATGACATGAAAAACCTATATTGTAAATGACAT
The DNA here is from genome assembly GCA_009363875.1 of Mikania micrantha. Classification (NCBI taxonomy): domain Eukaryota; kingdom Viridiplantae; phylum Streptophyta; class Magnoliopsida; order Asterales; family Asteraceae; genus Mikania; species Mikania micrantha. The sequence goes on from CM018685.1 coordinate 38,643,107, forward strand.
GTATAACAATTGTATCAACATTGTAAATGCCCTATATAACAATTGTATCAACATTTGTAAATTCCATGTATAACAATTGTATAACATTGTAAATGACATGTAAAATAGTTGTAAATACATGTGCTAAATGACATGTATAACAATTGTATCAACATTGTAAATCACATGAAAAAACAAACACGTAAATGCCATGTAAAAGAATTGTAACCTACGTTTACATAGTGTGTTAATGTTTAAAAAACCATAAGTTTACACCAAAATTGTACACAAAAAATTTCAAATTACATGTGGTAAACGACATGTAAAAGAATAGTAACATCGTTGTAAATGATATGAAGAATGATATTTCAAAATAATGTTTACTATGCATCATTGGTTTACATAGCCTGTTAAGGTTCAAAATCATCAAAATTCCTTGTTTCACGAAAAGTTACATACGTAAATTCATAGTAATAAAAACGTATACTGTTATTGTTTTGTTCGTTACTTGTTGGTGTAATAAGTGGCGTCAAATGCAAGGACATCGCCAAATACTTCGTAGTTTTTCTTCGATATCTCATCAGCCAAAACACGTGCCTGAGTTCGCCTTTTACAACAGAAAAATCGAAGTAAAAATCAGAGAGATTTTTAACACGATCACGCAGCCGATCAAGAAGTAATTAGGAGTCCCGATTGCCTATAAAAAGACGAGTGGCTTGGCTAAAATTTTTAAAATCGGTAGGGGTACCATTTACATTGTGATGACCACCCTTCATTCACACTTGAAGCCTGTGAGCTATGGTTGGACCTATACGATTCAATGTCATATGATGAATAAACTGTTTCATTGAGAAAGATAGTTTACTCCCTGCTTTTGTAAAATCACGGTTATATGGCTCGATCAACGAATGGTTATGACACTCAACAAACTTGTATATAACAAAACTTGATTCCGCTTCTGAAACTTGGACAGATATATGAGCCTTACAATCTGTAACTTGAAAAGAACTTTTCCACACATACATAGAAGATTCATCTAATGTATCAAAACGTCTCTTACTCTGAGGTCTTCCAGCTTTGTTACATCTAAGGTATTTGTGAGTAACCTGGTCGTTTTTATTTTTTTTCATTTGACCAATACGAACAGAAAAACCAGAACATTCAACATAATTCTTGTACATTATAAGAACATCGTTCCAACAACCATAGGTAGCCCCGACAATGGGTTTGGTATCACGGTCTTGATTTGGACACCAAACCTTGGTACCATTTGGTGTTAGAAACGTGTAACATCCTTAAACATCTTCTCCTTTTTGAACAAAAAAAAATTAAAAAGTTAACATAACTTACAAACTTCTCACGTAATAGCAACGTAACAACCAAGTAAACATTATGAAAATGATAAAAATCACCAGCTACGCGAGTTAGTCCACATGGTTCTTCGGTAGTTGACAAATCATTCAAAAGTGGGGGTCCTCGGTATCATCGGCAACATCTAATGGCATTTACAAAAATATAATCAAACTGTTAACGTTAACATGAATCTCCATAACTTACAAAAAGGTGAATTTTACCACAATTTAATGGGTGTTCATGGCAGTTTTCGTAGATCAGGGGCATTGGAACATAAACACCATTTTCATCAACGATTTTACCATCGTTTATGGGGACTGCTGTATATAATGACAAAACAACGATAAAAAAAAAATTATAACGTTGTCTAACAAAAATAAATAGAAAAAATAAAAAAAACACCTTCAATGTCTGATAACATAAACGATTGTTCCTCGTATCTCTCAATCAACGAATCAAACGTATTTAATTCAAGGATGGAATCCATTATTGCTATTAAGACGTATGCATTCAATGAGAGAGAGGTTTCTTGGGTTCAAAAGAAGAAAGAAGTTAGTATACAAGGTCGTGGATATGGAGTTAATCTATCAACTAATATCAAACAAAAACTACATAATGATGTGATGCATGTTTACAAATAAAAAACTTTTCATTAATGAATGAAAAGATGTTGGGTAGACAACCATGCCACAATAGTACAACAAATCTCTGCAAATTTTAGAGAGATAAATTTGATAAAGACATATATAATATAATATAAAAAGAATACATGAAATCAAAATTTGTTTTGAAACAAGCTGGAAAAATAAAATATTCAATTTCATTTATAACAGGTAACAAACGGTGAACTACAGCGTAAAATACATGTTACAACTAGATTCAGTTCATATATAGGATTGGTTTTTAGTCTACATGAAACAAAAAAGTGCAAAAAAATGTGCTCATAAAAAAGGGGGAGTAATTTAGTTAAAAGAATAAATGAACGTTTAATGTGTATTACGCTCATAGAAAAACATGTATTTTGCGTTTTCAGTGTATATAAAATAAATGAAAGCTGTCCAAAAAAAATTACATATACACACAAGAAAAATCTGTAAAACATACGTAACATGATTATATGGATTTACGTGATGTGTAAAATGGAATCAGTCAACAAAAAAGGGGAGATGAAAAAAAAAGTACAATCCTTGAAAAGGACGAAAAAACCCTTCAGTTGATTTTTAATAAGGTGGTGATGTGGCATAATATGGACCACATGTTAAGGTTTTCACAGTTTTCTCAATGAGGCTTGGTTTTCGTTTTATACTTTCCCTATATATAGGGTTATTTTGAAAACCCACTTGAGTTGAGAAAACTTTGAAAACAATGGAAAAAACCATCCAAATTTTTTTTTTCATTTTTTTACAGTTAGGTTACATTATTAGTGTCATTTTTATAAAAAAAAATACAAAAAGCGTCGAGTAGTTTTTTTTAAAAATACCGATGTAACACAGACGTAACATCGTTGTACAGTACTGAAGGAGTTACGTCAGTTTTACATTTTTGTTTTATTAATTTTTTTAAAAAAATTGTGTCGGCGCTTTTTTTATATTTTTTTTTGATAAAAATGACCCTAACAATGTTACAAAAGTGTAAAAAAATTTCAAAAAAAAAAACTTTTGTTACATAAGGTTTTTTGAAGTTTTCTCAACTCAAGTGGGTTTCCAATTTATACATGCCCTATGTATATAGGGATTGATTCCTATGAAAATTCAATCTTAGAAAGAAAACTTTTAAACCCTATGTAAGCCATTTATTTGGAATCTTGAAAATAAATATGTGGTCCAAATTAAACCAGAATAAAAAAGTGGGTTTTGAATAAACAAATCATTTTTAATATGGGTTAATGAGGACCACATATTTATTTTCAATATTCCAAATCAATGACTCACATATGGTTTATTATTTTTTTTCTTTTTTATTTCTTATTATTATAAGCTAATAAATGTTCAAAAAAGAAAAAAATTAAAAAAAATATATGTATTTTATTTTATTACATATATGTAACTTATATGTTACATATACTAGTTACATACATGTAACTTTATTAGTTACATACGTAACTTTTTGAGTTAGATATACGTAACCTCGTGATTTACTATCTTTATTATAATTGTATTATCTCATTATAACATTTTTGTCCTTATAATATAAAATTACGAAAAAAATTTAAAAAATTTCTTGGTAAGTACAAATTTTCTTGATTTTCTTCAAAATAAGAAGTTTTCTTATAAACTTTCACCTCCCTCTCTCGAAATAAATTAAAAATTTTAAAAATATATATTTCGGATATCCGAATATCCGAAATTTATTTAAATTATCCAAAAATTATCTGAATATTCGAAATATCTGAAAAATATACGAAAAATTATCCCAAAAAAACGATTTCGGATATCAGATATCCAAACTATCTGAAAATTTTCAAAATAGGTACCCGAATCCGAATTTCCGGATATTTGATTTTTTCGGATATTTCGGGTTCAGATTTTCGGATATTTCGTTTTTAGATTTTCGGGAATTTCGAACTCGGGTATTGATATTTTTTAAACACTCCTATTCTCGATGCCAACAACCTCTATTTCTTACCGGAACATTTTTTTATCATTTTTTTCAGTTTAGCACTAGTAGTGTTCACTGGTAGATATATAAGCTCCCAATAACTAAAGTAAATAAAAAACACGTCAAAAAAATAAAAATACCCCATATTAATTAAAAATGAGCTTCGTAAATCGTAGAACTTGAAAGCATACTACGTCATAAAAGTAGCGTTCACTGGTAGAGATATATAAACATAGATAAAATGACACACTTAAATGCATCCTTTAACGCACAAAAAAAACTAACATAACAATAAGCCTAATACTAAAACGCTATAAATTAAACCTTAAGTTAAATAAAATATATAGAAAAAAAGACAATTATTAAAGAAAAAAAAAGCAAAACAAAACGTTAACCAAAAAACGCTTTTAATATTGATATTGGGTTGCATTCTATATATATAGATAATATGTTGGTTAAAATTTGTGAGCCTCATCAAATTAAATTAAGTATACGAGGCTTGAGCTCAGTGACACATCTTAGTGAAGACCGGGGGCGACCGCCCCTCATGTTTTTTCGTGTAGTAGTGTATATTTTCTGATGTAGTGTAAATTTTTTTTTAAAACCTTTATTTCGCCCACCCTGAAGTTTCTGTCAAGCTCCGCCACCGCTTGAGCTTAAGTTTAAACTCATTTATAAGAGAGAATCAATTTAGGCCTGAGTTTGGGCTAAAACTCAAGCTTGATTAGACCTTTTAGCGTTCCAATTTGCGAGGTCCCGAAACCCGGGAGTCCCCTTGGTTGACAAAGCATCGAAAACATAATTCTTAAACCGTAAAATAATCGTATATCATAGCAGCGGAAATTATCACATAATCTTTAATCATAATTAAAACATCTAAACAACATTCGTAAATTAGTCTTTAATCTTAATAGGAATGACAGTTCATAAATAGGTAGTCCTCATGTCATACCACGAGCCATCATATCCTTATCATAACTTGCTTAACCTGACATGCATGCTAAATCAAGTCAGCTTTCGTTGTTGAGTTCTAAGTTAAATTTTTATAAAAATCTTTAGCCTTTTAGATCATCACATAACATAACATAATTCATATCTTTACTGATTCATATCTTTATATAACATAACCTAATTCAAGTACATAACATATATGTCATCATAACATCAATCATACTCAGTGGCGGACCCAGAAATTTTTTTCATGAGGGACGGAAATTTTTTAAGGTTATTTGAGAATCGCTATATAATATTTTTTTTTTCCCTTATGTTCATATCGGGTTAGGTCGAATTGGGTCCGATCATGTTAAAAAAAAATCGAACTAAATTTCATATAGAAAAACATACTAATAATATAATACATCTAAAGTTGTTCTTATGTCTGGCAAAATGGACGGGTTGGGTTGTGTAGCGGGTCAGAACGAGTGTAGGATGAGTTTTAAGCAAAATCAGTTTTGGTTTAAATGAGTCACCTTAAAAAACATGAATTTCGTTCAAGTTAAAATTAATTGTAATTAAACAGATAGTTAATTTGAATAATTTCTAGTTATTTCTCATCAAATATGTGATTTATTATTCTTATCCGTTTGAATCCATTTATATTCACATAAGTTTTTAAGTTACGTGCTCATTTTGAACCACATTTGGTTAATGTGTTACACATTTCAACTCATTGCATGTCATAATGTTACTCATTTCAATCCAACATACAATAATTGTTTCCTAATCTACACATTTATCATGTTATGAGTTAAGATTGTTAGACCTATTTGTTTTCTACGGGGTTTTATTTTTGAAAATCTATTCAAAACAACATCTATGGTGACCTTTTTAAGTAATTATGTCTCCAAAAAACAAGTATAGCTATAACTTATTTTCTCATCACAAGTCCAATTATGCAAATTTAAGGGGGGCGATTGCAAAATATTAAGGGGGTCGGTCAAGATTTTAACATACATATACCACTGAAAAAAAAAATTTTAAGGAGGGTGGCTGCCCCCCCACCCTATAAGGTGGGTACGCCACTGATCATACTGTGCATAAAAATTTAGCATTCACTGTTGACCGAAGTCAGCATGCTTGTGCAGCACAAGACTCTATAACACTGACGACCCGAAGTCGACATGCTTGTATAAATACAAGACTCTATAACTATCAACCCAAAGTTGATAACTCATGCATGCATAATATTTCCTCAACTAGCGACACAAAGTCGACATGCTTGTGTTTCCACAAGACTCTTTAACTATCAACCGAAATTGACAGCTCATACCGGTACAAGACTTCTTTACATACATCATTCATATCCATAACATCATTCATTCATACATAACATGGTTTAATCATTTAAACCATCATAATCATAAACAGTTATTCGCACCGTAGTGCTCAAGTTTTGCCCAACCGTAGCCGGGACTTCAATATCATAATTCCTGCTCGACCTCGACCAAGACTTTGAAAATCAATTACTTCTCAACCACAGTTGAGACTTAAAACATTCTTTATACATCAGCTGAGACTCTTAAAATCATTTACTTTTCAACCAGAGTTGAGACTTAAAACGTTCTTTACATCTCAGCTGAGACTCTTAAAATCATTTACTTCTCAACCGTAGTTGAGTCTTAAAACATTCTTTACCGGAAAACATTCTTTACCTGACCATAATCAAATTAAAATCACTTTCATACAATAACTTTATAACATGCATACTGGCCCAAAATGATAAAACATTTAAATAGGGCTACAAAGAACTCACCTGAGCTTAGTAACGCACAATTTGCTAGCTTTTCTTCATTTCCTTACTTTCTCACTTCAGAATGATATCGTTATTAATATGCATATATTATCATGATTATAGCTTATCATGAAGGTGCTCAGATTACGATTACCGCTCAAAACTTCGGCATGTCGTAGCTTTCATTCGGAGCTTTGTTTCAAAATTTCGCTTACACTCATTTTGAACATTTTTATCTCTACATTTTTGTTATGCTTAAAGATTACTTATTTGCTCGGCTTAGATAAGCGTATTCTCATATTTAATTAACTCGTCTTAGGGCGTTGTTAAACTTACTGTATAATAACATGGGTTTAAGAAAACCGGAAGCACATACATATTATATCCTCATAAAACTCAAGAAAACTTGATCATTATCTAGATGTAATTGGGCTCCAACCGAATCAAGTTCGTGTTCATGATACAAAACCAAAACTCTATCTAAACATGGTGTTGGTCTCTTTAATCAATCAAGACTAAACTAATACGAGATGAGAATCATAAACACATACCTTAACGATCGATCTATTCTTCTTGATTCTCTTCTCTGCTCGTACGGTCAAAAGATTTCTAAACTGAGAACTAGAATACGATCTCTTAATATGTACTCAAAACTTCATAACATGTGGTTACATTCAATCCACTCGAACTCCTTTTGGATTACGTACTGAATTATGGGCCACACCACACAAAATACATACACAAATTCGTTTACCATTTTTTTGAATTAATTAAAAGTTTCACTTAGGGCCCCTGTACTTTGAGGTCTTATTTTTAAAACCCCATTCTACTTTGCATATATATTTTTAATATTCACTAGCTTATATCGTGTTCATATTTTATCGTATAACGGTCCCGCTTATATTAATGTGATCGTAATCACTTCGGGAACGTTCATAAAAATTTCGAACCCAAACGGTCACAGAAATTTTTACACGTTATTAATAGGCTTTATAACATGTCCATACATCATCAGATATTTTTATCGTTTATATCATTTTGATCGTAATTACTTTACGAACGTTTATATAAAATTTGAACATAAACGGTTACCGAAATTTTCTGTTGTTACACAATTTCAAGTCAAGTGGCTCAACTCTTCGATTGACAGAAGCTGTGCACATATGTATTTTGTGACACATGTATATGTTGTTTATGTTATTAATTAAATGGTTGTTTAATTGTGTACGTTAACGTGGTTAATTGCTCTAAAACTTAATCACAATTAATTTATTTGCACGGCAAAAGTCGATTGGTTGGCATGTCCTCGAAATGAAGCTCGTACATCAGTCATACTAACTAGATATCATCAGTTTAGAAGGAAACTCATCAATGGGAAAACCTCCTGCTCATATAGGAGCGATTGCTCTCAGATAGACGCGAACCCAATTAAGATCACTAATAAAAGAAGGCAAGGGTAGTGACAAGCCTAAAAAATTTTTGTATTGGGGTCGGAATTTTTTTGGATAATTATTTGTCGTTAAATATTTTATTTTTTGATCAACTCGAATGGGGTCGGGTCGAGTTAAATCACCCGAAAAAATGATAAAACTAAATTAGATCACAAAAAAATAATAAAACCATGTCAAATTATTATCACATTGATTAAAATGATATGATAAAATTGGTTTTCTTTCGACAAATTCGAAATAATACTATTTAAATCAATAACTCAAGATTAAAAGAAGATGAAGATTTAAATTTTCTTTTAAAAATTGTTTCATAATATCTAAATATACTAGTACAATATTCAACAAAATTTCTCATCAACAAAATTTTAGGAGTGAACTAAAAATGAATTATGAACATCAAATTCATTCTCTATCACCCAAATTGCGTGATTTGAGTATTATTTTATATCTTTGGCTTTAAACTGATTTTAAATTGAATTTTATCTAGTTCGTTAAATATTAATGAGGGTCAGAGACAAAATTTACTGTGAGTCGATTGAGATTGCATCATATATATATCATTAAAAATCAAAAGTTTACAGGGTAGGTTGAACCCCCTTACCCACTATGTGGGTAGGCCTATAGTCAAGAGACCTTTTGTCTTTGTCACAATTAATGACTCATAAAATTGTCGGGAAGATTAGATTGTGTGTGACCGACGATCATCGTACTCCATTATTGTCACACGAAAACGTTCAGTTAACTTTAAAGATATAGTTAGGAACAATCAACCAAAGAGGCATTGGCTCAATGGTACCCCATGATTCTTCCAAACGAGAGGTCATGGGTTCAAATCCCTCCCGCAGCGAAAAAGGGGTCTGAGGGGGGGGGGGTCAGGGGGTTTTCCCAGTGGGGTTTTCTCCTGGGTGGTTGTGGTGGCTCATGGGAGGTCCAGGTAACTAGACCTTGGTGACATGGCCTGGAAACAGTGGATTCACACGATTAAGACCTTTGCCGTTCAAAAAAAAAGTTAGGAACAATCAAACATCAAAAGCAGTAGATTTCATTAAATGTCGATCCCCACCTTCAACTAACTAATCAAATCATGACCCCTCTCATCTCAACCGTACGATCCTTGCATTCACATGCAAAAAGCTAGCACCAATATATATAAATACGTACCTTGTGACAATATTTCTTGCACCAACATAGTTCCAAGGACATAAAGTTTTAGCGTTAATACACTCGAAAAAATGGCGAAGAGGGTAACCATGGTCGTTATATGTTTGATCCTGGCTTGCATGGTGGTGATGGCACCATGTGCTGAGGCTATAACCTGTGGTCAGGTGATCAGCAGCTTGGCACCATGCCTTGGGTACCTAACAAAAGGTGGTGCTGTGCCACCTGCTTGTTGCGGTTCGCTTAAAGGACTCAATAATGCTGCAAAGTCGACCGCTGACCGTCAGACTGCTTGTGGTTGCTTAAAGGGTACATCCAACTCGGGCATTAATCTGAGTTATGCAAGCAGCCTCCCGGGTAAATGTGGCATCAACATTCCTTACAAGATCAGCCCTAACACAGACTGCTCCAAGTATTTTCATTCATATATACATGCACTTCTATTTTAGTATATGGTTAACCATAGATTTATAGTGTTAATGTGTTCTGGTTTGTGGTAATTTATGCAGGGTTCAGTAAGCCAAAACTTATGCATGGAAGGAAGATTAGAAGCATATATATGGACCATATGCATGTGTCTGTGAATTATAATGTATTTGGCTATGAATAAATCTGTTGAGAGTTGTTATCTGTTTGGTCATAAAGGGCACTAGTTTATTAAAAAACATATAGTTATATATATAATTAAAACATAGAAGTAGTGTAGTAGTTAAAAGGAGGAGAGACAACCTATATGTTTCAAGTTTAATTCTCACTTAGGGCAATTTTTCTTGAAAGCCACCAACCCGGTTGCATGCAGCCATGTTTTACCTATTTCTTCCAACTAGTCGGGTATTTTTTTTTTTGTGGGTGGGGGGACTAGGGGTTGAGTTCCTACGGTCACAAAAAGAAAAAATTAACAGTCTTGTTTTAATATACCACGGGTTGAGTTCATACGGTCATAAAAAGAAAAAATTAACAAGTCTTGTTTTAATATCTATTTAACTCAAGTGACATGTTTTACGAATTTCACGTTCACCACATAGTACTGATCTACATCCGGGAAGGCCTATATGCGACTGAACCATGACTTGGAAATGGCTAGAGTACTAACCGTAGTATGAAACCATAACAGCGTCCGATTGTCCCATTAGTAGAGTGCTCAATGGACATGACCATCATAACTTAAAGGGTTTAGAGTTTAAGATTTAAAATTGCCGACGGTGAGGTTTGTAGTCTATCATCATGCATACCCACTAATGATATACAAATGATCATAGGATAAAAAGCGTTTTTTTTTTGGTTTTGAAAAAGACCCCCATTTTATCATGAAAAAATTACCATTTTGTCCACTTTGACTCATTCTTGGACCAAAATGTCCAAATGTCTATCATCTTATTTATCTTTAAAAACTTTATAGTGATGGACATTTAGACATTTTGGTCCATCATTATGTCAAATGGACAAAATGGGAATTTTCCCTTTTATCATCTGCTACGGCCTACGGGCTATAAAAAGCTTGAGATGCCTAGGGAACAATGGAACATGACCCATCGATTGATAGATTGATTAATCCATATTCGGATATGGATCGAATCAAAACCAACTGCACGTGATATCTTGAAGTGATAAGATGAAGTCCTTATTTCTAGTTTAGTTTGTTTTGTTTTTCCTTCTTGTTCGGATAGATTTTGATTATAAATAGCGATCGTCCTCTTGTAATTTGATTATCGTTTTTTGATTTTCGTTTTCTGAATAAACAAACCAGAGTATTTGTTTATGAATTACTGATCCAATTGTAAAACCCAACAATTGGTATCAGAGCTTGCGTGTGAAAGATCCAGGAAGAACTACGTGGTTCGCAAAGCCGCGTGAACAAAGAGACCTGAGGACCTGTGAAACGTCTGATTCCATGGCAGAGGGAAGACCGCAAAACAATCAGGTGATTGTTCATCACAAGGAACCCAGTACCGCGTCTCTAACTGTACCGAAGTTAACAGGGACGAACTACAACACGTGGACCACCTTGATGGAAGCAGTCCTCGACGCAAACGATCTATGGGAAGTTGTAGACCCTGAGAACGAAGATCCTATAGACCCAAAAAGAAACAAGATAGCCAGGGCTATGATTTATCAATCTCTCCCTGAGAATGTCATGGCTCAGGTGGCAAAAACGAAGAGTTCCCGGGAGATTTGGGAGGCACTTCGAGTAAGATATCTTGGCGCACAAAGGGCGCAACAAGCAAAGCTTCAAACGTTGAAAAGAGAATTTGAGCAATCCAAGATGGGATCAAAGGACTCGGTTGACGATTTTGCGGGAAAACTCTCTGAGTTGGTCAACAAAATTGGCAGCCTAGGAGAAGAGATGAGATCGAGTGTGGTAGTGAAGAAACTACTCGAGGCCATGCCATCAAGATTTATTGGAATAGTTGCTACCATCGAACAGGTAACTGATCTTGAGGACCTCACCTTCGAAGACTGTTTAGGAAGACTAAAGGCGTTTGAAGAAAGAACAAGGGGTTTCGAGGATCAACTGGAACGAGAAAACAGATTGATGTACGCAAAAGATGAGACTCGAAAAACTGGCGAAAGCAGTTCCGGTTCTGGGAGAGGCTACTCCCGAAGAAGGGGTCGATCGACCTACCAAGGTCGCGGAAGAGGCCAAGGTAGAGGTCGTGGGAGGAACAATATGCATCCTAATGAGGTGCAAACTCAAAGCGGTGGTCCAGGCGATTACAAGAAGCGTGACAAGAAGGACATCACGTGTTACAGTTGCCAAAAGTCTGGCCACTATTCATGGGAATGTACTCAACAGCAACCGGCAGGAGATGCCCCGAAGACACAACAAGCTCTCATGATGATGAAAGCCAACACAGCGGAAGTAATGTTAAATGAGGAACTGGTCCATCCGGAGGTCTACAAGACTGAACAAGACGACCCAAGACTATGGTACTTGGATAACGGGGCATCAAATCACATGACCGGAATTGAATCAAACTTTGCTGAAATTGATAAAGGAGTAAAAGGAACCGTGAAGTTCGGAGATGGTTCAATCGTAACTATACAAGGCAAAGGAACAGTGATCCTCAACTGCAAAAACGGAGAACAAAGAACGATGTCAGACGTGTACTACATCCCAGAATTAGAAAGCAATGTGATAAGCTTGGGCCAACTGACCGAGATCGGCTATGAAGTCACCATGAAGGATGCTCACCTATGGCTACATGATCAAGAAGGATTATTGCTCATGAAAGTCCCGAGACTCGACAACCGCCTGTACAAGATCTCGCTAAGCATAGGATCCCCGGTATGTCTTCTAAGCTCAATAAGTGACCAAACCTGGCTTTGGCACGCAAGGCTTGGTCACTTGAACTTCAAGACCCTAAGCCAGCTAAGTAAGAAAAACATGGCAAAGGGAATACCTGTTACATCTCATAAAACCCAAGTATGCGACTCATGCTTACTTGGGAAGCACAATCGAAAACCATTCCCGGGAAAAACGAACTATAGGGCAAGCTCACCTTTAGAATTGATCCACACAGACTTGTGTGGACCAATCTCACCACCAACTCTCGGTGGAAGTCGTTATTTTATGCTATTTGTTGATGACCACTCGAGGTTCATGTGGGTTTATACCCTAAAGAACAAGAGTGATGCTCTAAACGTGTTCATTAAGTTTAAACAGGAGGTGGAGCTTGAACTATCATCAAAAATCAAATGTCTCAGAAGTGATCGAGGTGGAGAATTCCTCAACACCATGTTTACAAAGTACTGCGATGAAACAAGAGTAAAAAGGATGTTCACCGCATCATATACCCCACAACAAAACGGGGTAGTGGAGCGTCGAAACCAGACCGTGATGAATGCAACTCGAAGCCTGATGAAGACGATGAGATTACCACAGAACCTGTGGGGGGAAACGGTTAGACACACGGTGTTCATACTGAATCGAGTCCCAACAAAATCGCTGCCGAATGTGACTCCCTACGAAGCAATTAAAGGAAGAATACCAAACCTTGCCCATCTGAGGGTGTTCGGATGTAAATGTTTCATGAGGACTCCAAATACAAACCTCAGCAAGCTGCAAGACAGAAGCAAGGCTGTGGTCTACTTGGGAACAGAACCGGGAACTAAAGCTTATAGGCTATTCGAACCAGGTACAAACAAACTGTGGGTGAGTAGAGACGTGGCATTCCAAGAAGAAAAATCATTTGAGTGGGACTCATTCGAAGACGCCATGCAAATTGGAACTGGGCCAGAATGGACTAGTTTCACAGTTGAAATTGAAACCGAAGCAACACAAACAAACCATGAACCTGATACAACCATAAATGATGAAGTACAAGGAGCCGGTCAAGAGGAATCTGTACAGGTAGAAGATGATGCTGAATGCAACAATGAGCCAGAGATTGGACCAGCCCTACGTAGATCAGAAAGGATTCCAGTCCTTCCCCAAAAGTATAATGAATACCTCATGATCCAAGAAAGTGATTGCATCCAAATTGAGGAAGAACCATTGAACTATAAACAAGCCAAGGACCAGAAGGTTTGGCAGGATGCAATGAGGGCGGAACTAATCTCCATAGAAGAAAACAACACCTGGAGCCTGTGCAAATCTCCAACAGATGTCAAAGTAATAGGTCTCAAATGGATTTACAAGATAAAACGAGATGAAACGGGCAAGATTACAAAATATAAAGCAAGATTGGTCGCGAAGGGGTATTCACAAGAACAAGGAGTGGATTTTGAGGAAACTTTTGCCCCGGTAGCAAGGCTTGAAACGATCAGACTAATACTTGCTCTTGCAGCTAAAAACGAATTGATAGTACACCACCTAGACGTGAAAACAGCCTTCCTTAATGGGGACCTGAAGGAGGTTGTGTATGTAAAGCAACCAGATGGATTCGAAGTGAAAGGCCACGAAGACAAAGTATACCGGCTGTCCAAGGCTCTATAAGGACTCAGACAAGCCCCGCGAGCCTGGAATGAAAAGTTAAACAGAACACTGAAGCAGTTGGGTTTCAAAAGATGCGAAAAGGAACAGGCAGTTTACACAAGATCAGATTCAGACTCCTTGCTGATTGTGGGGGTGTACGTAGACGACATAATCATAACAGGATCCTGCAAAGAAGAGATTGAGAAGTTCAAAATGCAAATGAAGATGGAGTTTAGCATGACTGATCTGGGTTTACTCTCATACTACCTAGGGATCGATGTATCTCAAGGAAAGGGCTTTATTTCACTCAAGCAAACTAATTATGCAACAAAAATCTTAAAGAAGGCAAGCATGCTCGACTGCAATGATTCGAAAATACCCATGGAAGCTAGAATTCAAGTAACAAAAGATGAAGAAGGAGAGGCAGTGGATGGAACTGAGTATAGGTGTTTGGTAGGAAGCCTTCGATATATGTTGCACACCAGACCGGACCTGAGTTATTCGGTCGGGGTAGTAAGCCGGTTTATGCAAAACCTAAAGCAGTCGCATCTAAATCTGGTGAAAAGAATAATCAGATATGTAAAAGGAACGGTGAACTATGGGCTGAAATATGGTACTGAAGGCGACAACCATATTCTGGGCTACAGTGACAGTAGCTATGCAACTGATCAAAGTGATTCTCGAAGTACAACAGGCATGGTATTCTACTATGGGAACTCACTAATATCGTGGGCATCACAAAAACAGAAAACAGTAGCATTATCCTCGTGCGAATCAGAATTTATGGCCGCAACAGCCACGGCTGTCACACCCCCAATTTTCAACTAACGGAATCATACCATTTGGGAACGTGACAAACCAGGATCTCAGATCATTAGACATAACGAAGACCTCTATATGGTTTTCAAAACATACTTTGGTCTTGAAACATCAACATCAAAGTTTACAAAGTTTGCGGAAGCGTTTAAAACATTAACAGTGTAAAAATGAAAATTACAATGTAAAGTTTTCAAATGTTCAATTTCAAATAACTAAAATGTAAAGTCATGCATGCGACTCTATCTCCTAGTCCATGCCTGCTTTCTCGTGCACCTTAGCGTCCTGAGAAAACATGTAAATCAAGTCAACACAAAGGTTGGTGCATAACACAGGTTTAAGTATTCACAATGTTCAAAACAACAGTTTGAATATCAAGTTTGCAGATAACATAATCACACATGCATAGTCATGATAGCTAGTCATTTATACTATTTACATAAGTGGTCGACACCGAAGCTGACGATTGCCATGCTATAGCATGTTTTTGCCTTGTCACTATTGTCTAGCACGAACAATAGTAATGTGTGTTTGGTCAGTCAAACACCTGCGTAGATCCCATCTACCAGGTGAGGTTTGTCAAACCTAATAGATCTATTTCCAACTACCACGCTTTGCGCTACGGCAAACTAAACGGTTCGAAGTGTGTAAGGACTTTTAAATGCTATGTTGTCACATAATGTAAACAGCTAACTCATGCAAGTGATATGTATCTAAAAATGTTTGTTGCACATGTTTTCTCCCCCAAAACAGTTTAAATAAGAAAGGGGCCGTGTACGCACCTTTGATTGTTGCAGAATGATCAAATACACTTAAACTCGTGTAAAAAGTCCTCCTACGAAGAACCTGTGTTGTAACAATAACCTAATGTTATTCGGATTGTTGTTTTGTGTTTGAAATCACATACGTGTCAACACACGTATGTTAGAATATTAGAAATGTACATTCGTATGTACGCGTACCTTTAAGATCGTTTAAATAAAATCACATATTCGTACACGATTTTATTTAAATAAACGTAATTATACGCGATTACGTTTTCGATCAAAAATGTGAATTTTATTATTCAAATGTGTTCGGAATTGAATTCTGGTTCTAACGCAATTCGAACGAGTCGAATCGGAGTTAAAACGAGTGAGTTATGACTAAAACATCAAAAATGGCTTAAAACCTCAAAAACGGATGGAGCCGGGTTCGAACCCGCGACCTCCATCTCCAACCTTCACTAACTACCATCTCAACCCATCATACATTTGTTAACCAGAAGCCCAATTAATCATTTTAAACCCAAACCCACCGGTTCTCTTGAACCCTCTTTGACCGCACCATATGGCTCCAATTCGAACCCCAATTCGATATAAATCAACTCACAACCTTAGGGTTTTTGTTCCAAATATTTAGTCAACTATACAGGGAGTTTTAATTTGAAAACAAATCACTATAGCCTAATAAATCAGGTATCCACATGTTCGAACTTGAATTCCCTCATTCTCAATTCAAATTGATTGAATTGATGATCTATTGTTATTGGAGTCATAGGGTTTTCATTGTAATAGAAATTCCGAACCTCTCTGTACTAATTAATTAGTTGAACAAACACGTTCAAGTTGAAAACCCCAATTCGTATAATTCGATAATAGAATATGTAATTAGCATAGGGCTATGCTTATTCGGAACCTTTAGATGGAATAGAGATCGAATGTTACCTGTTTTGTTGTTCGATTCAAGGAGATTGATTAGAAGCCCTAGTTTCGGCCACTTCGAGATCGAAGTCCTCTATCTTGAATTGTTGGAATGGAATTGTGGTTTGAAGGATGTTCTAAAAATGCCGAATGATATTTAGGAACCCTCAATTCGACTGATTAACATCGTATTATACCCATTTGAGTCCAACCGACTTCGGTTACTAATCCTAAGTTATTATCTCGCTTAATTTCGACAATTATGAGATCACTAACGGTTGGTAACTGTTGTTCATCATCAATGTGTGTTGATTGCATGATTAATTCAATCAATTACTATAGTTTCTTTCAAATTTCGAATTTGATTACCCTCTTGGCCGAAATTTTGACTTATAAAGTCAAAATCTCATTTTTACTTGATTCCTACCTTAATCCTTATATACTAGATGTTCATAACCATAATGGATTATTCTAAGATAGCTTAATTCGACTATAGATGATTATTGAAAGTAATTTCAATTCCTAATAACATCCAAAATTCGAATTTTGACTTCTAATAGTCAAAATTGACTCATTTAACTAATTACAAACCAATTTCCCCTATTTCAAATATGTTTGGACTTATTTGACCAATTTAAATCCTTCTAATCTGATTTCTAATCATCATAATCATTTCTGCTAATTATTGCTAACGGAGTTAATCCCGAAAATATCGAATTGTCACCAATTGGGCTACTTAGAACATTGTTGGACTAGATTAATCCTTTTGGCCTCATAAATACAATTGGGCCTACCTTGGGCCTCATTGGGCCTACCTTGGCCTCATTGGCCTACCTTGGCCTCATTGGGCCTACCTTGGCCTCTTTGGCCTTCCTTGGTTTCATTGGGCTTAACCTGGCCTTATTGGGCCTACCTAGACCCCATTGGGCCTACTCTGGCCTTATTGGGCCTAC
Source organism: Mikania micrantha (assembly GCA_009363875.1). Classification (NCBI taxonomy): domain Eukaryota; kingdom Viridiplantae; phylum Streptophyta; class Magnoliopsida; order Asterales; family Asteraceae; genus Mikania; species Mikania micrantha. The sequence continues at coordinate 38,660,743 of CM018685.1, forward strand.
TTTTGTCTTGTTGGCCTGTGATATCACTATTTTCAGTTAACTAGGTTAATTCGAAAAGTCGGATTGTCACATCATCCCCTTGTTGAAGGAATTTTCGTCCCGAAAATTAGCAAATGTTGGGAGTAGTTAGGAAACTACTTACGAGTTTAAATCGTACGTGTTAGTGTGGTTTGATCATTCTGTGTGCTTGTGTGTACTCACATACAAAATCTAATGCTTGCAACATCACAACTAAATGTGATCGTTCAACGTGACTGTTTGCGTATACACTAGTTAGTTCACCTAACTGTGACTGTTTGTGTTTGATCATACTGTGTTGTGTAACCTCACACATAGTGAGTGTCTGTAACTGTTTGTACTATGCAACCCCGCATAGTGAGTGTCTGTAACTGTTTGTACTATGCAACCCCGCACATAGCAAAATGTGTGTAACTAATCATGCATGTACTACCATAAATGTAACATATGAAATGTAGCACATAAAATGTATAAAATGTAATGTAGCACAAATGTTTATAACAAAACCAATTGAATAAAAGTGTTTGTGCTTACAGTTTGAAGTCTGAAGTGTTGATGTGTGAAACATCACGTCATCCCCTTGTTGAAGGAAATTTCGTCCCGAAATTTAACGTGTGCTCTCAGTGTTTGTAGTTGCTGTTTTGAACAGATGAGGATACTTCTTCATCATTTGGTCTTCCCGTTCCCATGTGAATTCAGGACCACGTCTTGAATTCCACCGAACTTTGACTATCGGAATCTTGCTTTGCTTAAGTTGTTTGACCTCTCGGTCCATGATTTCTGTTGGTTCTTCAATGAATCGTAACTGTTCGTCTACTTGTATTTCTTCCAACGGTACAATCAATGTCTCATCAGAAAGACATTTCTTTAAATTCGATACGTGAAAGACATCATGAACTCCACTGAGTTCATCCGGTAATTTGAGTTGATACGCAACCGGACCAATCCTTTTCAGAATCTCAAAAGGCCCTACGTACCGTGGACTAAGCTTCCCGCGCTTGCCAAATCGTATCACACCTTTCCAAGGTGATACCTTTAGAAGAACTCGGTCTCCTACTTGAAATTCCAACGGCTTACGACGTTTGTCAGCATAACTCTTTTGTCGATCCCGGGCCGCTGCCATACGGTTCCGGATTTGTACAATCTTCTCAGTCGTCTCGTGTACTAGTTCGGGACCTGTAATCTGACTGTCACCAATTTCAGCCCAGCAAACTGGTGAACGACATTTGCGACCATACAAAGCTTCAAACGGTGCTTCTTGAATACTTGTATGATAACTATTGTTGTAAGAGAATTCCACTAACGGTAAATGATTTTCCCAACTATCACCAAAATCAATTACGCAAGCTCGTAACATATCCTCGAGCGTTTGAATCGTACGTTCACTTTGACCGTCGGTCTGTGGATGATAGGCGGTACTCATATCCAAACGAGTTCCCAATGACTTATGGAGTGATTTCCAAAAGTTTGAAGTAAATCGAGCATCCCGATCTGATATGATAGAAATTGGCACGCCATGTCGTGCTACCACTTCCTTGATGTAAATGCGAGTCAGTTTCTCCATCTTATCAGTTTCCTTGATTGCTAAGAAATGTGCAGATTTCGTTAATCGATCAACAATTACCCATATCGTATCACAACCACTCGGTGTACGGGGTAACTTAGTAATGAAATCCATCGATATCTGTTCCCATTTCCACATCGGTATCTCTGGTTGTTGCAGTAAACCAGATGGCTTCTGGTATTCAACTTTGACTTTCGAACAAGTCAAACATTTGCTAACGTACTTAGCAATGTCAGCTTTCATGTGAGGCCACCAATACAGTGCCTTCAAATCATGGTACATCTTATCTGATCCCGGATGGACTGAATACCTTGACTTGTGTGCTTCATCCATCACGAGTTCCCTTAAACCTCCATACAAAGGTATCCACAATCGATCTATGAAATAACGAATTCCATTAGACTTGACATCCAACTGTGTTTCCATCCCCCGTAAGGATTCATGTACCAAATTATCCTTTTCTAAGGCTCCCAGCTGAGCACTGCGTACCTTGTCAGGTAAATCAGTATGTATTGTCATCATAAGTGCGCGAACCCGTCTTGTTCCTGTTGTGTCTTTTCTGCTCAGAGCGTCAGCTACTACATTAGCTTTTCCCGGGTGATACTTAATCGCGCATTCGTAGTCGTTCAACAACTCAACCCATCTTCGTTGTCTCATATTCAGCTCCTTCTGATCAAAGATATGCTGCAAACTCTTATGATCAGTGTAAATGGTACACTTGGTTCCATACAGGTAATGCCTCCAAATCTTCAAAGCAAAAACCACTGCTCCTAACTCCAAGTCATGAGTAGTGTAATTCCTTTCATGTGGTCGGAGTTGCCTTGAAGCATAAGCAATCACCTTATCACGTTGCATCAACACACATCCCAATCCCTGTGCAGATGCATCACAATACACCACAAAGTCTTCTGTCCCTTCCGGTAAGGACAGAATCGGTGCACTGCAGAGTTTCTGCTTCAACAATTGGAATGCAGCTTCCTGTTTATCCGTCCAGTTATACTTTGTTCCCTTGTGTGTAAGAACTGTAAGTGGTTGAGCGATCTTAGAGAATCCCTCAATGAATCGTCGGTAATAACCCGCCAAACCAAGGAATTGTCGTACCTCGGTAGGGGTCTTTGGCGCTTCCCAATTCTTAATTGCCTCGATCTTTGCTGGATCAACATGTATACCCTTTTCATTAACTATATGACCCAAGAATTGTACTTCTCGCATCCAGAAATCACATTTCGAGAACTTAGCGTACAATTGTTCCTGTTTCAGTAATTCTAGTAGCAATCAAAGATGTTCCGCGTGCTCTTCTTCAGTCTGAGAATAGATGAGAATGTCATCAATGAAAACAATGACAAACTTATCGAGATAAGGTTAACAAACATGATTCATGAGATCCATGAATACTGCTGGAGCGTTTGTCAACCCAAATGGCATGACCAAGAACTCATAATGGCCATAGCGTGTCCTGAATGCTGTCTTTGGAATATCCTCCTCCTGGACTCTTAGTTGATGATAACCCGATCTGAGATCAATCTTCGAGTAGTAACTCGAACCTTGCAACTGGTCGAACAGATCGTCAATTCTGGGTAACGGATACCGGTTCTTGATAGTAACCTTGTTAAGTTCCCGGTAATCGATACACATACGGAAAGTCCCGTCCTTCTTCTTGACAAATAAGACTGGAGCTCCCCACGGTGAAAAACTAGGTCGTATGAAACCCTTATCCAACAACTCTTGCAATTGTGTGGATAACTCTTGCATCTCTGACGGTGCAAGTCGATAAGGCGCCCTTGCTATTGGTGCTGCATCTGGTGTAAGGTCGATTCGGAATTCCACCTGTCTGATAGGCGGTAATCCCGGTAAGTCTTCTGGAAATACCCCCGGAAATTCACAAACTACTGGTATATCTTCAATCTTCTTCTCAGCTACTGGCTTTTCAGTTATAAGTGCTATAACTGCCGTATGACCTTTACGCAGACATTTGTGTGCTTTCATACAAGATATGAGACGCAGTGGCGTACTGCTCTTCTCACCTTGTACATACAATGTCTCTCCATGCGAAAGAGGTATACGAACAATCTTTTCATGGCATACGATTTCAGCCTGGTGTTTGGACAACCAGTCCATGCCAATGACTACATCAAAACTACCTAAAGTGATAGGCATAAGATCAATTTCCAATGTCTGACCCATCAAATCAAGTATACATCCCTTAAGGATTTGCTCACTTACAATTAACTTACCATCAGCTAATTCTACGGTGTATGGACTATCTAAGGCAGTGGGACTAACATTTAGCAAGTTAGCAAGTGAACTAGATACAAAACTCCGATCGGCACCAGTGTCAAATAACATAGAGGCATAGTGATTATTTAAGAGGAACGTACCCGTAACAATGTTGGGATCCTCCCGTGCTTGACGTCCTCCAATCACAAACGCTCTGCCCCTAGCACCATTGTTGTTGTTGTTATTATTGTTGTTATTGGTGCCATTGTCGTTACCGTTGCCGTTGCCATTTGCATTATTATCCCCGCCTTTTTTGAGTTGTGGGCAATCCTTTTTAAAGTGCCCCATCTTGCCACATTCAAAACAACCCTTCTGTGCGTTGTTCTGATTGTTATTATGATTGTTGTGATTGTTTTGCAGCTCTCCCCGACAATCCTTAGCTGCATGCCCAACCTTACCACACCGTTGACACTTAGCTCTATCACATTGATTTCCCGCATGATGAAATCCACACCTGTTGCACTTTGGGTGTTTACCAATATAACCCCCTGACGATGATGATTGCTGACCACTATTTGAGTTGTGATAAGACTTGTTTGAGTCTTGTTTCCGGTTCTGCTGAAACGGTTGTTGGTTGAAGTTCCTGGAGTTGCTTTCCCACTTCCTCTTGTGGTCACCTACTTTAGTAGCTGATGTTCGTTTAGGCAGAGTCCCTTGTAACACCGCCTGATCAGTTAGTTGGTGCGCTAAACGAATAGCTTGTTGAATGGTTGTGGGATTTGCAGAAGTGACCAATCCCTGGATCTGAGGCACCAATCCCCCGATGTACCTCTCTATCCACTTGCTTGCGGGAGTAGCCATGTGAGGTAGAAGTCTGGCTAATTCATGAGATCGAGTCGTGTACTCCTCGATGTTGGACCCCTCCATCTTGAGGTGCCAATATTCCTCCTCTAATTTCTGCATCTCACTACGAGGACAGTACTCCTCCTGCATTAAAGTCTTAAATCCATTCCAGGTTAAGGCATTGACCTCACCCAATCCCAAAGTTTGGACATTCGAGTTCCACCAAGTCAAAGCTGGACCCTCCAATGTTCCCGTAGCATATTTCACCTTGTTCTCATCCGGACAATTGCACATCTCAAACACAGATTCAGCCTTCTCAATCCATCGTAGGAGTCCAATGGCTCCTTCCGATCCTTTGAAATTGTGTGGCTTACAGTCCAAGAACATCTTGAACGTGCATGCCTGTGGGTTAACCAGTCCCCCTGCCGGACCCTGTGGCCCTGTATTGTGTGTCTGAGCGTAGTTCGCGATAGCCTCCGCGACCCTGTTATTGATTAGCACGTTGAGCTCAGCAACTGTCATGTGAACGTTCTCGTTGGCCATTATCTTCCTAGTTAAAAGAAATGTTAGAGCGTTATCAAGATCCAATGTGACATGTGTAAACAAAACAACAAACACAACATGTAATGTATAAATCAATACAACTGTTGGCAATAAGTAGAAATTTTCAATAGATAATAATCTGGTTTGAGTACAATACTTTTGAAATCAAATATAAGTTTTCAAACTTCTAGTGTAGGAACACAACCCGTTCCTAATAAGTTTAAGCAAAACAAGGAAAATCAATCATCCTCAACAGTGGATTCAGGATCAGAATCAACAGCTGGTGCTGGTTCTTCCCCTTCTTCCTCTTCATCCTCTTCCTCATTCTCCGAGGCCACCAAGTCTTCCAAGGCTTCAAGTCTGCCTTCCAGAATCTCCGCTCGGTTCTCTGAAGCTTCAAGACGACCAATCAAATTAATCATCTCATCCCACATATCATTGACCAGATGGGCAAGATTATCTTGTCTTTCATTCGCATCCCAGAGTTCCCGAACGTTATACTCAATCCTATCGTTCGCCCAGTACAAGTCCTCGCGCAGTTTGGCGATCTCCTCAGCATCAGTCCTTTGCCTCTTAGGCTCAGGAACATCCAATACCGGTGGTGGATGGGTAGAAGGTCCCTCAGCAGGGATCTCCTGAGTACCCTCCACTGGCTCCTCCTCCGTATCCTCATCCGGGTCCTCATCCGGATCCTCCTCCGGATCCTCCTCTGGGTCCTCCTCTGGGTCCTCCTCCGGATCCTCCTTCGGATCTGAATCATCCCTCTCATATGGTGGAGGAGATGGAATAGGTGGTCCTGGTGATGGTGGTGCTGGAACTATCGGCTCCTCATCCTCAGAATCATCAATGTAAATATACGGTGCTGATGATGAAGATGCCATGCCTGTTACATAATACCATATGTAAGTGCAGTGCCATGGAATGTGTAAGCAAGTCAATTACATAATGCCATATGTAATTTCTAAGTAATATGTGTAAGCATATGTGTCTAATGTCTAACAGTCATAGTCTAAGTCTACAAATGCAAACCTAGTTCGCTATAACCAATGGCTCTGATACCAATCTGTCACACCCCCAATTTTCAACTAACGGAATCATACCGTTTGGGAACGTGACAAACCAGGATCTCAGATCATTAGACATAACGAAGACCTCTATATGGTTTTCAAAACATACTTTGGTCTTGAAACATCAACATCAAAGTTTAAAAAGTTTGCGGAAGCGTTTAAAACATTAACAGTGTAAAAATGCAAATTACAATGTAAATTTTTCAAATGTTCAATTTCAAATAACTAAAATGTAAAGTCATGCATGCGACTCTATCTCCTAGTCCATGCCTGCTTTCTCGTGCACCTTAGCGTCCTGAGAAAACATGTAAATCAAGTCAACACAAAGGTTGGTGCACAACACAGGTTTAAGTATTCACAATGTTCAAAACAACAGTTTGAATATCAAGTTTGCAGATAACATAATCACACATGCATAGCCATGATAGCTAGTCATTTATACTATTTACATAAGTGGTCGACACCGAAGCTGACGATTGCCATGCTATAGCATGTTTTTGCCTTGCCACTATTGTCTAGCACGAACAATAGTAATGTGTGTTTGGTCAGTCAAACACCTGCGTAGATCCCATCTACCAGGTGAGGTTTGTCAAACCTAATAAATCTATTTCCAACTACCACGCTTTGCGCTACGGCAAACTAAACGGTTCGAAGTGTGTAAGGACTTTTAAATGCTATGTTGTCACATAATGTAAACAGCTAACTCATGCAAGTGATATGTATCTAAAAATGTTTTTTGCACATGTTTTCTCCCCCAAAACAGTTTAAATAAGAAAGGGGCCGTGTACGCACCTTTGATTGTTGCAGAATGATCAAATACACTTAAACTCGTGTAAAAAGTCCTCCTACGAAGAACCTGTGTTGTAACAATAACCTAATGTTATTCGGATTGTTGTTTTGTGCTTGAAATCACATACGTGTCAACACACGTATGTTAGAATATTAGAAATGTACATTCGTATGTACGCGTACCTTTAAGATCGTTTAAATAAAATCACATATTCGTATACGATTTTATTTAAATAAACGTAATTATACGCGATTACGTTTTCGATCAAAAATGTGAATTTTATTATTCAAAAGTGTTCGGAATTGAATTCTGGTTCTAACGCAATTCGAACGAGTCGAATCGGAGTTAAAACGAGTGAGTTATGACTAAAACATCAAAAATGGCTTAAAACCTCAAAAACGGATGGAGCCGGGTTCGAACCCGCGACCTCCATCTCCAACCTTCACTAACTACCATCTCAACCCATCATACATTTGTTAACCAGAAGCCCAATTAATCATTTTAAACCCAAACCCACCGGTTCTCTTGAACCCTCTTTGACCGCACCATATGGCTCCAATTCGAACCCCAATTCGATATAAATCAACTCACAACCTTAGGGTTTTTGTTCCAAATATTTAGTCGACTATACAGGGAGTTTTAATTTGAAAACAAATCACTATAGCCTAATAAATCAGGTATCCACATGTTCGAACTTGAATTCCCTCATTCTCAATTCAAATTGATTGAATTGATGATCTATTGTTATTGGAGTCATAGGGTTTTCATTGTAATAGAAATTCCGAACCTCTCTGTACTAATTAATTAGTTGAACAAACACGTTCAAGTTGAAAACCCCAATTCGTTTTCTAAGTATAAACCCTAGGATTGAAATCCATCAAATCGTTGCAACTCCATAAAATTGATACATGGTTTAGCTTATTCGAAACCTTCTGAAATTATCCATGTACATTAATTTGATTCTTAAACTCGATTGTATGAAAATCCCCAAAACCGATTCTATATGAACCCTAGGGACTTGATCTTAATCAATTCGTTAATGTTTCCAGAAATTGACACATGAGTTAGTTTTATCGGAGCTTTCTGAAACTAATGACACTATTGGATTTCATTTTTGGACCCATCTCGACCGAAACCCCCAAATCGTTTTGAATTAAAAACCCTAGAACTCGAAATCGTATAATTCGATAATAGAATCTGTAATTAGCATAGGGCTATGCTTATTCGGAACCTTTAGATGGAATAGAGATCGAATGTTACCTGTTTTGTTGTTCGATTCAAGGAGATTGATTAGAAGCCCTAGTTTCGGCCACTTCGAGATCGAAGTCCTCTATCTTGAATTGTTGGAATGGAATTGTGGTTTGAAGGATGTTCTAAAAATGCCGAATGATATTTAGGAACCCTCAATTCGACTGATTAACATCGTATTATACCCATTTGAGTCCAACCGACTTCGGTTACTAATCCTAAGTTATTATCTCGCTTAATTTCGACAATTATGAGATCACTAACGGTTGGTAACTGTTGTTCATCATCAATGTGTGTTGATTGCATGATTAATTCAATCAATTACTATAGTTTCTTTCAAATTTCGAATTTGATTACCCTCTTGGCCGAAATTTTGACTTATAAAGTCAAAATCTCATTTTTACTTGATTCCTACCTTAATCCTTATATACTAGATGTTCATAACCATAATGGATTATTCTAAGATAGCTTAATTCGACTATAGATTATTATTGAAAGTAATTTCAATTCCTAATAACATCCAAAATTCGAATTTTGACTTCTAATAGTCAAAATTGACTCATTTAACTAATTACAAACCAATTTCCCCTATTTCAAATATGTTTGGACTTATTTGACCAATTTAAATCCTTCTAATCTGATTTCTAATCATCATAATCATTTCTGCTAATTATTGCTAACGGAGTTAACCCCGAAAATATCGAATTGTCACCAATTGGGCTACTTAGAACATTGTTGGACTAGATTAATCCTTTTGGCCTCATAAATACAATTGGGCCTACCTTGGGCCTCATTGGGCCTACCTTGGCCTCATTGGGCCTACCTTGGCCTCTTTGGGCCTACCTTGGCCTCTTTGGCCTTCCTTGGTTTCATTGGGCTTAACCTGGCCTTATTGAGCCTACCTAGACCCCATTGGGCCTACTCTGGCCTTATTGGGCCTACTTTTGTCTTGTTGGCCTGTGATATCACTATTTTCAGTTAACTAGGTTAATTCGAAAAGTCGGATTGTCACAACGGCTTGTCAAGCAATGTGGCTGAAAGGATTACTGAGCGAATTAACAAGAAGTGAAGAGAAAACAGTACTCATTCGGGTAGACAACAATTCTGCCATAGCTCTCATGAAGAATCCAGTATTCCACGGTCGAAGTAAACACATAAACACTCGCTATCACTATATAAGGGAGTGTATTGAACGTGGGGATGTGTGTGTGGAACATGTGCGAGGAGAATTACAGAAGGCGGATCCATTAACAAAAGCACTGGCAAAGATAAAGTTTGAAGAAATGAGATCACTTATTGGAATGGTTGATCTAGGAGGAACCGAACATGGATTATGGGGGTGATTGATAGATTGATTAATCCATATTCGGATATGGATCGGATCAAAACCAACCTGCACGTGATATCTTGAAGTGATAAGATGAAGTCCTTATTTCTAGTTTAGTTTGTTTTGTTTTTCCTTCTTGTTCGGATAGATTTTGATTATAAATAGCGATCGTCCTCTTGTAATTTGATTATCGTTTTTTGATTTTCGTTTTCTGAATAAACAAACCAGAGTATTTGTTTATGAATTACTGATCCAATTGTAAAACCCAACATCGATGACACAAATGATAAGCACACCTTATGTAGACCTAAATTCAATGTACACTTCTTTTAGAGAGCAGCCTCAATGGGGCATCCTTGTTGGTGAATGGTGTAAAGTGTAAACTATGCCAAACAGTGAATATTCAAACCCTCCAGTGTGAAGGTTTCGTAGTGTTAGATAATAAAAGTTATGCCTGGAAAAATGGGTAGGTTGAGTAGCGGGTCAGAACGGGTTCGAGTCAGGATGGGTGTGGCTCAGAACGAGTTTTAGGCAAAATCAGTTCGGGTCTAAATGGATTTTTCTTAAAAAACATCAATTTAATTTAACTTTAGATGAGTTATAAGTAAACAAATAATTCATTTGGATAATTTTTAGTGATTTTTTCATCAAATATGTTATTAATCATTCTTAAATGTTTGAATCCATTGCATTTACATACTTTTTTGGTTACCCGTCTTGACCCGCATGGTGTTCAAGTGCAACCCACCTCAACTCATCCAATATTATGATGTTACACTCATTTCAATCCATTATACTACAATTGTTTACCCAAACCAACACGTACATTTCCTTTGACATGGGTAAAAATTGACACCTCTAATAAAAGTAGATTAGATGTTGGTAAAAAAAACTAATAAAAACAAACATAAGACTACCAATTGACATGTATATTTGTATAATAAACACATTATATTAAAGATTGGACTCATTAAGATATTTTGATTTTACTGGAGTACATTCTAACCCCGTAATTAGTAGCTCTCTCTATTTTTAAGACAATATTTTTTTCTTTATGTTGGTTTTATCCGTGTTTGCATTTAATTTGTATTTGAGTTAAGGTTTTCTTCAGAAAAAAAATGGAGAATTACATATTTCTTCTTACTAAAAAATTACATATTTTCTTAAGTTATAAATTTTCAATACATAATGTATAATGTTTTTAAAACATGATTTGAGAAAATATATAATTTTACAAGTTAGGAGGAGGAATTATGTTAAAGCCCAAAAAAAACCTCTTTCATCAGGGATAGAGTTAAGATCCACCTATAACTCAGACTTACAAATTGTCATGTTACTAGTGAGATTTTCTGAGTGTTATTGATTGATTTACATGTTAAACATGTAACTAAGAAGTATGTGTTAAAAAGAAGGGAACCCTATTAAAATAAACATTTACCAATGAGGCAGTGTCTCAATGGTACTCCGGGATTCCTTTAAATGAGAGGTCTTGGGTTCAAATCCCTCACGAAGCGAAAAAGGATCTGAGGGGGGTCAGGGGGTTTTTCCAGTGAGGTTTCCTCCTGGGGTGGTTGTGGTGACTCATGGGACGTCCAGGTAACTAAACCTTGATGACATGGCCTGGAAACAGTGGGTTCACACGATTGAAACGTTCGCAGTTCAAAAAAATTAAAAATAAACATTTTGATCAAGAAATAAATAGAGGTTGACTTTAAGCTATCTAACCGGTTAAGCATCCAGGTGCTCATTAGCCGGCATTAAAATTTTCAATTCTAGTGTGATTACCGGGTGCAAATTCACCCATTAGCAAGTAAATGGCTTAAATTTTCTTTATAATACACTGAAGTCTATCCATGAATACCTTACACAAAAAGTATACCCTTTTTTGCTTCTGTGACGGAGCTTGAATAGTTTTCGAGTATGCATGGGCGGAAATTTTAAACTTTGATAACTTGGATGTTGAAGTTGTTCAAAACTAGAAACCGTTAAAATATAAAATTGTTAGAAATGTAGTTGAGAATTTGATAATGAGGCAATTTTAAGATTGGGTAATGGCATCCCAACAAGTGATTTCAATCACATAAGTTCTGCGAACTGGATGTGTATTGAGCCATGATGCCCGGCATATATGAGATTGTGTATAAGACAATATTTTAGAGCTGGCAAAATTGGTACCTAATAAGACACGATAAGACATGTTTAACAAAAAAAATTACTATTTGATTTTATATTTTTTTAAAAAATAGTAAAAATTAAGAGGCTAGACTTTATCATTTTTCTTTTTTGCTACATAAAATGTAAAACTGTCATGCTTAAATCACCAAACAAAGTGTTAAACAGGTCGTTTTCATGTTTTATATTTGCATTAAGCGCATCGTCTGAAACCTATTAAAGCCGTTAAGACACGTTTTGCTAGCCTTACAATATTTATTATCATGTATGTGACACACCTTTGTTTGCAAATATGTACGAGTGTTATTTGACAGTTTGTTTACAACATAAGAAGTGATTCTAGAAACGAACATTTAAAGATGTCAGTGAACAAGCTTTACAAGATAGTTTTTACAGTTTTTGTAATAAAAAAAAAATAGTGAACGCCACTATTAGGCTTTTGTAAAGACATTATTTATTTGATTATTGTAAGTTAATTAGTTGTTTGCTTAATGTGTCATTCTTTCTTAGATGTAAATAATTCTCACTCCTTTTTTTGAATCTTAATCACATAAATTCATCTAAGCTCGGTCACTTATTTAGATAAGATTAATTCTCTATGCTCTATTTCTCTCTTACATCTCTTTTGTAAAACACCAAACCTGAAAGGTTATATAGTAGACCATTCATAAGCATACAAAATTCTAAAACTGTAAGTTCATGTGACAAGCAACAAAAATCATGTCTAGTAAAATCATTTACATTTACTTCAAATTGTCATAAAAATAATCCTTATATAAATAATACATAACATAACTATTTGAGATGTCATATAAATTGCATCTAGTATATAGTCCTTTAGTAATACCATTCGACTGCTACTTTAACATGAAATGCATACTGAATCAAGACAATTTTCGCTAGTGAATTTTAGTTTAATTATAAAGCTTTATTTATTATTTTTTTAATGAGTATAGTATTAGCAATTATCACATTACTTTACATATGTAACTTTGCAAATACCCTACTTCGACTATATATATCAATCAACGTACTCAGTATATCCCGCCATTAGCATGCTAAGGCAAGGTCTGAGGAGGGTGAGATGTAGACAGCCTTACCCCTACCCCGTACGGGGTAGAGAGGCTGCTTCCAGTGAGACCCTCGGCTCATGACGCTTGATCAACCGTCCGAAACGATTTTAACGTTATTTTCACTGAATAAGTAAAATAACGTTAAAATTAGTGCAATTTTACTTTTGCCCCTCAAGAAGCTATCGACACGTATATACATTATATGTGCGCACCGTTAACGGGGCGTTCTACTTCGACTATATATCTTTATAAATAAATTTAAAGAAATTTTAAAATATGTCTTTGATATAACTTGATATGTTATGATTGATAAATTTAATGCTCTTGTTAACAATAACACATGAAGAGCTTGTACCCCGACAACGTAAGATGAACATTATTAAATGCATGTTAGATTTTTTAACATAAAACTAACTCGAATGGGTCTCTTGAATGACACAAGGCTATTTTATCTGTAATGACATGTATTAGCAAGTGAGCGTGAATTGTAAAGAAAAATTTAGCCATGTGGTTTAGTCAACTACTATTTATACGGTTCTTAGTATCATGGTTTCTCACTCGTTGTCTGTTCATCATCTTAATGTCAAAAATGCTCCTACATGGGCATTTGGTAAAGACAATCCATATGCATAAGCCTTTAGAATTCCTGCTACCCATATCACGTTTTGTTGTCTCCAGGGCCGTCTCGAAGAGATTACGTATCTTGTACGAATGCTAAAAATGGACCCTTATGTGTGTGTCTGTGCTAATTCGTTTGTAACTAAATTTGAAGTGAGTTGATTTGTTTTTAGCTTTTATAGATTTCGTAACTGGGTTAAATATATGGTTAATTACCAAAATAATCAAATTTGACCATCTTTTTACCAAAATAATCACTGAAATTTAGCCACTCGTTTCAGCTTTAGACACCCGTTTTTTGTATTTTGGTGCCCCAAGAAACATATGGGCCCACATGTTGGCGGATTTGTCGAAGTCTAATGGGTGTGTCTTAAAACCTCTTTTTTACCGGCGTCTTTAAACGCCTAATTTAGACGATAATTCTGACGTCTTTTTGGAGTTTGGAGTCTACTCCAAAGCGACGTCTTTAGACGCCCATTCTGACGTCTTTAAGCCATCAAATCAAGTAAAGTGACATCCATCCAGAACCGTCGTCTAAAGACGTCGCTTTGAAGTCTAAAGACTCTAAAAAAACGTCGAAATAGGCGTCTAAATTGAGCGTCTAAAGGCCTCTTAAGACGCCGATTAAAAATTGTCTTAAGACACTCATTTAAACACCGACAAAGCCGCTAACATGTGGGCCGCGTGTTTCTTCTTGGGTTACAAAAGTACGTGCGTCTAAAGCTGAAATGGGGGGCTAAATTTCAGTGACTATTTTTGTAAAAAGAGGGTCAAGCTTGATTAATTTGATAATTAACCCTATTTGCATTTAAAAAATTGGGTTGTAACTTATGTGTTTGTTGTAAATAAATTAATATATATACAATATATATAACTTATTTAAAAATTTAGCCCCCCTAAAAAAATAGGCATGTTCGATCGCACCTTTCGCACTTATCTCAAACAGTCTCTTTACATTTGAAGCAAGCCCAACAAGCAAGACATCTTGAAATGTAGACTACGTCCTCCTATTACATTGCGACTCTTTTCACCGATGTTTCATGGGTCAACTATCTCAGGAATTCACCATGAAAGATCTTGGCAAGTTGCATTATATCTCAACATGCATCTTGTTACCGAAACAACTGTGGTCTATTCTTCTCACAACACAAGTATGCTTATGAAATCCTTATGTAGGGTGGTGGGATGTCCTCTTGCAAGATACAAACACAATGCTAAATGCTAATAACAGATGACCTAACCTCATACATTAGCTTAACTGGGACATTTATATATATCTTGTGTTTACTAGTCTGGATCTAACAAAAGCAGTACAACAAATATGCATGCTCCTCCTGCCTCCTGGCTTATATCTTAAAAGTAACTTACTCTCCTGGTCGTCCAACTGCTCTCAGTCACGAGCCAAGCCTAAGTATCGAATGGCGACGAATGTTCTTGAAAATTATTTCTCAAACTCCATCATTCCACTTCTCGTGCTTCAATTGTTTATTATGACAATGACTTAATGAGTGACATTTATCCCACTCTTAAGTGATTTGAATTGCATAGTTGGCATCCTATCCATAAATACAGGATCTCCACTTATTATATATACACAAAAATGAATGCGAGAAAATCAAGTTTGAACTATTCTATCAGTTCAAAACAACCTTTATTCATAATGCAGGACATTTGTCTGATGCAACTCTGGGAAAAAGAAAAAAGGAAAAAAAAAAAAAAAAAAGACAAGACAACCCAACAAAGAAAGGTGCTCGGATGCAACATAACTGTAAGTTGTCACTGTTCACTAATAAAAGCCAATGACAAGCTTTTTTTTTGTTAAAATAGGTAAGAATTGGATTGTTAAAGGATCATTAGGTGTTTATTTTTTCCTTAGATGTGTTTTTAGAGAACTTGCTTTGAGGGGGGAGCAACTTTCCCTTTTTCAGCATCAAAGTCGCTAGCGTGCAGTGACTCTGGTGTTATAAAGGTGAAAGTCGCTTCCTCTCTAGCGACTTTGATGTAGTAAAAGGCACAAGTCTCTATCTCCCCTAGCAAATTATATATAAACACGAGAAAAAAAGACACCTAAATATCATTTACCAATCTGTTTTCCACCTATTTCAACAAAGAATTCTAAAAATGACAAGATTGTATAAACCATTCAAATCTGTCAAATGATCCACTATAACCATTACTTCATTTATGGTTTGGGTTGAGATATTTTTTTTAAGCATTCTTCATTACAAGTTTGTCATCTCTCTTAAATCCTTACCATATTACTTGTTTCTGCACCAACAAATCAAATCACTGCCTCAAGCTTTCAACAATGTAGGAGGCATACAGATCCCTGCAATCAAATACATTCACGCATTCAAAGATAAGATTGATTGATGCATACAGGACACACACACAGAAAGAGATGCAAGATTCCAGACTCA
The DNA here is from genome assembly GCA_009363875.1 of Mikania micrantha. Classification (NCBI taxonomy): domain Eukaryota; kingdom Viridiplantae; phylum Streptophyta; class Magnoliopsida; order Asterales; family Asteraceae; genus Mikania; species Mikania micrantha. The sequence goes on from CM018685.1 coordinate 38,676,643, forward strand.
CATTGAATACTCAATAGCTTTGACTGCATCTTCAGCAGGAAGGAAGTCGTTGACTTTAACTGATTTGTTCTCGTTTTTCTTGTCTGCATGCATTAAGTTAAGCAATGCCAAAAACAAGTTAACATTAATAAAGAGGTATATAGTAAATACTAAATACTGCTTTATACACAATTGTATGGATACAGTCCTCAAAGAAACGGCGGATCTCAGCAAGACGATGTGGCGGGAGTTCTTTAATGTCGGTGTAGTGACGAAACTCTGGGTCATCTGCACATACTGCTATGATTTTGTCATCACCTTCACCCTATAAAAGCAAAACATACTCCAAAATGATTAAAGTTAAAATTAAGATTCATCTAGGCGCACACTGGTAAGTGCCGACCATGGTTGTAAAAATTGCTAGTCGGTAGTTGGGTGGCGAGGTAGGGACTAGGGATTAATCGGGATTAATCAGAATTAATCGGATTGGAAATTTATATATAATTTTCAAAATAAATATTATTTTTTCAACACATCAAAGATTTTCACAAATTAAAAAGCCTAAAAGTATATTTTCTTGCCAAAACACAACTAAAAAACCAACTAATAGGCCAAAACATGTTTAAAATGGGCTGGACAAAGGCTTTTAGTTATTAGGGTTAAAGAAAAACCGCAATTTCTTTGGGTTGGACCGAAATTTTGGGCTTAAAACTGGGTTGACTGATTAATCCCGATTAGAGCCAACTAGCTCCGACTAGAGCCAACTACCGATTAGGCAAAATTTAATCAGCTTAGAGCCGACTAGCGATTAATCCCGATTTTTACAACACTGGTGCGACACAGGTAGTAGATTCGAATCCAGCTTCCATTGGTTTCCTGCCTGACCACTTAAAGGCCACTTGCCCGACGTAAGTTTCATTTCTACCTCGTCAAATGGTTTGCATGTTATTCGTGGGACTCATAGTTTCTCCTAATGGAATCTCACTGTTAGCAAAAAAAGATGAATCTAAGGCTAACTAATTTACCTGATCAATCATAGGCATTAATCCGATGGCACGTGCACGAAGGAAGGTGCCAGGCAGCACAGGTTCCTGTACACCAGAAATTGAGTTGAATTCAAGATACAGTCAACAAAGTTCAATGATACCAAATCTTATTCTAAGGGTACCTGCATTAGTACCAACACATCCATGGGATCACTATCTTCACAAATGGTTCTTGGGATGAAACCGTAGTTGTGTGGGTAAACCACAGAGGAGTACAGAATCCGATCAACCTGATATGAGATTTTATACATCAACAATGAAAATGAAAGTGCTAATAGTGTTCCGATTTAACTATCCTCAATAATAATAAAATACAGGGTCGTTGTTAATCAAAAGCAACTAACATCAGTTAAGATGGCTACACGTAGCATATATGTCTTTAGCAATCAAGAAAAACATGTAATTTCTAAAGTATGCCTTAAACTTTTCAAATTTATTTAAAGTGATTAATGAGAAGTTTACCTTGATTAGGCCACTTGCCTTGTCAAGTTCATACTTAACTTTGCTGCCTTTTCCAATTTCAACCACCTGCCACAGGCTTACATAGCTTAGAAAAAACTTCTTAATGTACAAGAATTTCAATTTCCGTAACACCATTAGCAAAGATGTTAAAAACGTACACAGTTGAAAACTAGAGGTGCGCCCGGTCCTGAAATTATAACACAGTGAAAACAACTTTTAAGAATAGAGTTTTGATAAATTCAGAACTGTTTTTCTAATGACAAGGGGGGTTGCTAAAATATTTGTTGTCATTATACTTAATGGGCTCATAGAGAAAAATATTAAGTTGGGATGTACGTTTAAATCATAAAGTCAATAAAAATCACTCAATGCAAGAATTCCAAGATAAAAAAATGCTTGAATATCAAGAATATAGAACTTTACCAATTTCTAAGTCATGCCAGGGGTGAGCAGCAACAGATCTTCGTGACATGGAATTGAGAATCCTTTCATTGAGTACAACACGAGTACTTCCTTGTCCCTCATGGTTAGCCATGTTTACCTTCAATATTATATATCATTTTTAGTTTATGAAAAAAAACTAAAACTGTAATCACATAGTAGCTTAAAAAAATATCGCCAATACAACGATACAATCTACAAAAAAGAAAAATCAATAATCCTAACAGAAATCATATCCACCTATACCAAGAGAAAATCAATCATACTACTTTAAGTCTTGATCTAAAAGCAAGCACACAAGGTTACATGAATTTTCAGAGTTTCTGACTAACTAATCTTGTCAATAATATTTAAATAGGATCCTACAAAAATATAATTTTTTTTGTTAGATTAACCCTCACCAAATTTTCCACTTGCCAAGATTTCGGCATCTAACATCCAACAAGAAAGTTTTGATATGGAGCTCTTCTTAAAAACTTAACAGTGGAACTGCAAAATTCATATACACTATTGTCTTTAACTTTTGTGATACAACACAAATAACAATGCTTGGGGCTATTAGACTGTAGAGGAAATAAATTTGTATGATGTTTGACTCTTTGATGTAGATCAATTAGTTTAAAATAGCCATACCCCCTAACAGCATCTGATCTTATACTTTTGAAAAATTTAACTATAACGAAAAATAGTGATTATATATGACCATACAAACGGTACCACAGAAAGTAATTTGATCTAATAATTTCAATCACTTTCATACTAACTTTGTTTTTCTAAAGCACCACGTTTAACTTGCAAATTAAAATAACAAGAAATTTCTGACTAAGATTATATTATAAGCAGGACGGAATTAAATATAACACATGAAATAATCTACTGAAGATTGTCAAACAAACTATGCCCCTATATGTTAATTACGGATTATTTAAGGTATAAGTCACCATCAACTCACAAACCAAATAATAATTCCAAATAAAGGGGGGAAAATGTTACTATCAACTCTCCAATTTTCCTTTTTTTCTTTTTTATTTTCTCCTTTTGAGAACAGAGTGTAATTATGAGATGAGAATGTGTATATTAATTGATTACGTCACATTCTTTTCCTGCACGATGAAATTATTGAGAGTTTGAAGGTAATCGTTAATTAGCCCAAAAAAAATTCATTCTGAATTGAAATTTTACTTACCAACTAACATGAGTTCATTATAATTAATGAAGAAATCGGTTACAAAAATTGAAAATTCTCTTGATTGTAGATTAAAAAAAAATTATTACATATAACTATATCAGAATGGAAAAAACTTTATAATCAACAAGTTTAACACGAATCATGTCAATTTTAAATTAAAAAAGTTTCAAATAAATTCATTTTCCAAAATTAAAATTTCCTCAGGATCAGTAGTATTAGAAATCAGGCCAGAAAATCTGAAATTACTGGATCAGATGACTCAAAACAATAAACATCATGTGTGAAATTAGTGATTTAGATGGATAAGAAATAATCTATGAAAATGGAGATCCGAACCTTATTATAGGATATGCTTTATTCTTTGCATTAAAAAAATAAATAAAAATAATAAAATAATAAAAAATAAAACTGAATCTTCAATACATTAAACCATGAATCATCTATCGTAGGACACAGAAACAGCGAGATCATTACATCAAACCCTAATACCAACACAACAAGTTCTTCAATAAACACACTCGCAGGATCATGCGTTCCAAAAACTGTAATCTAATCCAGAAAACTTCAACAGATCAACAAATTAGCATATAAACAAACTAGCATCGTGAAAATCGATCAGTAAACTCGATCGCATTAACTAGAACAACAATCGATCGACAAACAAAATGGGATCAAATGAAAAACTTGATTATTAACACGTATTACCAGAAAACAAAACTGAGTGAGTGAATTTGTGTTCTAATGTTTTAACTTCTTTTTATGATCAAAATAATTATAACATCATATGAGATGAAGAAGAAGAAATCATCAAAAACTTACCAAAGGAAGTGAGATTTTGAAGGGTCGTAGAGTGGACGCAACATTGACCCTTTTTCGTCTGAGACATAAAATCATAAAAGTAGTCTTCGAACCGTTGGATTAGAAAGGAATATGATCGACGTCGGATAGTTAAACACGTGGAGATACTCCCGTTTGAGTTTATATGTTAGATTGTTAGCTTTTATTCCTTTTTTTTTTTCATACACTGTGACCAGCATGTGTTTAATTAGATCATTGATGTTTTGTCCTACTTTCAATTCTTAATCTTACCCGGTTTTACCGACATTTTACCGTCGTGTTTTTGGGTGGGTGTTTGGACCGGGTTTCCTCGGGAATTGGTGCCTGGTAGGCTAGGGGTTCCGTCTATCTTGACTAGTGGCCAACTTGGGCATCCTTTAGCCATTGAAGGCAGCGTACGAAGTACCCAACAGTTGATTAGTTGACTGTTAAAAGAAAAGAAATTCCCAGAGGAGTTATTTGACACAATCGTGTTGAGACCCATCTTTTATTATACACCCTGTGTGACTGGTCTTACGTGACGTTGGTCACGAGAAAAATAAAAACTCACACCGTTGTTTATCAATTCTTCATTTATCATAAATCACTCAAGATCATTGTAAACTCAAGATCAGATTATTGTCATTTCTTCTTCATCGTATATACAAATATATAATACAAATACATATCTCAAAATAACTGCATCTAGTAACTGTCATTATGAGGAAATAAATATTTGATTTTATAACACTCCCCCTCAAATATATATTATCATATATTATACACTATTAACAACATACTTCAAGATGTTATTAAATTGGTACTTCATGACCTATAATATAAACTGATACTACTGGATCAGTTATGTTGCCTCATTAAAAACCTTACTAAAAAAAACCCAATAGGATAAAACTTAGTCAAGGAAAAAAGAGTATAGCGTGTATAATATTTTCCCATAAATTAACTAATCATCTTTTAATCTTCGAAGTCCGATCCTTTGTGATAATTGCTCAAAACTGCTTCTTGGCAAAGACTTTGTAAATAGGTCAGCTAGATTTTCACTTGAAATGATCTGGCGAACATCAATTTCCCCTTCTTTCTGCAAGTCATATGTTGATAAAAACTTTGATGAAATATGCTTCGTTCTATCACCCTTGATATAACCTTCTCTAATCTGAGCTATGCAAGCAGCGTTGTCTTCATAAATGATAGTTGGTTCTTTCTTGATTTGTTCCAATCCACATGCTTCTTGTATATGATTAATCATTGATCTTAACCATACACATTCCCGACTGGTATCGTATAATGCTATCAACTCAGCATGATTTGACGACGTTGCAGTAAGTGTTTGCTTTGTAGACTTCCATGAAATTGCTGTGCCACCGTATGTAAATACATAACCTGTTTGAGATATTGCCTTATGTGGATCTGATAAATATCCAGCATCGGCATATCCAATAAGTTGAGACTTTTTGCTTTTCTCGTAGAAAAGACCCAAGTCTCTTGTCCCGCAAATATACCGGAATATGTGCTTTATGCCATTCCGATGTCTACGTGTTGGGTTTGAACTATATCTCGCTAAAACATGTACTGAGAATGCAATATCAGGTCTCGTATTATTTGCGAGATACATAAGTGCACCGATCGCACTTAAATATGGTACTTCTGGACCAAGTATTTCTTCTCCTTCTTCTTGTGGACAATAAGAATCTTTATTTTCATCAAGCAATCTAACAATCATAGGTATGTTAAAAGGATGTGCTTTGTCCATATTAAAACGTTTTAACATCTTTTCGACGTAATTTGATTGATGGACAAATGTCCCATTACACAAATGTTCAAATTGTAGGCCAAGACATAATTTTGTGCTACCAAGATCTTTCATTTCAAATTCTTTCTTTAGCATTTCAGCAGCTTTTTCAGTCTCTTCAAGAGATCCAATAATGTTAATATCATCAACATAAACTGCTATTATTGTAAACTGTGTTAAAGATCTTTTTATTAACACACATGGACTAATTACATCAGACTTATATCCTTCTTTTTCAAGATATTCATTAAGTCTATTATACCACATACGACCAGATTGTTTGAGACCATATAAAGACCTTTGAAGTTTTATAGCACACATATCTCGAGGTGTTGATTTTAATGCTTCAGGCAACTTTAATCCTTTAGGAATTTTCATATATGTGTCATTTTCAAGTGTGCCATATAAGTATGCGGTAACAACATTCATAAGTCTCATATGAAGTCCTTCAGAGATTGTTAGACCAATTAAAAATCTAAGGGTTATCGCATCCACTACGGGGGAATACGTTTCCTCATAATCAACTCCTGGGATTTGGGAAAACCCTTGTGCTACAAGTTGTGCTTTATATCTTACAATCTCATTCTTTTCATTTCTCTTTATTGCAAACACCCATTTATAACCTACTGGTTTGATGTCTATAGGTGTTTGGACAACAGGTCCAAAAACATGTCGTTTTTCAAGTGAATTTAATTCAGCATTAACATCTTCTTGCCATTTTGGCCAATCATTTCTGTGCATCCACTCTTCTAGAGTTTTAGGAATATAATCATTTTCATTTAGTACATCTATTGCTATAGCATATGCAAAAATTTCATCAATGCATGTTTTATTTCGGTTCCATGTTTTACTACTATGTACATAATTAATAGAGATCTCATTTTCATTTTGTACCAATGTTTTTTCTTGATTTTCATTTTCCTCTGGAATCATATTTGTTACTTCAGGAACATTTGCCTTTTCATTTACCTCTTCTGGAGTTACATTTATAATATTTTTCTAAGTTTTCACCAACTGTGTTATTTTGCTCTTTTCGTTTTCGTGGGTTCTTATCTTTAGAACCGATTGGTCTCCCACGCTTTCTTTGTATGTTAATTGTTTCATGAATTACTTCAATTCGAGCAGGTGTATTTGATGCTGATATATGTGACTTTGTCACTCTATTTGCGTCTGTAACCATTTCGAGGGTCAAAATTAGATAGTGATAATGCATTCCATGTTAGTTCTTGTGTTACCAATCTTTCTTTATATGTATCTCCCCCTAAGACTGGGAATATTGTTTCATCAAAATGACAGTTGGCATAACGTGCAGTAAACACATCTCCTGTCATTGGCTCTAAATATTTAACAATCGATGGAGAATTAAAACCAATATAAATACCCAGTCTTCGTTGTGGTCCCATTTTGGTACATTGTGGTACCGGGATAGGTACATATATTGCACAACCAAAAACTTTAAGATAAGAAAGATTTGGTTCTCTTCCTGAGACCAATTGTAACGGGAGTATTCATGATCAGCAGTTGGCCTTAATCTAATTAGTGTGCTTGCATGTAATATGGCATGCCCCCATGCAGAAGATGGTAATCTGCATCTCATTAAAAGTGGTCTAGCGATTAATTGTAATCGTTTAATTAATGATTTAGCTAAACCATTTTGTGTGTGAACATGAGGCACTGGATGCTCAACATTTATCCCAATTGACATACAATAGTCATTAAAAGCTTTGGGATGTGAATTCACCAGCATTATCCATTCGAATGTTTTTAATTTGATAATCTGGAAAATTTGTTCTTAATTGTATAAATTGAGCTAGAAATTGAGCAAATGCCACATTTCGAGTAGCTAACAAACTCACATGTGACCATCGCGAGGATGCATCAATTAAGACTAAGAAATATCTAAATGGTCCACATGGAGGATGTATAGGCCCACATATATCACCTTGGATTCTTTCCAAAAATGAAAGATTTTCTTGTGTGATTTTTGTTTTAGAGGGTTTAATAATAAGTTTGCCTAATGAACATGGTGCACATGATAATTCTTATGGTAACAAAACTTTCATGTTTTTAAGGGGATGACCATTTGAACTTTTCATTATTCGTCTCATCATTATGCTACCTGGATGACCTAATCGATCATGCCATATAGTGAATGTATCTTTGTTTAGTGATTTCTGATTTTCTATCAAATATGATTCAATAGGATTTATCTTCGTACAATATAATCCAAAGGATAAAGCTTGAAGACTTTCAATTATAGCTTCATGACCATTTTTGTTAACAATAATTTGAAGGTATTCAATGTTATTGTCGGATATTGTTTTTAAATGATAACCATTTTGTCGACTATCCTTAAAACTTAGTAAATTATGTCTTGATTTACTAGAATATAATGCATTCTCAATAATTAGTTTAGTACCCGAAGATAATATTATGTTTGCTCTTCCAGAGCCTTCAATAATATAACTAACACCTGAGATAGTACCAACATGTGTTTTTACTGGAGACAATGTAGAGAAAAAATTCTTGTCTTTAAGAATAGTATTAGTACTACCACTATCTACCAGACATTCATCACCAATAATAATTCTGCTGGAACTAGTAAACATATTTTCTTCAGGAAAAAATAATACAAAAGAAATTAGTAAAGATTAGCAAACTAAACAAACACATAATTAAAAAGAAACATTACACGAGTTTAAAAACAAACTAAAACATAAGTCATAGTTTAAACATAAACAAACATTAAAATAAAAACACATAATACTTAAACATCACGAACATTCTCGATGAAATCACATGCATCAAGATGTGTGTCTGATAGTGGTTCAGAAGATGAGAAATTAGGTACATTCTCAAGAAGATTTGTCTCAACAGTTTTTCCTTTTTCTTTAATCATTCTCTGGTAAGCCTCGACAAGGTGTTTAGGGGTGCGACATGTGCGAGACCAATGATTTGACATTCCACATTTAAAACATATGTTATTATAAGTCCCGCTAGCTCTCCCCCTAGAAGCTCGCCCTGAATTATGTCAACTTGATTCACCACCATCATATTTAGAATTATGAGACTCTCGTTTCCATGAATAACTCCGTCCACGACCACGACCTCTGCTGGGGCCACGACCTCTTCCTCGCCCACGACTACTATGATAAGAGGCCACATTCGCTTCTGGGAATGGGCGTGAACCAACAGGTCGCGATTGATGATTTTGTAGCAAGAGCTTGTTGTTTTGCTCCACGACCAACATACAAGATTTTAGTTCAGAATATTTAGTAAATCTGCGACAGGAGCATATTTGAGGCATGGAACGTTGAAAAAGTTTTTTCAAGCATGTCTGCATTAGTTATTGGTTCCCCACATAATTTGAGTTCAGATGTGATACGAAAAAGAGCAGAATTATACTCACTAACGGATTTATAATCCTGTAATCTCAAATGAAGCCATTCGTAGCGGGCCTTTGGGAGTAAGATCAACTTCTGGTGGTCAAATCTGTCTTGAATATTTTTCCATAATTCAAGAGGGTCCTCAACAGTAAGGTATTCCCTTTTCAAGTCTTCATGAAGATGATGACGGAGAAAAATCATAGCTTTGCTTTTTCTTGCTGAGAAGTTTGATTATCATCTTTGATTGTTTCACCCAGATTCTTTGTTATCTGATGTATTTTAGCATCAAGAGTCAATGGGAGGTAATTATTACCCGAGATATCAATTGAGGCGAATTCAAGTTTTGATAAGTTTGACATTTTATCTACAAATAAATATGTATGCATTTGTTAGAACTTCAGGTTCCATACTCAAACTATTTATTATGTGCTTAAAATTATTATTAAAAAAAATTATATAAGTAATTTCGTATGTATTATTTATGTTAATAATTTGCTGCTTGAAATATATATTGGGAAATATTAGTTCTGTACGTAATTATTATTATTTTGTTTGAAATATTAGTTCAATATTTATTGGGAAAAGGTTTATTGGGAAAAGCTGTCAACAAAACTGAAAAGAAGAATAAGAATATTTATTAGGGGCCTGTTAGGGAGACACCAGGGTGGATCAATGGACACCAGGAATACGGCTCGTATTGGTACATACGGGTCGTATGGAATAGAATATTCTGACAAAAGCTGACACGTCAAATCATAGGGCTGACGCAGGTCTGACACGCAGTACATACGGCCCGTATAGGGCAATAAGGCCCGTATGGAACGCCAATAATTCCAGTGCGCGCAAATTATTTGAATGGACGTAATAGGTGTGTGGAATAAGTGCGAACTAGCAATTGTGAGCTATATATGTTGATGGAATACGCAGATTATTTGATGGGAGCCAATAATTTCAGCTTACTTCAGTAAATATTTGCGTGTTTGTAATTTCGAAATCCTAAAGGTTTAACAATGTCGATGGGAGGTAACAATTTCGGTGAAGAATATATGTGTGTCTATGAAACTGATCAGGTAATATACTTATTCGTTTAACGGTTGTTAGTTTACAAAATCTTATACATTTTTTGTTTTCAGGTGTTTGCCGGTGTTGATGAACTGGTTGATTGGGCGATTGCTAGAGGGCGTGAAAATGGTTATGTGCTAGTTAGACGACGAAGCAAAACTAATGCAACCGGAGTAGTCATAAAGGTGTAGCTTAAATGTGATCACGGTGGCGTGTATCAGGGTGAACCAAAAGCTAGACGTACTGGTTCGAAGAAGAGCTAATTGGTAAATATGAGAGAAGTTATGGTGGTTGGAAGTTGCGTGTGTTGAATAGTGAACACAACCACCAAGGGGCTGAACAACTAGGCGGTCATCCATATGCGATGAGACTGAATGAAAGTGAAACCCGTCTAGTTGAGCAACTGTCAAACCAAAACATGTTGCCCCTTGATATACTTGCCGCTGTAAAGGACCAAAACCCCGATAATGTTTCCAACCTTAGATCTATTTACAATGCATGACGGAAGTTACGTGCTGGACACAACACGGGGGAAACTCCAATTCAGGTCCTTTTTAGCACATTGCAAAGAAATAATTTTATTTACCAAACGCAAGACGATGCGTCGACAGATGTCGTGGAACAGATTTTTTATCCACCAGACATCTTATAATATTTGGCGCGCATTTCCTCATGTCTTGTTAATTGACACAACTTATAAAACGAACAAATATAACATGCCATTTGTTCAAATAGTTGGTGTCACGTCCACACACAAGACGTTTAGTGTTGCACATGCACTATAAGTAAGGAACGTGAAGAGAATTTTGTCTGGGTGTTACAAAATCTAAAAGATACACTTCAACAGTGTATGGAGCCACGCGTTATTGTAACCGATAGAGAATTGGCTCTTGTAAACGCATGCAGAAGAATATTTCCTAGTGCTGCCCAATTACTATGCAGGTGGCACATTTTTGAAAACATATCCAAACACTGCAGACCTAGTTTTTCACAATCAGACTGGCAAAAGTTTGGATATATGTGGTCGGTTGTGATAGACTCTGCAACTCCCGATATATACGAATATAATTACAGCCGACTACATGAATGGTTATGGACATCTCATCAGAGTAATGTTCTATTTCTCATTTTTAATTGTTCTATTTCCCGTCTTTCCAGGACCGGGACATCATCAGGATCCTGCGAAGGCAGGATCCTGGTGGTCATGCTTAGTTATTTTTTTTGTATTTTCTCTTTTCTTTTTTTGTATTTTGATGTATGGACACTACTTACTATTCGGATGTATGTATTTTTATTTTGTATGTATGTTGTGTATGGCGTGATTGTTTGTTTTATCTTTTATTATATAATTAAAAAATGTGCGTGTTTGTGAAATGAAAAATAGATAGTTAACAATTTTTCTTAAAACCGTTTAACGTTATTTACGTTCTGATAACTATTGTTTTAAAATCATTAAACACGATTACGTTAAAATAATTTTCAAACATAACATTTAAACAATATCACATGTATATCTCTTTGATAAAAGCGAATATATATACCTGCTATAACAATAAACTTACGAAAATCATAACTACCTATGTTAAAAAAATTGTTATTTAAATTTAAACATCAAGATGTTAAAATATTTGTCAAACAAAACAAGTAGGCAAAATAATTAAATAATAACGTTAAAATACTTATTATTTTACAACAAAACGATTAAAAATGATTACGTTTTTCTTTCGAACAATTAAACGATATTATAAGTTACTTAAACACGTACGTGTTGCGTTTATGAATACCGGATTTCAAAACAAAGTACGATTAGAAGCTATTATAAACAGATATTATTTATAACTTAAAAATTAAACAACTAGACGATATGATATAACAATTAACGTTAAACGCGTACGTATACCGGAATTCAAACAAAGTACGATTTTATAACATATATATATGTATAATAATATATATATTATATATTTAATATATAACGTTAAAAACGTACGTATAGCGATTAAACATAATTACGTTAAAATATATCTTTTAACCATTTAAAACACTTAGACAATTACAATGTTACAAATAAGTTAAACACGTACGTATATAGGGTGGAAAAACAAAAGTTATCAATTTTCATGTTTGAAAACGAATCGTATAGGCAAATACTACTCGTATTCTGTTTTCAGCCGCCAGACATCTCACTGACATTTTCTGACACACTCTGACACCTATACAGCCCGTAAAGCCCTTTACGGCCCGTATAGAGGTAGATAGGTGTTAACTGATCCGTAGGGGGTGTCCAAATAACGCGCCCCATTTATTATTATATTTGACATCTCTCTCAAAGAGAATTTGGCTTCTGTCATACGCTACACTAAAAGAAATCTATGGCTTCCTTCATTCGCAATTTCTAGAAGAAGAGAGATCCGGCATCCTCAAAAATTATTTCGGCTTAAGCTTCATCATGTACCACTATGTTGAACGGATCGCTTTTCTAGGTCGGCAAAATGACAAATCTCTGGCAATGATTCCTGAAGAGATGATATCACACTACTTCAAAACTGCATCCGACTATGCTGCGCCGGAACACCAATATCCTTCAAATAGTCGTTCATAGTTGCACCTCCACGTCTGTCGGACCGGCGAAGCAGAGGCAAGGAAGCGAGAGGCGTGTCTTCGGTGATTGAGGTTTGTTTGTTTTTTTTTTCATGAATTGTGTTTTATATCAATCTATTCGTTCCAGTTTCTTTCATTCAATTTATTTATTTATTTTTTTTTATGTTTCAGATTTGATTTGTGAACTGTAATATGTATCAATCTATTTTGGATTAACCAAAATCTGAATTTTTCTTATGAATACATGCTTCAGTGTCTTTGTTTACTTAATCTTATAACAATCTATAGATCTAGACTATAAAAAAAATTATTATATCAACATAAACAAAAAAAAATAAAAGATTAAGAATTTGTACCAGGAATGAAGACAATAGTATATTGAAACGAGAATAGTCTTTAACATTCAAAACGATTTTAGAACCATCGTGCAGAATGAGAAAACTTGAATGATCTTCAACAATCAAATGGATAACAGGGGTTAGAACGTCATACAGGATTGAAACGTAAACGTAGGCTTCAACAATCAATCCCAATCACTTTTTCTCATTTCATCTTCAATCAACAATCAATTCGATCAACAATCAAACAAATAATGGAGCCATTGTGCTGATAACGTATCATAACTCACTCAAGATCATTGTAAACTCAAGATCAGATTATTGTCATACATATTATTCTATATATAAATTGACATGGGGGGAATAGTAACGTGGGCCCCATGTTTTTTTTTTCTCTTACACACACTTCCACATATTATATATACACACCCACTCCCACATATTATATTATATATACTGGTATATTATTAAAAGAGATAAGGGGAGTAGTAAAATGGGTCACCTAGACTTTATCTGTACCATTGATTTGGAATTTTGAAAATAAAAATGTGGTGCGCATTGAATATGAATAAAAAAATTGGTTTTGAATAAACAAATCAGCTTTAATGTGGGTTAATGTGAACCACGTATTTATTTTCAAGATTCGAAATCGACGACCCAAATAGGGTTTAGGGGTTTTCTCTCTATGATTAGTGAGAAAATGTGGTCCTTTCTACGGTTTTGGTGGTGTTCGAAAAAAGCAACTGTTATTTGTTTGTTTTCATATAAAATCGATGTGTGCTTAGGGATTTGGGGTTTTTTTAATTCAACCAATTGGTTGCAGATGAGAAGGATATTGCCAGTTTTTTTTAATTATTTTCGTAACATATTTGTATGGATTTTGTATGATTTTATGTTTTTATAAGAAATTTGTATAGAGTTCATGATAATAGATTTGATTTTGCTATGTAACTTATGTTTCTGCAAATGACATATAATACACGTTGTCAGGAGTGTACTGTGATGACCCGCCGCAACGCGCGGCGGGTATAAACCTAGTTAATATTATATTAATTGACATGGACGGGAACAGTTGATTTTTGCTTTTCTCATTTCCATCACAGGTTCACATAATGTGTCTTTTGGCCCCACTTTGCTTTTCTTGCTTCTCAGTAAGAAGAGATTTTTGCCTAAGAATAGTAAGAAGCAATATAAATTTGACAAGTGGCACAATCCAGTAGAAAAAACATAATCCAGTACACAAAAAATAAGAATCCAGTACAAAAAATAAGAATCCCGTACAAAAAATAAGAATATATTACAAAAAACACAAAAATCTAGTATAAGTAAAACGAAGAACAAAAAAATAATAATGTAGTATAAAAAATAAAAATCTAGTACAAAAAAATGAAGTTATACGTAAATTATCATGCCAAATTTCAAATTATTATTAGTTTTTACTCTTCTTAGGCAAAAATCTCTTCTTATTTGATCTTTCCCCTATAAATAACTTAATTATGCATATTATGTAAATATAAATTTTATAATTATCAATATATAATTTCACTTTTTATCTTTAATGTTTTAATTAAATAATAATAATAGTTATTATAATCAAATATGTTAGTAATTAAATAATAATAGTAGCTAAATAATATAAATAATTAGATTATGTTTTTCTGTTTTATTTTTAGCCTTACGTTTGGATATTTTAAGTCATGCTTTCCGAATGTAAAAGTTTTTTTTTTTGTTATATTTGTTCTATGATATTTAACATAGTGTGCTTATGTTTGCATTTATATTTCTTAAAAGTGACGCATGCTTTTGCAATTGTTCGATTTATCATTTTGCGATGACTTGACAATCATTACAACTGATTTTGGGTCCATGTTGGATATTTATAATATTTTTATCGTTATCATGATCGAGTTGTATGAGGTGAGTTTTAACTTTTAAGTAATGATTGTGAAAATATTATTATTTAAATATATAATAATTATTCATTTTTTCATGTTTTATTTGATTGTCTTATATAATTATATTCATGTGTTTTTTATGCCGAATTTTACGATTAAGCGCAACACTTTTTTTTGAGTGACTAACATGTTTACAACGAGTACATTTTGGAGTTTTATGTTGGAGTGACAAACGACATGTTTTTATATCTGTATTTCATATACATGATCATGACTTCTTTCTGATATTTGAAATAGTAGCACAATTATCGGCGCAACGCACCATGGGAACTTACTAGTATATAATTAAGTTATCATCAAGTCTCCTCCAAGATGATACCGGTAAAGCTTTTATTAACCTCCTTTATTACATAACTAGTCTATTACCCGTGTAAATACACGGATTAAATAAAAAATATTAAACAATTAATAATCAAAATTTAAAAATAATAAATGATGATATTTTTATATAAAATAAATAAATTATGTATTAATAATTACTTTAGATAATAAAACAATAATCAAAATTTTTGTAATTATTAAAGTTAAAGAGCATAATTTAAAATTACCGTTAAACATACAAGACAAAAAAAATGTAATTTTTATCATCATTTACATATTTTTTTGCTTATATTTTATTTTTTTGAAAAAAATTTATTTAAGAATTTTTTTTGTAAAACTATTATTTTCTAAAAATAACAAATTGAATATTTCTTATTTTTTTAAAAAATTGATATTTTTGAAAAAATATATTTTATAAACTTTTTAAAATATAATTTATAATAAAATGATTCAATTTAAATATATAAAAACTATTTTTAAATTTGCAAAATAAAAATAAATTTATTAGTTATTATTTTTATTATAATTATTTAATTAGATAGATAATATAATTTATTTAATAGGAGAGATGATATAATGTATTTAATATAAAATAATTAAAGAAATGCATAAAAAATTGACAAGTGGCATTATAGCCTTATAACATGACAAGTGGCAAACTAATATTTTTGTTTATTAGAATAGACTAGGTTATAACATGTGTATTACACATGTTACATAAATGAATTATAAAATTATTTATTTTAAATAGCATAATATATATTTTTCAAAAACGTTTTATGAAAAATTCAAAAATTGATTTATGAAGTAACATATTATTTACTAAATTTAATAAAATTATTAATATTTAATTGAAGAGAGGTGTGAAAAATCAATATTTAATATGAGAGAGGGGGGAGGGAAAATTAGATGCTCTAAAAAATTGACACGTGTTCAACCTAAACCTTTATTTATTATATAGTATAGATATAAATTTATTTATTATATAGTATAGATATAGATAGGTTATAACCTGTGTATTACACAGATTAAATAAATGAATTATAAAATTATTTATTTTAAATAGCATAATATATATTTTTCAAAAACGTTTTATGAAAAATTCAAAAATTGATTTATGAGGTAACATATTATTTACTAAATTTAATAAAATTATTAATATTTAATTGAAGAGAGGTGTGAAAAATTAATATTTAATATGAGAGAGAGGCGGAAAAAAACTTTTAGATGCTCTAAAAATTTGACACATGTCTAACTTAAACCTTTATTTATTATATAGTATATAGATATAGATATAGATATAGATATACATTACATTTGATAAAGTATGCGGGATTTATTAACTTTTTATTAATCGCACTCTCGTCTTTATAGTTAATTAAAAATGTCACTTACTCCTTATTTTTTTCTTTAATAATTTTTTTTTTATTTTTCGTTATTATGCATTAGTCCTTATATCTTTCTAGTTTTTTCTCCACTTACACTCAAGTTCTTGAAATTAGTTAAAAAAATATTTGTCTTGTTTATTTTCTCCTAAATAATTTAATTAATATCTGTTTTATTTTGTTTTTTTCTTTTATATAAACACATACTCCTATCTCTGCTAAACTTTTATTGTTCATCTTTAATCTATACATGTTTACAACGGCTATGTTTTAGAGTTTTATGTCAAAATAACAACCATTATGTGTTTTTTTGTATTTTAATATATAGGATCATGTTTGCGTTTTAGAATTCATATGCCGAAATTCCAACCGCAACAAGCAAGGGAACCCACTATTTAATAAACATGATACCAACATTTTGAATATCATTTTTATAATTTAATTTAATATTTTTTAAAATTGTTTCTAAATTGCATCTAACTTTTTATATTTTATTCTTTATTTTTTGATTTGTTATATTTTATACACGCGAAAAGTTTTAACGATTGAAAATAAATTTTTAATAATGAAGAGTTTTTAAAAAAAATTAAATAACCTAAAAAAAACTCTTGACTATCAAAACTAAACATGGTTATGATACATTTAAAAAATCAAATAACTAAAAAAAAACTGTTACACGTGTTGTCTTGTTAAAAAACAAATAATAATAATAATAATAATAATAATAATAATAATAATAATAATAATAATAATAATAATAATAAGTAAATAAATAAATAAATAAATAAAATAAAGGGTTATTGGATTTAAATACTCGCAACTTTGACCTTTTGACCGGCAATACTTTCAACTGAGGAAATGTTTACTGGTACTCCTAACTCTCAAAATATTTTTCATTGGCATTCCAAAGCAGGTGTCACGTCATCAAAAAAATTGTGTTTTGGAGTGTCAATGGAAAATGTTTTAAAAGTTGAAAGTGCCGGTAAACATTTCTTTAGTTGGGAGTATTGCTGGTGAAAAGGTCAAATTTGAGAGTATTTAAAACCAATAACCCTAAAAAAATAAACTTTTTTCTAGACAAGATGGGACCGTTGGGGTCTACCGAAGAAAGCATGGACCATCAGGCCACTTGTCATTATTCAACTAAGGCCCGTTTTTATTTGAGAACTAAATGAACTATTTCTAGCTATAATTATAAAAAGTATAACAGTAATTTTCCCAAATTATTTTTATACTCTTTAAATAATATGTATGTAAATATGGTTTTTTGGTTTTTAATAACTTGTTGGTTATTATCTAATAACTAGTGGGATATGACCCGCGCTTTACAGCGGGACGTGGTTGGACCAAGTTTCGGGGTACTCATATACATACTAAAGTGTCCGTTTTCTAGTTAATGATTCTAAACATAGTATGCAACCTCAATTTGGAAGGCAAATCCAAGACAAAATCTTAAATTCATAATAGTCCATAAAACTTATTATACATTAACAATAAAAGATAACAAATAGCATCAACTAAACAACATCGATGTTGTGCCTACCCCTAGTAGAATTAAGATAAAGATAACACCACAACAGATAATTAAACGTAGAGAAATTGCTCTAAGCTAACTCATATGGAGGTTGAACAGTCTACAGAAGAACCGATGAAACCAAAGAAAATAACAAAGTAAATCCGCAAATCTGCGGATCAACACCGGTGACGGGAGCATAGAACAAAAACACCAAAAATAAGGAAACAAAAACAGAACCATTTATGCACATGCAGCACCAATGTAAAACACTACACAACCGATTACATAAATAAACTATTGTTAGCAAAGTAGTACCAAATTCCTTTAGATACCATAAGGCTTTGCAACTTTTTTCTTTAATACCAATGTATATTTTAATAAAAGTAGGCAAAACTTATAACATTAATGGAAATCTTCTTTCCAATTAAACTAATCATATATAAGAATCAAAGCCATACAATCCAAAAACCTCTATTCGTGGTTTTCTAACTTTACAACTATATATAAGACCCAAAACTAATGATGGTATTAGTGATTTAAAATTAGAGAAATGAAGATAAGATATGAACTACCTGGACTTTCCACCTTGGAAGCTGAAATCAATGTTTAACATCTTTTTTGCAGTTTAATTGAAGTTGGAAGCAATTCTTAAACTGGATTCAACTTAATGTGACTTGTTTAGTTCGCAAAGGCTTTCAGACCCAATTTAAAGAATGCATGCATGGCATGAGCTACATAAGGGGCATTGTATTCTACACTGCATCATTAAAAAGGGAGAGAACATACCATTTTGTGCTCCATGTCCTTTTATTCAAAAAACATTTGACATTTGTTCTTATAATGCCTAATTCACACTCTCCTATACTATTAAAAAAATCCTATTCGAAGCTTTAGAACCAACATAATAACTAGGATATAAATATTTATGAGTCAACACACAGTGCCAATATTCTTATCTTTATTGGGTAACAACATAAAACTTGCATTACAGAACAAAAATAGATTTCAGGAAATACATTTAGGAACAATGAACCAAAGATTTCAATTTGAACTGCTAGTCATAAATCCAGTGCATTGGTTGCAAATGATAACTATATAATAAAATCAAAGAGTCCAACAATCAAGATTTACAGTTCTTGGTTAATTTCAAAATTTTTCAGGAACATAAAAGGAGATAGACCAAGCCTCAATTTCTTTCCTACATCTACATAATCTCAATAAATAGTAAACATACTCTTCAATTTTGATTGATTTAATGCATTATGACTGAAAATTTGTTTAACGCGAGCTTAAATGAATTAAACTCATAAACACAATACTAACATGGAGAAGAATAGATCTCATAAGCACAATGAACACATCGTGAATCTACAAATTATGGCATAGGACATTACACAAAAGATACACATACCTTGAAGAGAGAAATAAACGTCTTTGTTCTACAAAAACCCTAATACCACTCAATAATCAATTGGAAAGCAATAAAACAATCATTCGCAATCATGAGGATTAGATGTGTTTCAACATAGAATAGAAGCAAAAGAAACACACTGCCATGGCTGCAATAGACATCTTAAAGACCTTAGAAAACTCTAAAATTGCCCAATAAGCCCCGATCATAACTCAGACAACAAAGGTTGATATTCTACGCCGACAAAGACGAAAAAAGGGCTACAAAAACGGTAACGGTGCTCCTCGTTCACATTCCTCGCCATACAATCGATCAACTCACTGTCGAACTTATTCCAAGAGAGCTCGGATCGAATCAGAGATAGAAGAATGTATACATACGTTGGTTGGAGTTCTTGTGCTGCTGGAGGGCCTGAACAGGGTTTTCCGGCGAAAGAAAGGGAAGAGTGAGGATGTTGGGAAAAACAAAACCATACGCTTCAGCTATTGTACCTGACGCTTAAGATGTTGTAAGAAATGAACAATGTTTAATGTGAGAGTCACCTACGTTGCAATTTAACATATCTATATCTATATACTCTATAATAAAAGAGTAACAATATTGCCACTTGTCACCATCTTACATCACTAATGCCACATGTCATATTCTTACATTACTATTTCCACATGTCAACTCCTTATCATTTCACTTAATTCTCTCTCCTATTAAATAATTATATTATCTCTCTTATTAAATAAATTATTTCTCTTATTAAATAATTATAATATTAATAACTAATATATTATTTATCTTTTTATTATAAAACACAATTAAATTCTAAAATCAAAATTTTTAAAGTAAGAAAATAGAAATATTATATTTTCAAAATACAAAATTTATGTAAAAAACAAGTTATCTTAAAAAAAAATTTAAATAAAATATATTATAAAAGGAGTTATTAAACATTAGAATTTTTATCATCTAATAACGTTTTTTAATTTATTTAAAATTTGAAGTAATAAAAATAATAAAAAAAGTTACATTTTTGGTCCGTTATATTTAACCTTAATTTATATATTAAATCTGTATAATACACGGGTTAATAACCTATTATATAATATAATATAATATGTGTTGACATGCTTGCTTTGATGGCAGAACATCCTTTACAAGGACTCAAACATGAGGACCGTCGCACCTTTTTCAACGTTACCAAAATTTCCTTTAAAGAAGGTTAAAAAAACGCTAGGACCCGCAGGCCCGAGTTGCGGTCATAAAATGACCTTTTTTTTTTGCGTCTCCTATGTATTTATTTTTGCTCCATTTTGTTATAAATGTATATTTGTGGATACCCAATTTCTTATTTTTTGAAATTTTCAGTTGTATCTGGCAAAATTGGTGAATATGGGTCATATGGATCATATGGATCATATTGAGTTCCAATCAGAACAAGTTCGGGTCAAATTACCCGTCGTTTTAGAAGAAAAGTGTGCATTTAATTCATGTTAGAACAAGTTTTGCTGAATATGAGTTCAGGTCAAATTGTGTATTTTTAAGAAAATGTCAAAAAGATTTTGACTTTTTTTTCTTTCATTATTTTAACATTTTGTACGATTTTATTTGAAATAACATGTTAAATCGTACAAAGAAATTAGATCAACTTTTTTAAATATTTTTTTAAATACCAAAATATATTTCCTGAGAGTTTCTTCGTTATATTAATAACCATGTGATCACACTCCTTGTTACATATTCTTGCTCATTTGAACTTAGTCCTTTACCCATTTAAATCCATTTAAAATTCACAAGAATTTTAGGAAATCTAATCTAACAAATCCTTAATGACCCTTAATTTGCCGATAAGAATCTTGATGTCATTATTGTTAGGGTGGTCTTGGGCTCGGGTTGTATACAACATGAGCCGAGAGTTCACTTGTTTATTTAAACAAGCTAAAATTAGATTCGGGTGCGGCTTACTTACAAACAAAAAAAATATTTTAGTAACTCGTTAACCAATGATGTGAGAAAGATAGCTTATGAACTATCATTATCTTCTATATTTTTAGATTTGTTTTTTCACTACAAAATATCGAAATGATCATATGATTATATGACCTATTTGAATATCAAGCTAATAGTTAAATTGAAACTTAGATAATATGTTATAATTTATATAAATTATAAGTAGGTTTTAATTTAAAAGAGCCCAACAAGCCAACTGACAAGTAAGCTACAACCCGAACTTACCTTGATTGGGGCTCAACTTATTTACAAATCAAACTAAGCGGGCTCAACTTATTTACAAACGAGTCGATTTCAAGCGAGGTTTTGTTAATTTTTTTTTCCTCCGAGCTTTTGAATAGCCCTATTGCAAACTTCTTGCATTTAATTACATAAAAATGATGAATCAATCATATAGTTTAACTAGAAACAAATGAGATGTTAACATTAATCAAACATTTGCAAATTTAAACATATTTGAAAGAGAAATCATGTGCCTGGTTTATAGTTAGCAACTTAGCATGGTGGGAGATCCTTAGGCGGAGGACGGACAGCTTGGTTTTTTCCGGGCCCGTCCTCCACCACAAACGCCGTCTTCAATCCCCACCCAGTATGCAACTCCAAATGACAGTGAAAAAACCAAACACCCGGGTTGTCGGCCCTAAAACGGATAGCCGACCAACCACCGGTCGGAACACCGACCGTATTCCTTTCCGGCGGATCCACCAAGTTCTACTTGGACGGATCCTTAGCCGGATCGAAATTCCCAATGCCTGTTCCGACAACAAAGAAATTGTAGCCATGAAGGTGAAATGGGTGGGATTCAACGCTTAGTAGATTAGTGTCTTGGATCACAAGCTCCACCGTCGAGTTGAAGGCGATTTTATTGAGCCTGGTTCCATGAGAAGTGAAAAGGTTAGTCGTTAAGGGTGCACCGGTGTAGTTAAACGGTCTCGGTGGCTTATCGGGGAAATCGAGGGTGAAAACACCTTTCATATTCGAGTAATGAGCTTGAAGCAGCTCAGTTTGTGGCATTACAAACGTGATGTTGTTGAGTAATGAGCTTGGAACAGCTGGGAGACTCACCTACCTTTGGTAGAGTTCTCATACAATAACAGTTATCACACCAGCATTGGAGCTGCACCATTTGAAGCACTTAACGGACGTAAGTGCAAATCACCACTCTGTTGGGCAGAAGTTGGTGAAAGCCAACTGACTGGTCCCGAGCTTGTGCACGAAACAACTGAAAAGATCGTGCAAATACGTAACAGAATGGCAGTAGCTTGAGACCGACAGAACAGCTATGCCGACAAAAGGCGCAAGCCTTTGGAATTCCAAGTGGGAGATCGAGTACTTCTTAAAGTCTCGCCTTGGAAGGGAGTGATTCGATTTGGGAAGCGAGGAAAGTTAAACCCTCGTTATATCGGACCATTCGAAATCACTAAACGAATAGGCCTTGTGGCCTACGAGCTACATCTACTACAGGAATTGAGTAGCGTGCACAATGTGTTTCACGTGTCAAACCTCAAGAAATGCTTATCAGACGAAACGCTCGCAATACCGTTGGAGGAAATCCAGATTGATGAACAACTACACTTCGTTGAGGAACCGGTGGAAATAATGGACCGGGAAATCAAGAAGCTAAAACTTAGTGGCATACCGATAGTTAAGGTGCGATGGAACTCTCGGCGTGGACCAGAATACACCTGGGAACGAGAGGACCAGATGAAAAAGAAATACCCTCACTTATTCACCGACCTGGCTAAAACAAGCAACACGAACTGAGTTTCGGGACGAAATTCCTTTTAACTAGGGATGATGTGACACCTCGCAATTTCAAGGTCAGCATTACTTTATTTTAATAATAATGTATATTATTATTTCATACGTGGCACTAGAATAATTAGTATTTAGTGTGACACGTGGCACAACAGTCTAAACACACCGATAGTTCGAGGAATTATTGCACAACACTCGCACGTGTCTTGAATAACGAACGTTGGTGAACGGATCAAACCACAATACACTTTCACTGCACTTAGGTTCTGAGGAACCTAAAATAGTTGTAACAATGCCTAAATGTCGAGAAACGATAATCGAGAAATACGCGAAGAATGGGCCAAAATATGAAAATGGGCCAATTTGGGCTGGATCCAGGGTCCAGGTGGTACGCCTGACCCGGCGCTTCACTCCTGGCGATACACGCAGATGGAGAAGGGAAGCCGCCTAACCGTTGGACGCGCGCGGTACGCCTGGCTCCTACCTCTCTCGTTAGGCGATGCGCCTGGGATACGCAGAGGCTATAAACCAGATTTACACTCAATCTATCTTTTTGTAATCATTCCAATCGGCCTAAAACTCTTTTCTCGAGCTCCAGACCCTCCCTACTCTACATTACCATCTGCAAATCACCAATTGAACTCTAGGAAGCCATTGTTGCATACTTGGAACCTTGAAGAAGCTCCATTGAAGGCTTGGGAAGCTAGAAGAGAAGCTAGGAAGCATCAACCACCTCCATACCCACCTTGTAGCAACTGTAATCTCAACCTCAGCTAGAGCTGCACCAGACCTGTTCAAGCTCTATCTTGACGATCTAAGGCTTTGAGAGGTAGTTACTATACTTACTATGGCTTAAAATCACTTCCAAACCCACATGCATTGTGAATCACCCACATGCAAGCACCTTTGATGCACATGCACGAGATTTGCTACTGGGTTTGTCGATTTAGATGCGTTTCTTTATGATCCATGATGATTATATGGTGTTTTATAATGATCCAAGATGTTGAGTATATGTCTTGATGCTTAAAATGATGATTTATGATGTTATAGATGCATGCATGTACGATCCATGAGTATTGAGATGATTTTGAATGATGGTAGATGATTATTGATGATATTAGAAGGATAACTCATGGTTAGATTGTGCTAAAATGGTTAAAACTATGGATTTGATGAACCTTTCTATTTTTAGAAACTTTTAAATTGTAAGTGAAAATGATGATATTAGTGACATGCATGAGTATGGTCTTGCAATTGGATTCATAATATGACGATGTTATGCACAAGATGTTGATTTAGAGTTGATTTGGGGCATTTTGGACCAAGTTACTATATTTAGTAACTTTTATGGCCTAAATACTGCTAGGGAATAGTTTGGACTTGATGAGCATGTTTAAATGATGATTAATGAGTAATATGATGATATTAATGCTTAGAATGTGATTATGAATGTGATTATGGTCATATTAGCATAGTTGTCATATTTAATAACTTTTTAAAGTAAAATATTGCTAGGTGATGAATTTGGCTATGTTTGTATGTTTAAAAAAATGTTAAATGGCATATTATAAAGATTGGTGATATGAAATTGGATTAGAAGTGTTTAGGTTAATCATTTGGGCAAAATAGTCAAAGTTACTATTTATAGTAACTTTATTGTTAGAAAAACCGACTTATAAACATTTTGTGTGATTTGAGCATGCTAAGTGATTTATTACGTGTTAATAGGATGAACGTATGCTAAATTAGATGGTCTCCGATAACACGTATGCTAGAAATAGAAACTTTCCATTTTAGAAAACTTTTATGTGCAAACATGACATAAATGACTTATATGGCTTCATATGATGATGTGCTATGTGATAACATGCTCACTTAGGATAAATATACATATTAGAATAATCTGATTTTGATTTATTGCTTGACATGCCAAATTTGAAAACTTTCCTGAAATAGAAACTTACTATAAATAGTAAGCTTCATTACGAAAGTGACTTTGGTATCCGTACACATCACACGACACTAAATCGCACGTTACACGAACACTTGATTAAAAACCGTCACCAACGGGTCGTTAGGTCAAACACGGTCAACTCGACCCACACAACAACTTGGAGTTGTTAAACACTAACACGGTCCTGTGAGACCCACGTGTATGTGAACACAAACTTACAACACCTATGTGATATAGGTAACCACTAGCCGGCGAGCTACATGATTTCTGTATGAAACGCACTACTCAGACTCAGGTGAGTTTACAGCCCCACTTTTACTTATTAACTGTTTTGCCAAACTATTTGGGGTGAGAATTACATTGCAACTGTTTTAGATATATGACTGGTATGTTGTAAAACTATTTTGAGTCTAACTATTATCGCATTAAGTCCTCACGTATCCTTACCGTTAGTTGTGTAACAAACGAGTCGTAATTATGTAGTACTACTGGGTTTGACTAACCCCACTCGGCACCAATGTTGACTGGAGGTCATAACGAGTGTAATTTCGATGTTGATGCGGGTTCAACGATGACCCGCGGAGGTAAACGGAAACAGTCGAGTTTCGGTAAGATGAACAGACACACTCCACGGATCGTAGATCCAACCATTAAACTTAACATACCCAGTATATGTCTGTTTACTATTTCTGTCTGTCTAAACCTGTGAACTCACCAACTTTTTAGTTGACACTTTTCGCATGTATTCTCAGGTAACTGATGGAGCACACGCTGGGACACTCAGGAATTAGACTCTTGTTCTAGGCTTTGTGTGCATTAATTTCTTTTGAAACATTTCAAACTATGTAGTGTTTAAAACAATTTATATTCCTCTGCCTTTGATATGAAACTATTCCGCTGCTTATTTTGAAAACTGTGTTATTTTTACAAAACTGTTTGATTGTGTAACTCATATAGAGTCGTTCTATATGACCATGAGCTGTGATCCTGGCCACGTCACACCCGCGCGGTCTGACACCGCACGTGGAAATTTGGGGGTGTGACACACATCAATGTCAAAAAATCCAAACATTACAGGGGTTCATCTCATATATATGAACATCACAAAATTGGTTGTAATGGACGCCATAATCAGTTGACGATTAGCACCAACCATGGCAAACATTGCTTGTTCAAATCGATGAAAAAATTGATATTAGGGTTTGTCA
The DNA here is from genome assembly GCA_009363875.1 of Mikania micrantha. NCBI lineage: Eukaryota > Viridiplantae > Streptophyta > Magnoliopsida > Asterales > Asteraceae > Mikania > Mikania micrantha. Next base: position 38,703,285 of record CM018685.1, read on the forward strand.
AAGACATGATTAAAAAAAGAAAGAAAAAAAAAGCATGATTAAGGGAGAGAAACATAAAGGAAACATGAATGTGATAAATAGGATTTTCAAACAAATGATGGGTAAGAATCGGGCCATATGATTCGCGTGTCATGGCAAAACAAAGCGTATATCTTGAATGTGGAACGAACCTGTAGAAAAAGAACACAAAGCATGAATCCTGAATGTTGAATCTGCTAATTGAAAAAGAAAGCGACGATGTATTCAAAAAGCAAGAGACGATGACTTCAAGAAGCAAGTGACGATGAACACGTACAGAATGCAATGTGGAGATGGATCTGGGTGAGGAACCGACAAACAATGAGAATGGAATTAGGGTTTCTCACTGATTGTGAACGGGCCGTAAAAATGGGTCAAAAGATTTGAGAGGCCCCGAACCCCTCAGTTGGCAAAACATCAAACCCATAATACTTAAACCATAATTACATTATCATAGCAGCGGAATTTAAGGCGATTACATATAATATTATACAAACCTAAACAAACATTAATACATAGTTCATATTTTTATTAGGTTTATAACATAGCCATTCTATGCCATGGGTAGTCTTCAACGTATGCCATGAGCCCTTCTGGTCTCCTCTCTCAACTATTCAACCTGATATGCATGTAAAACAAGTCAGCTTTATGCTGGTGAGTTCTAAGTTCATTTCTTAGAAAAATCTTTATTTATTCATGTCATCACATGACACAATTTAAATACATAACATACCTGTTCTCATATCATACTTTCATCACATACATATTATCATAACATACGTACATAACATACATATTATCATAACATACGTACATAACATACATATTATCATAACATCATTCATATAGTGAAGGAACTTCACCGTTAACTGCTGACCCTAAAGTCAAACAGGCTTGTGCAATCACAAGGCTCTTAAACTACCAATCCGCAGCTGGTAACTCATACATGTATAAGATTTCTTTAACACTATCAACGCGCAGCTGATAACTCAAGCATGCCTAAGATTTCTTTAACTGAACTGGCGACACACAGTCGGCAGGCCTATGTTTCCACAGGACTCTTTAACCATCAACCGAAATTGACGGCTCATACCGGTACAAGACTTCTTAACATACATCATAACATGGTTTAAATCATTTAAACCATCATAATCATAAACGGCTCCTTTCACCGTAGTGTTCAAGTTTTGCCCAACCGCAGCCAGCAAAACCTCATTTCCTACTCAACCTCGGTTGAGTCCTTTAAAATCATTCCTTTCTCAACCGCAGTTGAGACTTTAAAACATTCATTATATTTTAGCTGAGATTCTTAAAAATCATTTATTTCTCAATCATCATTGAGGCTTAACATATTCATTACATCTCAGCTGAAATTCTTTAAATCATTTACTTCTCAATCATAGTTGAGATTTAAAACATTCTTTATCTATAAACATTCATTATCTGAAACATATTTCACCTTAAAACATACTTTATCTGATCATAATCAGATTACAATCATTTTCATAAAATAACTTTATAACATGCATATCAGCCCAAAATGATAAAACATTTAAAACAGGGCTATAAGAACTCACTTGATATCTTACGGTAGCAAGATTCCTCGTAAACTGATACTAATGGTGTAACTCTGCATTCGTTTACACTTAATACGTCATTTATGATTTAACCTACTGATTAGATCTTTCTGAACGTTCAATGTCAAAGATATTGTCTTGAAAGTCATCAAATAGTTAATGTTGTTGATTATAATGCTAAAACAGTTCCTGAACAGATTAATGGCTTAGAAATGATAAATCCTTATCATTGATTACCCAGATATCATGAAATATCACAACATAGTCTTAGAATAGGTTTAATAACCATGATTAACATACTAATCTGACTGTTATCACAAACATCAGATAATCGTTCCAATAAGTATGTTAATGATTGTGATTAGTTTGGAACACTCAGATTTAACCTTTGCATTTCAAAGATTAACCAAACTAATCATTTACATCATCATAATCAAATGGATTAATCCATTATAATCATAGTTGTGATTTCATGCAAACCGGGCATTACAACGGCTCAAAACAAGGATTTAACCGTTAGAACATCGTGTTCTTCATTTCTAATCAATCCTAGCCATCATCTAGGCAATAATCAACAATCCTAACTATCTTATTACGTTCAAAATCAAGATCTAATCAATCAAAATCAAACTAGAAGGTTAAAATGAACCGTTACCTGTTCTGACGAGTTTCTGCGGTTAAAACATCGATCAGGACTTGTATATATGATTCCTGGGATGATCCGGATGTTTAGAAACCTTAGATATGAAGTTTGGGGGTGTTAGAATGAGGATTCTTCGTCTGGAAGTCGAATAGCATCGAATATTAAGTAAAAATTGACTTCCAGAACAATCTGATCGTTTTAACACATTTTTGGCCGACATAGTCCCTGGGCGCATAGCCTGACTCTGGAGGGTTGGGAGTTAGGCTATGCGCCTAGCGTGTTTTTCTTCCAATATTTGATTTAAACTTCGTTTCGCGATTCCGGGAGCATACGAACTCCGTTTTGCGCACGGTTTTCGCCCACGTTCATTATTTTTCACATACTATCAATCCCCAATAACAAAAGTTACTAAATCCTCGTGGATTTCAAGCACGATCAAATGTGCTCACGTCATAATTGCCGAATTTTTTTCGTACGCAGTCGTCACAGTTTCCACAGTAACCGAAATCTCGTACGTTTACTATTAAATTTCTAAATTTTCGGTTGTTACAAGATTCTGCGTTTTTTTCTAACTGGGTAAAGAGATTTGAGCGGGAAAACAATGTTGAGATGAAATTTGGTGATGCCAAGTGGCACATTTGCTACTTATTTATTAGTATAAGATAAGATGTATATTGTGGATATCCAATTTCTTTTTTTTTTGTTACACGTCGCTTTAAAAGAAAAGTGTGCATTTAGTTCATGTTAAAAAAGTTTTGCTGAAGATAAAGTTCAGGTCAAATTGTGTATTTTTAAGAAAATGTCAAAAAGATTTTGACTTTTTTTCCTTTCATTATTTTAACATTTTGTACGATTTTATTTGAAATAACATGTTAAATCATACAAAGAAATTAGATCAACTTTTTTAAATACCAAAATATATTTCCCGACAGTTTCCCTTATATTAATAACCATGTGACCACACTCGTTACATATTCTTGTTCATTTGAACTTGTACTTTACCCATTCAAATCCATTTAAAATTCACAAGTATTTTAGGAAATCTAATCTAACAAATCCTTAATGACCCTTAATTTGCCGATAAGAATTTTTATGTCATTGTTGTTAGGTTTTCTTATTGGCCTAATTTTCCAATTTTTTTAGCATATTGTGATGTTCGAGTTAATGCAAGCCGAGTCAGGTCAGGGTGGTCCTGGGCTCGGGTTGTATACAATATGAGCTGAGATGAGTCCACTTGTTTATTTAAACAAGCTAAAATTGGATTCGGGCGCGGCTTACTTACAAACAGAAAAAAAAAAAAAAAAAAAAGATATTAGTAACTCGTTAACCAATTATACGAGAAAGATTGTTTATGGACTATCATTATCTTCTATATTTTTAGATTTGTTTTGTTCACTACAAATTATTGAAATGATCATATGATTATATGACCTATTTGAATATCAAGCTAATAGTTAAATTGAGACTTAGATAATATGTTATAGTTTATATAAATTATAAGTAGGTTTTAATTTAAAAGAGCCCAACAAGCCAACTAACAAGTAAGCTACAACCCAAACTTACCTTGATTGGGGCTCAACTTATTTACAAATCAAACTGAGCAGGCTCGACTTATTTACAAACGAGTCGATTTCAAGCGAGTTTTTGTTATTTTTTTTCCTCTGAGCTTTTGAACAGCCCTATTGCAAGCTTCTTGCATTTAATTACATAAAAATGATGAATCAATCATATAGTTTAACTAGAAACAAATGAGATGTTAACATTAATCAAACGCTTGCAAATTTACACTTATTTGAAAGAGAAATCATGTGCCTGGATTTTATAGTTAGCAACTTAGCATGGTGGGAGATCCTTAGGCGGAGGACGGACAGCTTGGTTTTTTTCGGGCCCGTCCTCCACCACAAACGCCGTCTTCAATCCCCACCCAGTATGCAACTCCAAATGACAGTGAAAAAACCAGACACCCGGGTTGTCGGCCCTAAAACGGATAGCCGACCAACCACCGGTCGGAACACCGACCGTATTCCTTTCCGGCGGATCCACCAGGTTATACTTGGATGGATCCTTAGCCGGATCGAAATTCCCAATGCCTGTTCCGACCACAAAGAAATTGTAGCCGTGAAGGTGAAATGGGTGGGATTCAACGCTTAGTAGATTAGTGTCTTGGATCACAAGCTCCACCGTCGAGTTGAAGGCGATTTTGCTGAGCCTGGTTCCATGAGAAGTGAAAAGGTTAGCCGTAAAGGGTGCACCGGTGTAGTTAAACGGTCTCGGTGGCTTATCGGGGAAATCGAGGGTGAAAACATCTTTCATATTCGAGTAGTGAGCTTGAAGCAGCCCAGTTTGTGGCATTACAAACGTGATGTTGTTGAGTGAAGCCGAAAGCCGGGTTCCGTTGATACATGAAGGACACTCGCTCTTACCTAACCCAACGGTTAAAAACAGATTCCGGTCCACTTTCAATGGGACATTAGCCGGGAAGTTACGACTGTTAAGGCTTCGAAGCTTGTTGTTGTAGCTTAACGCGAATGCGGTGTCGTTTGGTGATGGTAATTGGGGGAGTGATGGAAGAACCGTGTCGGGGACGCCTTTGTACTGGAGGATCGCGGTGGCGGTTTTATTGTCAACGGGGATCGGTACGTCCTGGAATGGACGAACCGCCATGAAGTATCGGCCTGGTGCACTATTGGCGTGAACCAAAACATTTGTGGTCTGACCCGGAGCAATAAGTATAGCCGATGTGGTAAATGGTTTGGTGTAGACCGCATCAATCTCAACCACGGTCATATTATGACCCGCGATCGCAAAGAAAAGCTCGTCGTTAAGAGCCTCGTTTGCAATCCTCAGAAGGTATCTCTTGCCCGCCTCGACTTCCATCGCAAACGTATCTGGATAACACGAAAACGAGTGTTAGAATACATTTATCGTTTCGTGTAATGATACAAATTATCTTACGTTTTTCCGAGCAGGGGAACAGGGGTCCAGGTTTGCCATTGATAGTGTGGGCATCTGACATGTTGGGTGGCAAACCCATGGCATTCCCCTGCTTCACAATCTCTTCCACATCACCATGCCACCATTCTCCGAACACCAAGACTTGTTCGTTATCGGGTTTTGGGAACGGGTAAGCCGTTTGCTGTGGGGGTAAAATGACAATGGCACCATAAACTGTGGCTCGGAGCCAAAGAATGTGAGCGTGCCACCATAATGTCCCTCTTTGGCCCGTGACATTGAAGTCATAAACATAGCTACTTCCAGTCTGTATCGGACACTGTGTTATGTATGCCGGCCCATCAGCCCATCCGTTGGCGTATTGTTTTAACCCATGCCTGGATGTGCAATAGAATATATTATTAATAGAATTATACTATACTATATATTAAAATGCAACTTAAAGGAATAGTATATATATATATATTATTATTATATAGTAAGTGGACACAATCCTTAATATATATATATATATATATATATATATATATATGTATATGTATTATTATATATTATATTATATAGGTGTCTGATCTATATAGTGACGTTTTGAAAATTTAGACTTAAACCATTAAAAAAAATTTTTAATTTGAAAATTAGTAAACAGAGATAATGCTATTAAATTTGAGAGATTTGTTAAGATGTTTTGGGTTTGCTTTTAATTTAAACGATTGGTTGCCGGTGAAACGGATTTTATGAGTACTTTTTTCTATTATTTTTATAACATATTTGTGAGGATTTTGTATGATTTTAAGTTTTTATAAAATATTTGTATAGAGTACGTGATAAAAGATTTGATTTTACTATGTAACTTATGTTTCTTCAAATGATATATAATGCTAATTCTCGGCAGTATACTGTAATAACCCGCTACAACGCGCGGGTAGAATAAACCTAGTTATTGTTAAAACTTAATATGATGAATAGTTGTGAAATTTACCAATGGATTGACATGTTATATTGTGCGTGATTCGAAACGTTGATAATGACTCGATCGCCTTCTCGAGCATAAATTGTTGGTCCTGGGAACCTCCCATTTATGGTCACAATTGGCTTTGCGTGACATAACCGGCTCACGTTGTTCACTTGGACCTTTTTATAAAACATTATAAATAAGAAAACACAAAATAGCAAGTTTTTTTTTTTAAAAAAATAATAACGTCAAACAAAACATATATGATTATATGCCCTTAAAGAGATCCACTAAAATTAGCGGATAACAATTCCTAAAATGACTAAAAAAAGACATGAATAAAATAAAAAAATAGATAAATAAAGGTTTAGATTGTAATTAGAGGTGGGCAAAAAAACCGGTTTACAAACCGGAACCAGGAACCGGAACCGAGATCGAACCGGAACCGGTTGTATCCGAACCGGTAGGTATGGGCGGTTCCAGATTCTCAGAGAAATCGGAACAGGAAATAGCGGAACCGGTTCCACCTTTACCCGGCCAAAAACCGTAACCGGTTGTTGACTTTGTTGACGGAACCGAAACCTGTTTAAAAAAAAAAAAAACCGGTTTGCCCACCTCTACTTGTAAGTTGTAATATTTAAAAAGTTTTGAGACTTGGGTTGAGTTACTTTAGCCTTTTTAATTTAAATAGGCCCACACTTATTTGTAATCATAATTGAAAATTTAGGTCAACATATTATCATGTTTACTTGTTTAACTTATTATTATAACTGACTTTGACTCATTTGCATAAATGGTTACCTTGGTTATATGTTATGTTTGGTTACACATTTTTAAATGTATTCATGTCAAACTTACCATTTCTTATAAGTATAAATATATCATCGACCGAGTTAGCAATCCAACATATTAACCGGAAACGATTGACACCCTATCATAAAAATGTTAAATAAACAAACAATATTAAGCGACTCACATCAAATTGATACTTCTTGGTGGCAGCTTCCGCCTGATAACAAACCAACAAAACAAACCCAAATACAAAAAGAGGCAGGTGACCGTTTCGGCTTGTAGAGGAGCCAAAACCACCACGAGATGCCATTTTTCCGGCGATTGAAAAGAGAAGGATGAAAATAGATGAAGATATACATAGTTACAAGCATGTGTGTATATATATGACTGTATATAGATTAGGTGAAGGAGAAGTACATTGGATGCAAATGAAAACTTGGAAGTTAAACATGTGTAAATAAGTTGAATTTAAAGAGAATATAATTAAAATGATAAATTTAATGTTTGTGGAAACTCAAAGATTTGTAGGATGTGAGGGTAAAGATATGAAGAGAGGTACAGAAGGCCAACTCTCTTGCTGGGCTTACCAAAATTGTTATCGTTCTTGGGCTTTATTGTTAAGCAAAAGGGACACATTATCTACTTTATTTTTATATTTTTTTAATTGCTAAAATAGTTTTAGTTTGTTTGGAGTGTAAGTTTGGATTATCAAATATTTAAAATGGATTTTATTTTTCCGGCCTGGTTTTAGAGTATCGTTGTTTAATTTTGGTTGGCGAATATTAACTTATAAGAGTGCTTGGATAATAATTGTCTGGAAAAATGGATGGGTTGTATTTATGGGTGTTCATCGGGTCGGATAACGGTTTGTTCGGATCGTGTTATTCGGATTTGAAAATTTTGGTACCCTATCCGAAACCCGACCCGAAAAACATATACGCTTATCCGATCCGAATCTATCCGAACAACCCGAATAACCCGAAAAAGTTTGATTTTTACATCCGAACAACCCGAATAACCCGAAAAAACCTGTTTTTTCGGGTTATTCGGGTTGAATTCGGATATCCGATCCGAATAAACAAGGTTTTGGATATCCAATATCCGACCCGACCCGAACTAGAAAAATGGATATCCGACCCGAATCTATCCGAACAACCCGAAAAAGAATTCAGATCGGTTTTTTCGGGTTTCGGTTACGATTTTTTCGGATTTCGGTTTTTTTGAACACCCTTAGTTGTATTGGGTTTGATAACGGGTTAAAAGGGGTTCAAATCATAACGAGTTTTATCAAAATCATTGTGGGTCTAAATTAGTTATTTTAGGAATAACGTCAATTTAGTTTAAGTTAAAAAACTTTAACTAAACAAATAGTTTATCTTAATAACTTTTAGTGATTTTCATATCAAATATGTTATTTATCATTCTTACTTGTTAAAATCAATTTGTTCATATAGTTTTTATATTATTCTTCTTAAATTATTTTATGTTAAGGTATTGCTTATTTCAACCACTTCTATATTATAATCTTACTCATTTCAACCAAAAATATAATAATTATTTGTTCAAACCAACTTAATTTTTTTTGCTTTTGGCCTGGATTGTTAGATCTAATAATTATAGGATGAGTTTTAGAAACATTAATTCCATAACTGATTATAAGACCATGACTCCTCTTTGATTTTATACATATTGAGCAATTATTCATTAAGTATATATATTCATTAGTTTATTAAAAGAATAATGGTTTGAATTATTTTTGGATACAAATATTGATACCGCAAACGTATATGAATGTTTTTTCTTTCAAAAAACTTTTAAAAAATATAAAATTTTACCTTTTAAAAAGAAAGATGATATATGTAGGATGATGTGGTAGTATGCTATTTTGCGGTTGAGATGATTTCTAAATCTGTTATGGAGGTGTTTAAACTTCAAAGCAACTTGACAACTTTTTTTAAGAGACTAGAAATTATGGTGACTTTTATACTATGTGTAACTATCGCATTCTTTTCACTCCACATAGCTATCACGTAAATGTCAAATAAACAATTATTCTTATCACATCTTCACACACACACATGATCATAATCCCCTTCTTACTTCATCACCCCTCCTTATTTTCCCCTTATGTTCCTCTCACGTTTGACCTGTTACGTCGGGTCTGTAATGGTCAAGGGGTGTGGCTAGAACGATAGAGCGTGACCAGTGGTGGACACATAAATTTTTTTCATGGGGCAAAAATTTTTTAGGAATGTTTGATGAAAGCTATATAATAATTTTTTTTTTTGTTTTGTTTAGGTCGGTTTGTGTCAAATCGGGTCTGGTCATGTTCAAAAAAGACAACTAAACTAAATTTCATATATAAAAATATAATAAAAATACAATACATCTAAAGTTGTTATTTATGGGGTTTTATCTTTAGAAATGTATCCAAAACAACTATGGAAACCATTTTAAGGAACTCTTTTTTAAAAGAAAAAAAAACAAGTAAAGCTATCACCTAAATTGTCATCACAGGTTCGATTGTACAAATTTAAGGTCTATTGCAAAATATTAAAGGAGTCGGTCAAAATTTATACATACATATACTGCTAAAAAAAAAATTAAAGGAGGGCGACTGCCCCTTGAATTCAACATGGGTATGCCCTTGAGCGTGACACCACCGTCACCTAAATGCTCACACCCAATGTTGTTTGAACCGGACCGGGAACCGGCAACTAGATCGGCCCAAAATAAGCAAATGAACCGCTCGGAAATGAACCGGTCGACCCATCCGGGTGAGCAGTCGTACCAGTTTTAGTTTTTTTTTAAAAAAAAAACTAAAATTTAAAGAATAAACCAATAAAACAAAAAAAACTAAAATTTAAAGAATAAATCATTAAAACCAAACAAGTTGTTAAAATGATAGTTTTTTCATACAAATTGTGTCATTCTCTCTTCTTTTTATAGGGAGATGATTAATGTTTTTCTTGCACTCTCACCAATATGGGATGAGAAGTTGGGAAAAGAAAATGATGTGAACCTATGTGGGATGAGAAACAAGTTTTTTTTGTTTTTTTTAAAACCAAAATCCAAAAAATATATCATTACAATCAAACCTTGTATTTTTTTAAAAATGATTATGTTTGTGTGAATAGTAATTATGTTTGTTTAAATGTGACTATAATTATATAATTTTTTTGAAATTTTTTATATATTTATTATGTCGTCCGGTTCGTAAATCCGGTCCAACTGATCTGACCGGTCTGACAAGTAACCAGCAAGACGTTCGATTTAATGTCCGGTCCGCTTCTGAAAACATTGCTCACACCTGACTACACATGGTAATATGGTATTGATAGAAATTGATATGCTAACCCAAATAAATGGCGGCGGCAGCGATAGATTACAGCATCCAGATTCAACCACAATTCTTATATTTTTATGATTCTCAGGATTAGTGGATTGTGACAAATTAAATCACAATAAATTAAGTTTATTAATTTAACGGAAGTAATCGGTTCCGTAACATTTAATGGATTCAAATCCAGTTAAAGCTTCCCAAGTTTCTAGTTCACACTTAGGTTTCTTTTAAACCAAGGGCTTCTAGCCTAATGGTTACCCCCTTAACGTCCCTATGGGAGGTCTTGGGTTCGAATCCGGGCTAAGGCATATTTGCTGAAGCAAGGTCAGGGGGTTTACTCAGTTGTGGGGTTCCTCCTGGGGTGGGCTCGGGCATACGCCCCAGAGCGTCAAATCTGAGGAAACGGTTGAAATCCCGTCTTGGGTGTCATTGTACCAAGCCGTTCAAAAAAAAAAAAAAAGACTTAGGTTCCTTTAATGCATTATTTTGACAAAATTACATAAAATATATTTTTTTTCCTTTTTATAAAATTATACTTTTTTCTATCATTTATCTTTAGTGCATGTTAGTTTCATCCTTTATCTAAATAAATTGTTGTAGGTTAGATTCTTTAAGCCAACTATTGTTATATTTTCTGTTTACATTTTTAGGAATGATAAAAATGTCCTTATTCATAAATGATAAAACTTGCAACTTTATAAAATCTTAAGTATGTTTTATGTATTCACACGATTGATACCTTCGTCGTTAAAAAACAAGTATATTTTCTGTAATTTTATCTAAAAAGTAAGTTTTGATATTATTAGTATTTTTTTTACTATTATTAATGGGATGTAATAAAAAAAATCCATTTACTTTTTAAAAAAATAAATAATTTTTTATATTTTTCATTAGAACGTTTACTTTAAACTTTATAATAGCGTTTTTCTACGTTTTTTAAAAATATATATATATTAGTTCTTTCATCAAAACAACTTTTTTAATTGCGTGCTTGGTTCGGTTCAGTTTTTAGCAAAAACCAAAACCGAAACCAACATAGTCGGTTTTAATTATTAAAAACCATTCGGTTTTTGGTTTCGGTTGTCGGTTTCTGTTTGGTTTCTCTTTGTATGTGTTTTATCTCGGTAAATAAGTATAAAAATAACAATATATGTAGGGTAAGGATCGGTTGTTAACCCAACTTAATTGCGGTAACCCATTAACCATGACAAAATCAACTCAAATATTTGAAAAAAAAATTATGGCCTTTATTATACATAAATAGGGTTTTTTTTTGTGTTTTTGATAATTCACAAGCATTTAAAATTAAAATAAGTGTAAGTCTGTGTTACACTGCAAGTGCTTATTTACTGCTATGAAACTTGCACTAACGTAAGATCCTAAACTGTGATTAATTAGCAAAAATACAAAAAAGAAACCCCGTATTTATGTATAATAAAGGTCATAAATTTTTTTCAAATATTTTGGTTGATTTTGTTAGGGTTAATGGGTTAACGCAATTAAGGTGAGTTATTATTGGATTCCACACACACACACATATATAAAGAGAGAGGTGTTCAAATAATAATACACTCTTAAAGCATTAACCCGAAATAACCCGTCAAGATGAAGCAAAATCTTGGTTTTTTTAACATCATTGTAAAACATGTGTAACACTTTCTTCTTTTATGAGTTTGCGGAAATTTATCACGGTTTGAGACGTAACATCGTTGTAAGTTTTTCACTTACAGCACTGTAACTGTTTTAGGCCTAAAACTTATAACAATGTTATGTCTCAACGGTGATGAATATTTTTCGCAAACTCATAAAAGAAGAAAGTGTTGTAGATGTCTTACAATGATGTTCAAAAAAAAAATCTAAGATCTACCTTCATCTTAACGACTTATTTCGGGTAAATGATATAAAAGTGAGTTATTATTTGTTCACAATCATATATATATATATTAGCCAAGAAAGTCATGTATAACATGGGTTGAACAAATATAATACATTATAGACAATGTGTCAATGTTCATATAAAGATTTATATGTTACATTTATCAACTGTTAATTAAATAAGAAATGCTAATATTTAAAAATTATAAATAACAAATATTAATAAATATATAATAATTTAAAAATTATATATACATATAAGATATAATTGAAACTTTATTATATGTAATTAATTTTAGTAAATTAGTAAATTTTTATATAATTTACTAATTTGGTAAATTAATTTATAATTTAATTCATAAAAAGTATTAATATTTTTTAAGAAAGAGGGGTAAATTTTTTTTTAATTTCATGAGGAGGAGACATATGTCTTTTGAAAATACTTTTTTTTTATTTTTAATTGTATATTTCATTTAATAAAAATTAATATTTGTTTAAGGAGAGTGGCGGGAAATTTTTTTTATGTTTCATTAGATGGTGACATTTGTTTCATAAAAATACTACTTTATTAGAGTAGTTAGATTAGATATATATTAATTTTTAAACAAGATTAAAAATCGGTTCGGTTCTTAAAATATGAAAAACCGAAAAGTTCGGTTTTGGCTTTTTCGGTTATTCATTCGGTTCGGTTTTTTCGGTTAATTCAGTTCTAGTTCGGTTTTTTTGGTTTGTTTGCTAACCCTAACTTTTCTAAGTTTTTAAATTACATTTTTTAGATAATACTTTATTTCAATTTTGAACGAGACGAGCTTAGCTTTATTTTATGTAGGATTGAGCTTAAGTTTGACTTTGAAAATCATAAAACCAAGCTCGGCTCATTTTGATCTCTAAGACCCTCCGGTGTGCCCTATGAGTGGGCGTGGATCAGGGCGTGGAGGGGCGTGGCACACCGCCCCCCCTATGGCGTGATGGTGGCGTGAGTGGTTCTTGTGGCTGGAAGCACGGCGTGGTTGGGAGGGAATATAGCCGTTGGGCTTTGGGAAGGGTAAAGAAAAAAAAAAATTTTTTTACCTATTTAAACCCACCATTCACATATTAAACCCAAAAAAATATTTCCCATTTCTAACATTCAACACAAAAAAATATTCACTCTTCCCATTTCAAACTTTCTTAACCAAAAAAATAATTTTCATGGATCCCAACCAAAACCCAAATTACTATAACCCAAACACTCCACCAAACCGAAACCCTAACACGCCACCTCCGAATTGGGTCTTTACCCCTTCTCCAATTAATCCTTTTTTCGATTCAAACTGTTATCGACCCAATTAATTTGTATTTTTTTTATTAGTTTGTAATTTTTTTATTAATTTTTTTTATTAGTTTGTATTTTTTTTATTAATTTTTTTATTAGTTTGTAATTTTTTTATTAATTTGTAATTTGTTTTTATTAATTATATCTCAATTTAAATTAAAAAGGAATGATGACGTGGAGTGAGTGGGGTAATGGGGCATTTCCACCAAAATGGTGGGGTGAGTGGTTGTGGTGAGTGCTTATGTGGCGCCTACGTGGCGCATACGTGGAGTGAGTGGGGTGCCTTGGCACACCCAATAGTCTAAGGCTATTTGGTGTGCGGTGTGACCCAATCACTCCACGTATGCGCCACGTAGGCGCCACATAAGCACTCACCACAACCACTCACCCCACCATTTTGGTGGAAATGCCCCATTACCTACTCACTCCACGTCATCATTCCTTTTTAAATTAAATTGAAATATAATTTAATAAAAACAAACTACAAATTAATAAAAAAAATTACAAACTAATAAAAAAATTAATAAAAAAAATACAAACTAATAAAAAAATTAATAAAAAAATTACAAATTAATAAAAAAAATACAAATTAATTATCTCTATATTTATTACGAATTTTATCCTTCTTCCGCTCGGCAATTTCGCGGTCGAGCCCGGTTAAGTGTTCGGTGTTGGTGAATAGAAGTTGTAACTCTACCAACCGTTGACGTTCCCGTTTTAATTCGTTAAAGTCACCGATGCGTTGAGATAATTGTTCTATTCCTTGGTTATAATCCGGGGTCGATTGAGATGAAGAGCCTCGTCTCGCCCTTGCTCGGTCGGTTTTTGCGCAATCTCTCCCGGTCGGACGAGTCAAATACTCTATCTCGTCGTCGTCGTCTTCTTCTTCTTCGTCGAGATCGTTTAGATTTATATTCACTCGAGCATCCGACGTGCCAGGGCTATCGGTTGACGATGCTTTTGATCGTTTTGAGGCCGACGTTTGTACACTCGGGATTCGAATCCAGTTCGGACATTTCCTCATAAGCTCCCAACTCCGTTTAAGCGTGAAGGGGGCGTTAAACTCTTCCCGGTATTGATCTTCCGATTCGAGCTCGATCATCGCGTCGCTTTGGCCGCTCCGACGAGTTTGCCATTTCTGGGAATAAATCCCGTTGAACTTTCTAACATTTAGGTTCATGTCACGCCATTTGCTAGAGAGCATATCGTTTGTACGATATTCCTCATGACCCATGGCTTGAAAATTTTGATTTCGAATTTTACTTCAAAAGTCCGGTCCTTTTTGGTTACGACCTATAAACAATTAATAAAAAAAATGTTAACAATTTATAAAAAAATATTAACAATTTTAAAAAACTAAAAGGAAAGTAATTACCAACAATTGGATCTTCCGACACATCGATCCAAGCTTTTGTAAGTTGAAACTCCTCCTCCGTAGTCCATTTTTCTATAGGGATGAACCTCCCACAGCGGTTTCGGTATCCCCAGCTTGTTTCTTTCTGTGTCTACGCCTTTGTTTTGATTACGTGCTTGGACCGGCATTTGTAGTGGGTTGGGTCTCAGGTATAACTTCATCCTGAGATAATTGTCCAAACCCGTGCGGTTGTTGACTCGAACCATAATCGACGAATGTATAAAACCCTTGTTGTGGGCTTGAATCAAAATTCGGTCGATAACAGTTTGAATCGAAAAAAGGATTTATTGGAGAAAGGCTAAAGACCCAATTCGGAGGTGGCGTTTTAGGGTTTCGGTTAGGTGGAGTGTTTGGGTTATAGTAATTTGGGTTTTGGTTGGGATCTATGAAAATTATTTTTTTGGTTAAGAAAGTTTGAAATGGGAAGAGTGAGTATTTTTTTGTGTTGAATGTTTGAAATGGGAAATATTTTTTTGGGTTTAATATGTGAATGGTTTAAATAGGTAAAAAAAATTTTTTTTTCCCTTCACCAACGGCTAAACCCAACGGTCACAACCCCTCCATCACGCCGTTGCTCGACTCACGCCCCTCCAACGCCCTCTAACGCCCACTGCCGGGGCATACCGGCTGGTCTAATATTGGAGCTTGACTTGTTACTAATTTTTCAAAAACAAGCTCAACCATGCTTTTTCAAGTTTAGCTCGACTCACATATATGATTTATTTATAAATATATCTAAATAAAATGATAAATAATTAATTAGTAAATAATAAACAATTTGTCTCTATGCATATATAATGTATAATTGTATATGTGTGTGAGCTTTCAAAGGGTAAAAGTAAAATTTGCACTAATTTTAACGTTATTTATTTTGTGATAATAATGTTAAAAACGTTGTGATGATTAACTTGAAACGTTAACCTTGAGTCGTGGACTCCTTTGAAGCAACATCTCTATCCCAACTAGAAGTGCGCAAATCGGTTCGGTTTGTTAATATTTTTAAATTTTTTATACAAAATTAAACTGGTGAGCTCACTCGCGCATTGCGGCGGGAATTCTGCCGCAAATTCGAATATTCTTATATCAAAACACAAATAATAAAATAAGTCACAACGGTTGTCATTTCGACGTAAAACTTAAAGGTTAGTCGTCATAAACATGTCCGTCACACCATGGTAAAAAAAATAATAGTGCTTAATCAAAAAAATCTAATATCATTAAACATGAATATAAGACGAACAAATAAAACAATATTTATAAATAGTAAAATTGTTCATATGTAATAATTCAATAATAGTAAAAAAAAATAAAAGTACAATTCTGCTCAATTAAATTATACATGTTGATATGAGTATCGACCACGGCAATGGTGAAACATCACAAACATAAAAAAAAATACCAAAACCGACTGCATTGATGTCAATTTGTTCGCCGAACTTTTTTTTATTAATATTAGCATGGTTGTAAAAATCCCCGACTAGGCCAATTAATCGGCCGACTAATCGCTAGTCCCCTAAGGCCGACTAGGCCCGACTATCCGATTAGGCCGATTAGTTGGCCGATTAATCCCGAATAATCCCTAGTCCCCACCCCACCGACCGACTAACGATTTCTACAACATTGAATATTAGTATTATATAATTATTATTACCATTTAATTATTATTATTATTATTATTATTATTATTATTATTGTAATTAAAATCTATGTATCGTCTGCCATATTTTATGACTAAAAACTAAAAGTTAAGGCATATCATCCTGTCGTAACCGATCACAACATCTGTTAATGCATTCAAAACAATAAATCAAACTACCTGAATAAGTTTTAAGTGTTAGTTAATTATTATTTAACTATTATAATAGTAATTATTATTATTTCTGGTAGTCGACGGCTTTTTTGACTTGACGACATGTATTAATTAATTGGTAGTATTAGTATTCACTCACAATGATCACAATCATTACTGTATATATCTAAAGTAGAATTAATATATTAGAATGACCTTTGATAACTAAATCGAATTAAGAGTATCCCTAAGTTAACATAACTACGTTTTTTTAAAAGTATTAATTTTAGCTTTTAAAATAACGTATAGATCTTGATTTAAGATGTAAATCATTTATTAACCATTATCATTTTCAAGTAGTCAATATTGAGAATAAAGGCAAAAATAAAAGTTGAGTAAGACACACACTTTGTTGTATTGCTCAACTAGTTTGTTAAATAGCACGTTGCGGCTGTAATTTCGCTGCAATTCGAATATCAGAACACAGACACAATCTGGTATATCAAAATATAAATATAAAAACACGTCATAACAATTTTTACTCCGACGTAAAACTTTAAATTGTAGCCGTCATAGACATGTCTGTTACCCCATAACAGATTATATTTAAATTATTTAATATTTAATTTTATAGTAAAATGTCATTTTAGTCCTTGTGGTTTGACAATTTTTGCCATTTTAGTCTAATAGTTTAAATTTTGCAATTTAGGTCATTATAGTTTCATTTTATTGTCATTTTCATCCTTATGGTTTGGTAAATTTTGCCATTTTAGTCCAAAATTTTAAATTTAATTAGACTAAAATGTCAATAAAATGGAAAACATAATGACCAAAATGGCAATAAAATGAAAACATAGTGACCAAAATGACAAAATTCAAACTATTGAACTAAAATGGTAAAAGTTGCCAAACCACATGAACTAAAATGACATTTTATAAATAGTATTATTTCATTATTAATAATAGTTATTTTAGTATTATTTAATAATTATTAATAATATTTAATTATTAGTATATTTTAAACTTTATTATTATTTAATTAATAACATTGCTTGTATTATTAAATAATTTCGGGGGATTTTATTTGGACACCCCACTTTTTTATTTTAACACCCCAGCGAACTTATACGGCCCGTACTAGTCAGTACGGCCCGTATAGGGTACAAACAAACATTCTAGAGGAATGTCTTGGATTCAGTGAAGATTCTGTGAGACGGGCCGTACAGGTCAGTACGGTCCGTCTTGGTCTTGACTTATATTTTACAAGCCAATTTGGGTCTCAACCGATGTGGAGGGAATCAAAACGGCCTCGTTTTGCCCTTCTCACCCAAAACCAGGCCGTACTGGTCAAAATTTTAATTTAAAAAAAAAATAATTCCATTATATTACATTTAAATATGTCTCGCAAAATGGGCGAGCTGGGTCGGGTTGGGTAACGGGTCAGAACGAGTTCGGGATAGGATTGGTGCGGGTCAGATCGGGTTTTAAGCAAAATCAGTTATGGTTTAAATGAATTGTTCTTAAATAACAAAAATTTAATTTAACTTAAGACGTGTTATAAGTAAACAAATAGTATATTTGGATAATTTTTAGTGATTTTCTCATCAAATATATTATTAATCATTCTTAAATGTTTGAATTTATTGCATTTACATAATTTTTTGGTTGCCCATCTTGAACCGTATTGTGTTTAAATGTTACACATCTTAACTCATTCAATATAACTTAGTGTCCCAACATAGTACATTTGAACCTTTGAGGCATAGTCTGTTTACAACTACGATCGAGAACAGTCAGAAACCCGTATTTTGGCGTAGTCGTTCCACATTGGTATCAAAAGGTATGCAACCATCAGACTCGCAAACTCAAGACGAATTTCAGTTTCCACAAAACATGAAATCAGAAGGATTAAGCAATGTTTATCGCTTCGGTCGTCACATCCTTCCTATATTTCAACCTTACGTAATAAACATACAAGATGTCGAGACAGATGGTAACTGTGGTTTTCGTTTTGTAGCCGCGGGCTTAGGATTCCATGAAAATCAATGGACCTTTATTCGACACAGACTGATTTTGCTTAAAAATCATTCTGACCCGCACCCATCCTAACCCAAACTCGTTCTGACCCGTTACCCAACCTGACCCAACTCGCCCATTTTGCCAGACATATTTAAATATAATAAAATTGAATTATTATTTTTTAAAAAATAAATAAATAAATTTTGACCAGTACAGCCAGTATTGACCAGTACGGCCTGGTTTGGGGTGAAACGGCAAAAACTAGGCCATTTAGGCAAGACGGCCAGTACAGGTCAGTACGGGCCGTCTTTATTCAAACCATGCCAAAACGAGGCCGTCTTGGCAAGACGGCCCGTACAGGTCAGTGCGGCCCGTCTTGATTCAAATCATTGTCTTATGTTTCAGGGAATGTCTGTACGATGAATGAGACGGGCCGTACTGACCAGTACGACCCGCTTGCTCCCAATCATTGTCATTAGTTGTCAGAAAGAATGTTTGACCGAGTACTGAGACGGGCCGTACTGTGTAGTACGGGCCGTCTCAGGGGTGTATTTTTAAAAAATGGGGTGTAAGAATAACACAACCCATAATTTATCATAAATTAAATATAAATATTTAATCATATATTTTTTATTTAAAATTTATTATTATTTAATTTTTATTATTATTAAAGCATTTGTAGTGTATGAACTTTGTATGTATAGTAATTTTTTATTTAGTCTTTGTGGTTCAACAATTAATCGCAACTTGTTGGGTTCATTGCTTGCCTTTAACTTGCATTGACTGAAGTCAATAACCCACTCGAGACCTCGATTAGTCATACAAAACTCTGAATTTTTTTTTTTAAAAAAAAAAAACTAATTTTTTTATTTGATTTTTTCCGTCATGTCACTTTCTAAATTTCTCTTACATGTAATCTTTACATGACTAAATATTTTTGTGACTAAAACTTTTTTACTTGTTGATGTTACATTGTTTTAAGAAATTATGTCCCCTAAATAATTATTCAGTTGTCAAAATAGTCAAAAGATAAAAATAAAAGAAGAATTAGTAACTTTTCAAACTAGAGTCTTAGATAGGTTTATCCAAAAGAGACCCTCAAAGAAGAAATTAAAAAAATAATTAAAGAGACCGAATGGCAGAAGTATGAACTCTCAACCGTTGGAGTATATTTATGCAATTTTTTGTTTTTTTTAAACATTTTTATGAAAGAAATTTCACCTTAAAATTATGTATTCTTTAATCTTTCCAATAACTATAATATTGATATATAAAAAAAATTGACGTCTATATAAACTGGGTAAACTAGACAATTTTGCAACTGACCATTTTTTATTTGAGTAACATTATGCATGGTGATTTTGAGTTGGCAATTTTACAATGGCGTTTTTTAACCAATAACTTACACATGATGTTTTCTAACTAGGCAATTTTACACATGACCTTCTTAAACCATAAGTTTTACACATGACGTTAGTGTCATTTTTATCATAAAATCAAGCATTTTGTAATATTTTCAGCGAAATATGAAATTGTGATATTAAAAAAACAATGTATTTATCAACTGGGTAAACTTGACAACTTCACACATGGCATTTTTAAACTACATGAACTGACAATTGTACAATGATATTTTTGAACCAGACGACTTACACATAATGTTTTTGAACCAAGTGACTTACAAGTGACAATTTATTTTACATTTGGCATTTATTAGCTACGCAATTTTACACGTCATTAGAGTCATTTTTAGAATTACGTTTTACACATGCGTATCGATTTTTGTGTATGATGTTTATTATTTTATTATTATTTTTGTATATGGTCTTATTTCATGTACAATTTTGAAAATGCACTCCAATAGGTAAGGCGTTTATTAGCTAAGCAATTTTACACATGCCATTAGAGTCATTTTTAGCATTACGTTTTACACACACGCATCAATTTTTTGTATATGATGTTTTTTATTTTATTATTATTTTTTGTATATGGTCTTATTTGATGTAGAATTTTGATACCCGAAAGTACAACCTATTGTAAAACTGAGTGTCACTACGTCTTAAAGCCTATAGCAAGTCCGTCGTAGAGCGTTACACGTGTCCTAAACCCAAAAGCATACCTCGCTGTAAAACCGAACATCGATGTCATAAAACCTGAAAGCATACTCGATCGTAAAAATAGATGTCACTCTGACATAAAATTCAAAGTGTACCATGTCATAAAAGGGAGCATCAATATGTTGTAAAACCCAAAAGTATGCCCAGCTGTAAAAGCGTATGAAAAGAAAACTGAAAGCAAATGTAAATTTAACAAGAGTATTGTCACACCCCGACCGACGGCGGAACACGTCGGGGCACGATTGTGAATGTTCAAAAGCTCATGGTGCTATGCGGAACACGTCGGGGCGCGATTGTGAATGTTCAAAAGCTCATGGTGCTATGATATAAGTTTCAATAGTTAAAGCCTCCGTATTAAAGATTTAACAAAAAAAAACGTTAATTCATATTATAATAAACAAAACAAACATTCATTACATTGTTTTCAAACTAAAATACATAAATTGAATAAGTCTAACATTGTTTAAATTTAAACTATGTCTACTAACATAAACCCTATCTTATGTCTTCGCCATTGCATCCACTAACCTGTTTCATATGCAAAATACAATTGTCAACTATTTGTATAGTTGGTGAATAACGCATATAATTTATATTGTATACATAGAAAATTGATGCAATTCAATTAGACTAAAAAGATTTAGAATCTAGCATGCATATCCTACTAGTTTGCAATTAATTTTTGAATATATCGTCTCCAAACTCGTATCAATACTTAGCTTAAAAGCTTTGTATATATACATGTCTGCCATAGTTTGTCTCATTTCCAAACTTGTTCCAAAACACAACACAAAGCGTAGTATTTTCACAACTCTGCCAATAGTTGTACTTTTCACCTTTTTGCACATTTGACCTAAGCCAAAGCGAAGGTGATATCTAACACACCTTAGGCTACTCGGTATTGAATAAAATTGAATAACATGGTATAACATAGAATCACAAAGCAATTAGCAACACATAGCAAATATTTAAACCATATAGACTAAAGGTATTGCATCTATAGATTTTTGACTATAGAATAACTTGGATTTTGAATACTGGCATATGTAACATCCACTAAAGGTATTGCATCTATAGATTTTTGACTATAGAATAACTTGGATTTTGAATACTGGCATATGTAACATCCCAAAAGTACAAAAATGTAAAGAGGGAGTGTGAAATTACTCACTTGATGTCCTAGCTTTGTCCAATAGGTCGTTGTCTAGGATTTATGAAGTTGTGCTTGCACATCTTAACCTAAAGGCAATAGAATTTTTTAGTCTATACTTAAAGTTCAAGTTTTCGCATCCTATATTCTATGACATTCTATGAAAGTCGTAATTGATGTGTAACTAAGTTTGAATGGTTTTTCATTTAGGAATATTTATTTATTTAGTTAACAAATAAATAAATATCCCTAGTTGATTTTAAAAAAACATTTACATATCATATGGCATTTGGAGTAACCTATTTCCACCCTTTTGTTTTTGTTTCATTGTTAAATGTTTAAGGGTTTTGGTTAAAGGAATGCATTTTTAAATCATTAATAAATTAAATGATTTAATTGAATCTTTGTATTAAAATTTGTAAATTTATTATAAAAGATTAATATTTACTTTCAAAACAAAAACCTTTAGTTTTATGAATAATTGCTTTATTTTGTTTTGAGATAATTATATACCTTTGTTTATAAAATTTTTCTTTTAGAATAATAATGTTTTATTTTGTTTAATAGTTTTAAAATAATTCTTTTAAAACAACTAACTTGTCTTTTAAACCAACTAATGTTACTTAAATAATGGTTTTTAATAATAATATCCACATCTATGTATTTTATAAATCATTCTATTATTAAAAATAATAAAAGGATAATTTATAATTAAAATATACACATATATGTATTTTATAAATCAATTTTATTGTTAAAAAGCTAATTATTAACGAAATTATTAAATATACACACACAAACACACACACACAATATATATATGTTACAAAAATTATTATAGGATTATTTTATTTTAAAAGTAATAAAAGAGTATTTGTATATGAACCATAGTTTTTAATTTGATTATCTAAGTTTAAAGAAATCATTTTAAAATCATTTGTCATGGATAAATAATTAGTTTAAACAATATTTTAAATTTTTGGAATTTCATGGAATTTATTTTTAATTTACAAAATGTGAAAATTCGATTTTTAGAATTTAGCATCTTTTTTTGATAAAAAAATATGGAGGCTGGAAAAGGTTTTAAATGCCCGAAAACATCAAAAATCGGCCTAGAGGTGCACTTGCCAAGAATCGAACCCGGGTCCACGTGCCCCAAGCCGACTGGCTTACCGCTAGGCTGGGCTGGTGATGCTTGAAGAAGTCAGATTCGATTTAATTTAAACTGTTTCCTAAATCGGCCCCCAAATCGCAAGAACCCTAGTTTGGGTTTAATTTTAATTCGATCTAAAAACCGATTTAGAGTCGATAACATGTTAGGGCTTTTGTCCCCACCCTAAAGCAAGTAGAATGATACTAGAATTTACCTATAAAGATTATGGATTGATGGAGTTCGAGTAGTGAAAGGTTTTGGCCGCTGCTTGGTTAAGATTTCGACTATTGAACGCTTGTGAGATGGTTTGGTTTACACAGACAGGTTCGAATGAACACTAGGAAGGATTTTTAATCGTTTGATTTAGCTTTTATAGTGTATTGATTCGAATTTGAACACGAGTATTTTTGGAGCTCGATTTCTTTCCTTTTAATATGGATTTGCGATTAATTGATGATTCACATATGTTATTGGGATCGAAGCCTTGCCAAATCGATGAAGATTGATCTATTAAACACGCGGATTCACCGGGTATTCATTCGGGTCGCGATTTCGGTTTTCTGATCTGGTGGGTGTACGATCTGGGTGAGAAAGAAAGGAAGTTTGGAATTTTTACACTTCTAGCCCTTCTGTTTATCTAACCTTTATTACTTCAACTTATAATTTCCCTTTCTCTCACATGAAAGTTTATAAAATGACAGATTTAGTCCCTTTAATTCCTATTTATATATAAAAGTTTATAAAACAACTTTTAAGAGTTAAAAACTTGAATTGAATATCTAAAAGTTTATAAAACTTTTATTTGATATTTATAGCATTATTGTTTTTATATTTATTTATTTTCTTTATCTTATATAAATTTATAAAGATATTATTATTATAATTATTATTATCATTATTTTTCCTATTTATATGTGTAGGTGTACAATATGATCTTATTTGTATTAAATACAGATAGATTTATATGTATATATACACATGGATTTATATAGAAAGAATTTCTTTTGAAATGATTTGCTTAATGTTTTATATATATCCTTGTTTATATGTGTATGTGTATAATAAACCTTATTTGTATTATAAATCCTTTTTGTAACATATAAATATATACATTTTTTTGTACATATATGTATGTAATACGTCTAATAAAATTGTTTGTTGAATATATTTTTGTGTATGGATAAACGAACACAATTGTTTCGAGGAATACCAATAACTTGGCTTTATTATAATTCGGACACAATTACAAATTAAAAATAGACATGGAAACCATAGGGATTACAAATATAACTAAATAAAAGATAAATCTAAACTCAAAGATACAAATAAAACTAGAAAAATAAAGTTGTAAAAATTTTAAAAATTAACTAAAAAGTTACGTGATCAAATTTTACAATAATCAATATACACTATTCATTTATAATAACCAAAGTATAATATTCATGGAAGTTATATAAGGTAGAGATGTTCGTGGTATGGTTTTGTGTGGCTTTACAAAAATTTATGAATCAAACCACTAAATGTGGTTTGAAACAACGACAAACCAAATCAACCACTTAAGTTGAATAAACCAAACCAACCGATATTGATGGTTTCACAATTTACTTTTTACGGTTTCACGTTTTTAAGAAAAATAATAGAGAACGGTTAATATAATGGTGCAAAAGACCATATTACATTTTATATTCACATTTCAAAAGTTAAAAACCGTATTCCAAAAGTCAACTATTATCAAATAACAAAACTAATCCAAAATGGGTGATGACATGTTAGACAAAGTTATCATCCATTGATATGTTGCAAAACACAATAGTCTATTTGGTTGTTTCTATACATATTTATTTAGTTTTGTAAGTGATTTTAGCTGGTGCTTCACAATTTTGTAAATGGATGCTTGCAGGTCACAAACATATATTTTTGGCACAAGAATGCGAAGAAACGAGCTCCCGGTAGGGCGAGGACGGGTCTAGGTCTAGAATTGAAGAGAACAAGAAAACTGAATTTTTGTGCCATTCGCGCTAGGGGTGTTTTTTTACCCGAACCCGAGGAACCAACCCGAAAAAACAACACCCGAACCCGAAATACCCGAACCCGATGAGTTAGACTGGTTCGGTCTTTGGGTACCCGTTGGGGCTGTTCGGGTTAACCCGAAAAACCCGAAATTAGGGGCGGTTCCATATGACATATTAGGGCGGTTCCTTATTATTTTGATTCAACCATTTGGCCACTCAGATTCAAGGAGACAAAGAGCTGCTTTAATTAGGGCAGTTGCTTAATTTTCCCAGATGTCGATTCCCATCCTCAAGAAGATGCTTCTATTTCCAATTACAGGAGCAACGACCCCCTTGGTGTTTATACTTTATATGCCCTCCATCCTCAACTCCATTTCCAATTTCTCTTGGATCGTTCAAGACGCCACGAGTTCACGGTGCATTTCTTGGTTACCAGCTTCTTTCAAGGCAAATTATTCTCGATTAAAGCACACATCCTACTGTTTTTTTGCAAGGTTAGTCTTAGTTATACATTTTATCATTTTCTTTCTTTGTTTGATTGAATATTCCATTACGAGATCTGCAAGTTTTTATAATCAGTAATTGTTAAGTTATGGTTTAATTTGTGAAAATAGAATCTTGTTTTGTGGACATTTGTGTACGAATTGTTACTCATTTGAAGATCAAGGATGATTTTTTTGGGTTAATGTTTGAAATTAAGGGCATGTCAAAGTGATTAATTTTTTTTAATTGTTTTAAATTTTAGTTACTGTAAATGATCCATCTATCTGAATAAATTTATCTCTAGCTTGAATATTCTTGTATAATGGTTAAGGTCTTGTTGTGATTTGAAGATGTTAGGAACATATGACTCACTTGAAGAAGAAAAATTGACCTAGATAGCAATAGCAATGAAGATCAGATTCCTTCTCAAGCAAGTGAAGCTCAAACTAAGAAAACTAAACTTTACCAACCAAGATCCAAAGTGTGGTTTGAATTTGAAAAGTTCATGGATGAAGATGGTGTTGAAAGAGCCAAATGCAATCACTGTGCTAAGGTGTACAAGTCAGCCTCCAAAACTTAAGGTACTAGTAATCTTAGGAAACATTTGGAATCATGTGCCCCATTTTTGGCTAAAAATAGTGATGGGCAAACTCAAATTGCATTTCAACATGGGAATGAAAATAAAATGACCTCGTGGAAATTTGATTAAAAAGGAATTAGGAGGGCTCTTTGCATCATGACTATAACTGATGAATTACCTTTTAGCTTTGTACATGGGGTGGGCTTTAGGTATTTCATGAGTATATGTCAACCTCATTTTCAAGTACCTTGTAGAACCATGATTACAAAAGACATATACAAAATGTACCAAGATGAAAAAACTAAAATTCGGGAATTTATCAAAAGAAATACAGGAAGAATTTGCTTAACAACCGATTTGTGGACCTCAATTCAACAAACGAGCTACATTTGTCTAACTGCTCATTTTGTAGACAATGAATGGAACTTGAGGAAAAAAGTCTTGAACTTTTGCCCTCAAGAGAGTCATCGTGGGCTAGATATAGGAAAAGCGGTTGAGAAATGTTTAATAGAATGGGGAATTGATAACATTTTTACTATTTCGGTTGATAATGCGAGTGCTAATGATGTGGCGGTTGATTTTTTGAAAAAGGCTTTTCAAAATTCAAATAAGTGTCTTCTAAATGGTAAATGGGCACATATTCGTTGTGTAGCACACATTTTGAATTTAATAATCCAAGATGGTTTAAAAAAAAGTTGAAACCGAGGTTAATAAAGTTAGATGGGTTGTTAGATGGATTAGGCAATCACCTTTAGACTTGCCAAATTCAAAAAATTGCTAATGTTGCTAATCCTGGCTTGACAAAGCACCTTATTAGAGATGTAAGTACTAGGTGGAACTCCACTTACCATATGTTGAATGTTGCACAAGCTTATGAGAACACATTTGTGAGATATGATCTTGAGGAGTTTGAATTTAAATCGAAACTTGAGAAAGCGGTTTTTCAGGAATTTACACCGAATGACTGGCAAAAAGTAAGAATTATGTCATTTTCTGAAAGCTTTTTTTGATGTTACTTTAAAAGTTTCCGTGTCACTATATGTGACATCAAACTCATGTATGGAAGAGATATATTTTATTCGTAATGTTTTAGATCAAGCTATTGGTAGTCCTAGTATATGTCAGATTGCAATGGCAATGAAGGCGAAGTTTGACAAGTATTTTGAGGAACTAGAAAAAATGAACTTATTGTTATACTTTTCTTTGATTCTAGACACAACGAAAAAAGTTGAATATTTGAATATATTATTTGAAAATCGTTATGGAAACAACCAAGCGATTGAAAAAAAGAAGGTTGTCATGGATGGTTTGCAAGAATTATACAACGAGTATGTTAGAATTCATTCACCACGTTCTGCAACTCCTGAATCATCTAGTTCATCTGTTTTAGGGAAACGACAAAACCTAGAAGATATGTCCGCAAGATCACATTTCAAAAACGCATTAAGAGAAAAAATGAAAACACATAGAGTTGAATCTGTTGGTGAATTAGACAAATTTTTGAGAAAGGTTGAAGATACTCTAGGTTGTTTTTAATTTAATAATTCAAGATCCCGGTTTCACAATAGTTCCATAATCAATCTAAAAAGTGTTAAACATGTATAGAGTTCATCCATAGGTAGTCACTTCGTCATTGTTACTTCTTGATTCACTTTTTGCTATTTAGTCTTAAATCAGTTTTTGGGTGATAGATTGTTGTCTTACTTTGAACCAATGTTGAAATTGCCTTTGTGACCGTGAATGAAATGCTATACGGTCACTGTTCTTTGGTCTTGCACTAACATTGCAGTTTTTGTGTTGTCTAACTGTATTTTCAGGAATGTCAGGAGCTGAATCTTCAAGGGTTGCATCAAAGAGAAGGAGGGGGCCTGTTCCACGCCCCAGGGGAGAACCGAACTCCCCGGTTCAAGTTCAGAGGAATGACAGAACCATTAGGTATTCAGATGTTGAGAGGGTGCCAACCACAAAGACTAGAAGGATTCGTTAGCACACTTTGCTTAGTTTTGAGATTGGCACCTTCGAGAGCGACCGGATTGACAGGTTTGTTTCCCTAGAGTTACTGCATCATAGGAACATTAATTGGGAGTTGTTAAGTCAATTGTGGAAAAGAGATAGGATAGAGATACTCTTAGGTCAGAAATGGATGGCGGCCTTTGCTTGTGATTGGCCTCAATATAAGGAGTTGGCCCTAGAGTTCCATTCCACTTTCATGTATGATGATTCCGAGTTTGATGCTGAGGACACGGTGTCTTTTGCTTTAGGGAGGCGGGTATACGAGATGTCCATCCCCCAGTTTGCTGTGACAACTGGATTTTATACTAAGGATGAGGTTATGTCCCCTAGGTTTTCGTCTTGTCTTAGAGGTGCTTCTAAGAAGAATAGGGACTTCTGTTTGTCTGAGGTTGATCTTAGCGAGTTTTGGGGTACGATTGCTGATTCACCATTCTCCACCAGCATGGTGGAATTAGAGATTAGGGACCCGGTTCTGAGATACATTCACAGGGTCTTAGCATGTACGGTTGTGGGTAGGTACTTGGGTGAGGAGAAAGTCAATTGGATTGACTTGTTGTGTCTATATTGCATGATTAGAGGGAGAGAAGCCAACATAGCTTGTGTGTTGGCTCAGTCGTTTGCGAGAGGTATGCGAGGAGGTTTGTTGGATATTAGATGTCCGATTAACGATAAGTTCAACGTTCCTATAAAAGGTATGATCCAAAGAGTTACATTTTGGAAGGCAACGACTTTATGTTTAATTGTTAAACATATTATACGATCACGAACTATCGGTTTTAAGGATTTGATGATTTTATTATTTATGAACTAATAATCGGTGGAAATTAATTATAGAGATAATTAATTCATTAAACAAATAAAGTTTTGAACTTTATTATAAGGGATTGTTAGTTAAATGTTAATTGACAAATTGACATTTAGTTAAACTTTAAACATTTAATTAAATGCTACTAACTAATTGTTAGTTAGTAATATTGAAGAGTAATAATTAAATGGTTTAATTACTAAAAGAGTATAATTTAATTAAAAGAGTTTAATTTGAATTAAATGTGAAATAAGCGGTGGGAATTCCAATTTTGAATAGGTAATTCCTAGATCCTAAAAATGTGGATCATGGGTTGACTATTAAACTAAATCTAACCTACCACATTTCACATCTCTTTCACCCACTCTTTTTCTTTTTTCCTTGGAGCTGCCACAAACCCCTCTCCTTGGGGTTCTTGGCCGAAAACAACCACCAACATTCCGCCACCTTGCTTAGCCACAGCCAAGGGCTGCATACGGGTTGTTGTCTAGGCCACGAGGGGCTGTGCCGGGCACACCAGTAGCCGCGCCAAAGGGGCCGCACCAAAGGCCAATCCGAGGGGCAGAGCAAGGGTAAACCGGAGCTGCATGTGAGTTGCAAGGGGCTGCCAGCCTGAGCCGTGGCTCAGCCGCAAACCGAGCCGAGCCAAAATCTGTTTTGGACTAGTCCAGTGATTCGTGGGACAAGATCCGTTGGGTGATCGTATTGAGCCAACTAGCGAGACCGTTGTCGATCCATCGTGTGGATTTGGAAACGCTTCGTAAAGGTCGATTTCTAAAACCCCCTATGGTTGTGTTATTTAATTTAATTGTTGTTTAAGCGATTTGTAACTGATCCTGATTTGGGAATTGGTTCGATTACGAATCAAAAGGTTATAAAATTTAAATTCTTCCGCTGTCTGATCTGATAGTTTAATCCGGTTTTGTGAAAACTATTTAGGAATTGGTTCGATTACGAATTGAAAGGTTATAAAATTAAAATGCTTTTGCTGTGTCTGATCTGATCTGATAGTTTAATCCGGTTTTGTGAAAACTGATTTTTTCAATTAATGCGATTAATTGAAATTGATTAAATGAAAAGTAACCTAAAATTCCCAACAAGGTTGTAGAGCGAGGTTAGACATGGGGCCGTACATCTATATGATTGCAGAGTTTCTGGGAGTGTTTGATAGATACAGGCCGGATTTGATGACCGTGGGGCCTGTGACTACCTCGATCGATCTGAGGGACCTGCGTAGGGCAGGGATTTGTGAGAGAGATAACCCACCGAGATGGGCAGGTTTTGTGGTGGGACCACATGTGATGCCACCGCATGGGTCTGTGGCGGCAGATGTCATGAGGGGTTCTATTCCCACGCATCGTCAGAGTTCTATTTTCAGGCGGGATATGCCACCTAGACAGTATCCACTTCGAGAACCCATTCCTGACCCGCTTACTTTGGAGTCTTTGTGCGACATGATCGATAATATTATGAGCAGCACAGAGATTGGTATTTGACAGGATAGAGGTGGCAGGAGGATGCTATGAGATACCTGATGACATCATTGCCCATAGATATCCCTGAGTTTTACAGAGCACCGGATCAGCATGATGAGAGAGGAGGTGATGATGCTGAGGATTAGTGTCGGGATGCTAATTGTTCTTTCATTTTGGTTATGTTTTGTCATGACAATTTGTATTTTGTAGAACTTTGAACTTGGTTGATTTGGGGAGTAGGGTTGTTTGTTTGTTGAACTTGGTTAGGGATATTGTTATATTTTGGATATTGTGATGCTTGGTTGATTTTGTTCTTGTGTAGATCATATTGTGTGTTTGTGGCATGTGGAGCATATCTGGCTTGAGGAGCTTTCTTGGAAAGACCGGCACTTGACAGTCTTGTTTTATAACCAGCAAAGTCTTTTCTAGTTTTTTCATTTTTCATTTTAGTTTTTGCTGTTTTCATATCTCTACATTTGGTTAGTGTATTGAATTTAAGTTGTTCATTTGAGTCATCATTTTTTTTTTTGTATTGCAAGCTTAGAAAATTTTCGCCCTTGTTAAGATGGTTGCAAATTTTAAATGAGAAATGATAGAAAAGTCAGGTTTTATGTCACACCCCGAGCCGGCGGGCTGGATCGGCTTTCCCGTCGGGCGGAAGGTGCTCGGGGCGTGATATCGTTGTGATAATCGAAATGATCAGATTGTTTACATAGCACATGATAAATAAATGAGAAATGCTAACACTACAACGATATAGAATTACAAGATTAAATTACAATGTATCTTTCATAATTTAACCAAGTAAATCTATCCAAAAGAATCAATGAGTTTATATCTTGTAACTGTACAAGATATACAAAAGATGATTCGTAGTCTTGTCATCCAAAAGTATGCAATCACAAAAGTAGCTAGGCCTCCTTAAGGTCCACTAGCTAGGTCCCTGTAATCATGGTAACTAAACATGTTCGTCACCTGAGAAAACATGCATTTAAACAAAGTCAACACTAGGTTGGTGAGTTCATAAGTATAGTAATTGAAAACTTTGATTTGTTCACATGCACAATCACAATGTAATTCTTGTTACTTGTATGTTGATTAATTCACCCAATCACCCAATGGCATCTCCATAGTTATATTTGCGAATAATGTCTCATCCTATTAGTTATACTTATATATAGGGCATATGTAAGGGAACAAGCCCTAGCCAACATCCCACCACATAACTAATAGAATTCCACACTACTTGCAATATAACTATAGATATCCATTCTCAGTTTATCTGTTTATCCCCAGTTGTGGTTCACCTGTAGTATCATATGTAGAATAATATAATATAAGGGTTTAATTATCAACCCGAAGTATTGATAAACCCTTTTATGTGATAAGGAGTTTAGATTAATTAAATCTGTTCCTTGTATTATTCTATTGCTTATGAGGTTAACTGTTGATCACTTTTAGATATTAAGAGTGTTAGTTAACCAATTGTCATTTGTTCTCAGCTTGAAGTGCGTAGAGCCTAAATGGGAGTCCATTGTGATCCTCACATAATCAGATTACAATGCGCTCCAATTTACTTCTACCACCTTGTATTCCCATAGACCTCAACGAGAGCTATCACTAGTAGTGGAACATGAGAGAAGATCAATTTCTCAACCTACTAGTCAACAGGATCTCGCTGGATTAATTACAATATTCCTGCAGATTAATATCACCATGTGACGCTTTCCCAGAACCTGACTTGCAGTCGCCCTGTTACCGGTCATACTTTACCGGCCAATGAAATTACGAATAACATACCGACCTACCCGCCGAAGGTTTGTCAAACCTATGGTACCACTATGCTATCGTCGGTTTAGTCACATCAAACTAACTGGTCAGCGAATTTTAAGGGGCTTACATGATCAACAAATGACACATGATCGAAATGATATAATACAATAGTTCAATAGTAATTAATTGTAATTGTGTTCATCAATGTCATGATTCTCAATGTGATGTGTTCTCATTGTTATTAACAAAGTTGAATAAGAACTTGTCTTATTACCTTATGTTAATTATTGTGTGAATGAAGTTGTTATCATGAAGTTATATTATCATGATTATCATCCCTTGTTCCATGTTCTCCTGTAATATGTGTTGAGTTGTAAAGCTAAGTGTTATAAGGACTTGTCCTATTACACTTACTTAACTCTTGTGTTGAATGTTATTACAAAGATATATATTATCTTTATAACATTCTTATGTTTGTCTGAGATTATTCCAATGTTTGTTCATGTAAGTATAACTAAGTGTTGTGAGATATAATTTTACAACTATGTTATTCTATTGTGTTGATGAGTTATGAAATTATATTATCATATTCATCTTAATTGCTCCTGTCCTCTCATGATCATACAAGCATGCATACAATGATAAGCGATGATAAGCAGTTTAATATTATCTAAATCAGAATGATAGCAATATGTTAAGCACAACTTATAAGTAAATAAAAGTAAAGCATGTTTATCAGCCCCGTGAGTTTAAAATCAGTTAAGATTCAAGAAAAGGGGCATATGAACCAGGTTGACTTAGCTTAAATAAGAAATGCACGCGCTCTTTGTTGTTCTTGTTGTGTTTTTACGATCCTGTATTGATTCCCATGTTATTTGAACTCGTAGGTATGAGTCATAATGACTTGTGTGCGTTTCGGTGTTAGCCCTAAGGTTGGCTAACACTCTTGAGTCAGGGTGTTCATTCGGCCCCGGATATATGTTATAAGTTTTAAGTCTTCTTAGTCTAATTAAGTTGAAGTTGCTATGTTGTTAAAAGTTCACCATCTAGGACTTAGTTTTCAATAATTCCCCTTGTATTCAACCCATCCTTACCCTTTCACCCATACCATAACTTACTTATTACTTGTATTAATAAAGTGTTTGTATGCTCACCCATTACCACCTTTGTAATATTAGATCATATTCTCATGCATATTACAATAGTCTAGTTGTTTTTCCCTAAATGTTACTCCTACCCATTTAATTCATGAATTTTGGTTACTTTGAAACTCATTGGGGCCGAATGTATGAATCTTGGGCCGGAATTCACATGGACCAAGAGAACAAGATTGGGCCAAAGGTATTGGGGTTTATGTTAGTCACCATGGGCTGAAACACAATGTGGGCTGAATTAGTGGCCATGGGCCGCTCAAGTCCATTGGGCCCTAAGAGATGTCATGGACCTTAGGTGTAGGCTATTGGGCCAAGTTAATACCATGTGGACCGAACGAATCGAATTGAGTTCATTGTTTGGGCCGAAAAGGAAAACCACATGGGTCACTTAGACTAGTTTAGGTAACATGTTCTTAAAACCAGCAAACCTCCTGATTCTATTGTCTAAGGTTCGTATCTATCTGGGGTTCGACATTGAGAGGGTTAAGCAGTGGCGCAGGTTCGGCTGGGAAAGAGATGGTTCGGCTAGCACACAAATGGTTCGGTGCCAGGTAAGGTTCGGCTAACCCATGAGAGGTTCGGCTGGGACGCATGAGGGTTCGTGCATGGTTGCAGATGGTTCGCAGTATCAAGCAGGTTCGGCTCGGGGTGTGACATTTTATGGTTTCAATCATGTTTAACTGATTTGATCTGGATCTATGCTTTGGTTATGGGATTTGCGGGTAGGCTCAAATGATTTATCTGTTCCTTAGGATTGGTGTAACATTACTTAAATGCATGATTTTTGTGGGAAACATCTTAGGGGATCTGGAATTAATGAAACTGTTTTCTTATTATTAAAGGAACCTTTACATAGTAACAAACTAGTGTTTTTAAAATATGATTTTATTGGCACATAAGTGCTCTTTTTATGAGAATAAATTTGAGTTTTGTGGCGCCACCATTTCACCAAAAGAGTTGAGCTGTGCAAAAAGAGAGAAGTTGAGCTGAATCTTATGTGTCACATGCCGGGTTGCAGCCTGGTTGAAACACCACCAAGTTAAGTTCAATGAAAGAAAAAGAGAAAGAGAAAAAAAAAATAAACAAAAGAAAAATGCTCACGCTTTCATCCGCTTCCATTTTAGAAATATGATTTTAGAAAATTCTTAGTTTGTTTATATGTGAGGGTGACTTGAAAGCTTGAATCCAGGATTGATTTGGTTTTAGGTTTCCTAAGTGTGGGTCTCATGGATTGAATGCTAGAACATTAACACAAAGGATCATGATTAAGGAACTAGACAATCATGATTCCAAAGCATATGATTTTGATTTAATAAGTCTAATTGTGTAGGAACCTTATGCCTTGACTATGATTCCATTTTTGCATAAGTCTTTTTCAGGAACAAAAAAGAGATAAGTGTGGGGATGTGATGTGTTGCAAAACACATCAGTTTATGTGGTTGTTTTTTGTTGCATCTGTACATATTTATTTAGTTTTGTAAGTGATTTTAGCTGGTGCTTCACAATTTTGTAAATGGATGCTTGCAGGTCACAAACGTATATTTTTGGCACAAGAAAGCGAAGAAACGAGCTCTCGGTAGGGCGAGGACGGGTCTGGAATTGAAGAGAACAAGAAAACTGAATTTTTGTGCCCTTCGCGCTATGCGAGGATCAAGTGAAACCCTGTCGCGCTACGCGAAGGATGTTGCTGTGGCCATCGCGGTATGCGACGCAAGGAAATTTTCAGAAAATCGAGTCATTAAAACGGGAGAAGGCTTGATTTTTAGGGTTAGAATCGATTGGGGACGAGCATAGGAGGCGACCAAGAAGGCTTGGAAGGCAAGTAAGGCAAGATTCGTCAATCAGAAGCCCTAGGATCGATATTCGAAAGGTGTACAACGATCGGTTTCTATTTCTTTCATGTTTATTCCATTGAATGATGTTTAGTAGTATGTTTTGGACTAGATCTTTCAGTTTGTTCATAATGATTATGGGCTAAACCATTAGAACTACCTAGGGTTTGAATGATTATGCATGTTTGACATTTATTTCGATTGATTGTGGAACACAATGGTTGTGAGTATTCAATGACATAACATTTTGGTTTTGAATCTTGGATGTGTATGAATGTTTGGATATGTTTATGATGTGATCAATTTATTCCTCATGTGCTTTGATAAATGTCTTTTATAACATAGGTGCATGATCAATTACTTTGTGTTTTTGATTAGTAAATGAATTGATAGAAGTAGTAGTTTATAGGAATGTTGATTATGTTTTAAATAGTCTAAATGTTTAGCCAATCTCAAAAGCCGTGAGGTGAGAGGTTGTTGGTTTGTCTTGGGTGTTTGGTTTCTAGTTGTAATCTTTGTGAGAAGATTATTTGTAGTTAATTAAACATTTCTTTGCCTATCGAATCCAAGTTGAGATTCCTTGTTATTCATTGCACATTTATGTGTTTGAGACTTTCGTTTCCGTGAGGTAGATAGTCTTTAGGATTTGTTATTGATGGTTTGGGTAACTTGTGAAAGAAACTCATTAAAACCGGTAGTTTAGGAACTTGTAGACATCTTAGTTGACATCTTTGAGAAATGTTGAAGATACTCTAGGTTGTTTGTAAGTTAATAATTCAAGATCCCGGTTTCACTATAGTTTCGTAACTCGAACTGAATCACTCGATTTTTAGATAAACAAACTATAAACCGAACCATCAAGTTTTAAAACCAACCAAACGGAACAATTGTCTTTAGTTCGGTCGGGTTTATGGACACCACTAAAATAAGGTGTATATATATAAATAAATATTAAATAAAACACTTCTAAATAAGTATTTTTAACTGATATGACTATTTTATCTTTAATTATATGCTATAATGATATGACTATTTTATCTTTGATTATATGCTATAATCCATATTAGGAAAAAACATGTGTTACAACATAAGCACACGTATATGTGACTTGTGACGTTTTATGAGGCCATCTATGAAACTCGAAAGGGTGAAAAAGAGGTGACTCATATAAAGAAGAGAGAAAAAAAATGTTGTACTTACAAATATAGATGATTGTTATAAGAAAAGCATATGCTTTGAAACAATTTTTAAAGGGAGTGGTTATTTACACATCTCACTTTTTTAATTTAACACCCCACCTTTTTATGTACGTGTCGTATAAGACTGTACGACACGTACGACACAACCTGAAGCCTTGTTTTTGCGTGTCGTACGCCACATAGAGATCCCTACGTGGCGTACGACATTTGACACCTGCAACCTTAAATTCCCAGATGTGATTGGTTAAAACACGAATGAATTCGAAATGTTCTTTTGTTCGATATACATATATATATATTACATATATATATATATATATATAATTTTTGGAATCTTACGTCGTTTCAAAGGTTGTACGGGAGTTAAATTTGAAAATTTGTATACATGTCGTATAGGCTGTACGTTGCGTATATAGCCATCTTCAGTACAATCACCAGACTTGAAAACCAGTTATTGTCTTTTATACGCCACGTACAACACTCTACGTGGCATATAACTTTTTCAACATATCAGGTTGCAGACTGTTTCTCTCATATAATTGTCTTTTATACGCCATGTACAGTACGCTATGTGACGTACAACATACCATAATTGTGCAGAGATGTCAGTACTTAGGTGAACAATCTCGATATGGATTTGTTTTCAAACGCATTTGTTTAAACGAGTAAAGAACTAAACATATTATAATCTCTCTATATATATATATATATATATATATTAAATAAATAAGTTTTGAGAGAAATGAACTATTTGGTAGTATTCTAATGATCATTAAGAGGTTACATTTGAATGATTCATAACTTATTAATAATTAAGAGGTAACATTAAGTCTGAATGACTAAAATACAACCTCTTAATGTTACCTTTTAACTATTTAGACTTAAGCTTACCTATTAATCAATACGAGGTAACCTTTTAATAACATTAAGAGACTACCAAACAACTCGAAGATTACGACATGTTTCAGATTACCAAATCATGCGTTAACCAATTATTTTTTTTATCGATTAAATTTTGGGATCATTGATGGATTACTGGAGTATCATTGTGCCACTAGCAGTACCATTCGATCATATCCATCATCAAGTCACCAGTGTTGCAGGAAACACAATACTTTCAGAAAACTCTCTTGTGAGATTCGAACCCAAGACATTTGGTTTCTGAGTGTTATCTCACTACCAAAATATTATTAGGCTGTAAATATGATTGTGGAAGTCGTTAGACGCTAGTCGTGAAGCATGATACCGTCTAGGGATTAATCGGTGTCAGGCTCATTTATACAAGAGTGGTTCTAATGTGTTTTGGTGCATTAAATAATTATTTATTTACGTTAATACAAAAAACAGTGGGAGGAGTGTCTCGACGGTATGTATACGTAGGCTTATACGAGCACGCGCGAGTAAGTGATGATTCGTGGGAGTGGTGGGGCATAGATTTTGGGAGAATAATCAATCACGAAGATCATCTCGGTACACTGTGCAGATCGTATTATAAGGGCGTCTCTTTCGGTAGCTTGATTCAAGGGATTGTGAATTGTTTCACTTCATCCGAGAGGCCTCGTCAGCCGGTGCCGGAGACCGCGGCGGTGATTACGGTGGCGGTACGGTGATTGACGGAAAATATGCAAACGAGGGGATCTAGTCATTCGATCTAACCCTAATTGGTAATAATACAACATTCATGCACTATGTTCGTGATTTTTCGCCATTTCTCTGATCTGAAGTTTGTTTATGTGAATTAGCACTCATTTCATCCGATCGTTGCAGAGGTATACACTTCTCGCCGTTTAACTTTATTTGATATTCTCTGGTTTGCTTTGATTTTGTTGCATTCTGAAATTGCTGTAAAACTGTTTAATTCCTGAAATTTTGTAATCGCAATCTGACTTCTTGATAACGTGTTATGAATATGATTCCTTTTGTTTGCAATTTTGTATTTGGAGACTGATTCAAAGGAATTAGTTGTTGAATCTCTTTATCAGTGGTGGAAATTTGGTCAAATATGGCAATTTCATGGTTTCACACTTTATAAGATGCAAAGTCAGCTTTCTGTTTCTGTGAGCTAAATATGACCTCAGACGTAACCATTGCTTCTTAAATTGATGATTAAAAGCTAGGACTTTGTTTATCCTTTTTAGGGTTTTTGAAACTGATTTGAGTTAAAACTTTGTTCAAAGATTTTGAGGACTTGTAATCAAGATGTCATTCAAGAACATTGTGCGTGAGCTGAGGGAGATGAGAGATGGTATTGGGAGCATGTCAAGAAGAAGAGGGGTTGAAGGGAAACAATGGCGGAATTGTACGCGATCACACATTGTCCCTGATTTACCTCCATCAGATTCTACAGCCGAAGGCCGGTGGGCTCACTTGCCTCCTGAGCTACTTTTGGATATAATCCGTAGGGTTGAAGAGAGTGAGACATCTTGGCCTGCCCGAACAGTTGTTGTTCATTGTGCTTCGGTTTGTAAGCCATGGAGAGATATAACCAAGGAGATTGTCAAGACTCCTGAAGAATGTGGAAGGCTAACATTTCCCATCTCATTGAAGCAGGTTAGATTTTGCCATTTTGGGATTTTAATGTTGCTATATTTTGGGTCTTGACTATTCTGATGTTTATGCCACTAAATATGTTTATGTTTTTTTACTTCTAAAATAGCCTGGTCCCCGTGATGCTCCAATTCAGTGCTACATAAAAAGAGATCGAGCAACTTCCACTTTCCGTTTGTACTTTGGACTGACTCCATGTTAGTGATTTTTTTTTTGGTTTTAGGTGTATAATTTGCTCAGAATTGTGTTTCTTCAATATTTTGCTTTTAGAATTTAGACAATCACACACAAACTACATCTTAGTTATTTGGTAACTGATTTTCAGCTGAAGACGAGAGTGATAAGTTATTGTTGGCAGCTAAAAGAACCCGAAGGGCAACAAGTACAGAATTCTTGATTTCTTTAGTGGCAGATGATTTTTCACGAGCTAGTTCTACTTATGTTGGGAAACTGAGGCAAGTTTCAGCGACTAAAAGATCAATTTATGTTTTTGGTAAATT
Source organism: Mikania micrantha (assembly GCA_009363875.1). NCBI lineage: Eukaryota > Viridiplantae > Streptophyta > Magnoliopsida > Asterales > Asteraceae > Mikania > Mikania micrantha. Next base: position 38,742,767 of record CM018685.1, read on the forward strand.
CTTAATTATCAAAATGTTAGAAAGGACTAAATCTTGATAGTCAAAATCTTCTTTATATATCAGGTCTAATTTTCTTGGAACCAAATTCAGCATTTATGACAGCCAACCTCCAAACAATGAAGCATTTCAAGCTAATCATAGCCGCTCAAGCCGAAGATTTCATACAAAACAAGTATCTCCTCGGCTACCAGCATGTAATTACAACATTGCCACTATCTCCTACGAGCTGAATGTCCTACGTACGCGTGGGCCCAGAAGAATGAATTGTTCATTACACTACATACCCATTTCATCAATCCAAGAAGGCGGGACTGCCCCAACACCAAAATCTTTTCCACTAGACAATCTTCCTCTCTCATCATCGCCTTCCATGAAAGAACAACCGTCATCTAGTGGCGTGTGTAATGATCATTTGATCCTTAAAAACAAATCACCAAGGTGGCATGAGCAGTTACAATGCTGGTGTTTGAACTTCAAAGGGCGTGTTACAGTGGCTTCAGTGAAGAATTTTCAGTTGGTAGCTTCTGTTGGTTCATCTCATAATGTGTCTGATGCAGAGCAAAATAAAGTGATTTTACAGTTTGGGAAAATTGGACAAGATATATTCACAATGGATTATCAGTACCCGATTTCTGCCTATCAAGCCTTTGCAATCTGCCTTAGCAGCTTTGATACAAAACCAGCATGTGAATAACATGAATCTTGCTGTGAGTTATCAGGTCAGTGCTATATTTCTGTAACAGATGATATAATGTTGTTGGATGCAAGTTATGGTGAACATCTGTTTTGTTAATTAAACTTTGTGTTTTTCGGCATTGAACGTTTGTTGTTTGATATTTGTAGCGGGTTGGTTCCTATGATAAACTAGTTTTGTATGTAAAGGGTAAATTAGTCTTTTTAAGAACATAACAAAGACATTTCACATCTAATAGTATTAGGAATCAAACATGCTACACCGTTTCAAACATCTCAATTGCCTTACATTTGTCTTAGTTTTGTTAAGGAAGCACATAATTTTAATTTTCAGTAATAATGAGGCATTCATAATAACTTTATTCACTAAAGATTTGATGTCACAAAAATAACCAGGAATAATCCCAAAATTAATTTTCCCTACATTTATTTTTATCTATAATAAATTGATATTACCAATTATTTGTTTTCTTATTTGGTGTCTCCAAATGTTTTCTTTTTCTCACTTCCTGGTAAAAGTTTTCCGGTGACACATTTCCCCTGTGTACACATGCGCATGTGACAAAAAAATACAACACATGTACATATGTCAAGAGGCAATGTTTAAATGCATGATACTGAAAAGATGGAATTTATAAGTTTGTTTTTATTTTGTTTCCAGCGTTGTTGTATGTATACGTGTACGCCTCATTTGCGGTGCACGCATATAATGTATATATATGTGGGGCATTAAGGGGCAAAAGTAAAAATGCACAAATTTTAACGTTATTTTAATTATTTTGTGAAAATAAAGTTAAAACCATTGGGATGATCAACTTCAAACGATAACTTTGAGCCGGGGACTCTTTTGGACCAGACCCTACTGAAAAGTGGGAATATACTGGGTAAGGTGGTTGTTGTATGTATACGTGCACTCATGGTAAATTTTATATATTTATTGGTTTTAACTTTTTTTTGTTATGTATTAATTTTTCTAATTGTGTACATGTAAGAAGGGTTCGTAGCCATATGAGGTTGAGAATGATATGATATTATGAGCAGATTAGATTGTTGTAAAAAAAGTGCACATACGTTTGTTCATGTGAAGTGTTTCATATTTACTTATATTTACGGGATCTTTAGCTTGTTTGGTTTTAAATAGTTTTAAGTCAATCTGATAATCAAACCAATTCAAAATAGAAATTTGTTAAACCAATTAATATATGGTTTCAAATAAATATATAATAAAACTATTATGTTGTATTTAGAACTAAGACCCTAAAATTTTGAAGGCCTTAAGCTCTGCCTAAATTTTTTCAACAAATAGCAGCATCCTTTGTTTCTTCCCACTCAAATTAACATTTGCATTTGGATTTGCTGTTGTGATATCATCTTCAAGCTTAAAAGCATCCCAACAAAGATGAAGATTTGATTCTTCGTCACAACCTCTAATAACCACCACGATAATCTCCTTTTCTGGGGTCGCATTGGAATCATTAAGTGTGTTATATGAATGAGTGCATTCGAGTATTTTAAAAAAAATTTAAGCCAGAATTTATGGGTCATTTACTTCAAGGAACACCGACATTACATTTTTGCAAAAAGTTCAGCCCATGTGTAATTTCTCAAAGTTAAGGACTATTAGTGTAAAATCAAACCATTCGTGTGATTACCTCGATAGAAATTTATTAAATAGAGAAAAGTTTATGTCGTTAGCGTTTTTTTTACGGCGGTTCGTCAGTGGTAAATATGTCGAAAGTTCGGACCGTTATTGGGGATTTTTATAGTTGAGACCGGCAGCGGCCAATGAATGGATGAAAGTTTGGATTATTAAAAGCCAATTTGCCATTAAAAATAACAAATTAAATAGATATATTCTCGTAATTTTAATAAGAAATTTGGTATTTGATCCAATCTAAAAAGTTCACCGAGTAGATAAATATATCTTTGCTATGGTTTTTTTTCTTAATTAGAGGTGACCCATATCTTGTTTAGTTTTATTTATCTAATACAATGACCATAAGAGATATTCAAAGGCCAAAATCAATTCTACATTTATATCATAAGTTTCAATTAGCCACTTCATAATAAATAATTGAATTCATCCTATAGTATTTAGCGGTTGTCACAACTAGAGATGGCGCAAAAAAAGTTAACCATTAGAAACCAGTTTTTTTAACGAGTTTTAGTTTTCTGAAAAAAAAAACTGGCAATATAGGACCGATTTCAAGTTTCAAGTAACTCAACCGGTTAATAACTGGTTTTTAAAACCAGTTAACCGGTCCATCTAAGTAAAATATCGGTTTTTTAGCTGTTTCAAAAAACCGGTTATTAAAGGAACCGATTATAGTCAAAGCTGTTTCGATGGTTCCAAAACCGGTTTTTTGCCTGTTAACTGGTTTTTGCTCCTCTAGTAATAACAAGCTATACATGAAAAAAAAAAATTATCAAACACTTAATGTTATCAAAACAACAATTCATTATACATTTATACATGCATACACATACCGCATTACCGCGTGCTAGATTTGATACCGACACTTTAAGCGTACACGTGATACACACAAGTATTACAATATTTAAGTGAAGAGTCACCCACTCTCACTCTATCAAGGTGGATCGGACCTAGCTAGAGCTAGAATATTAACAAGCCAAGCCAACTTGTTTCGAATTTTTTATCGAGCTGGAAAATCAAGCTCGAGCTCGGTTCTAATAAAAGATCAAGCAAGAGTTGGATCGTTTTTTTTTCATTCTTTACTCATTAATACACCAAATAAAATAATTTTTAACACTTAGAATTTCAATTAGTTTACCCAAAATATAATACCATACCATTTCGGATTTCAATTAGTTTACCCAAAAATTTTATGTTGAAAGCATCATTCAGATTCACATCATATCATGTTCGTATGACTAATATTGTATTTTATAATAGTTCATAGTAATATATGATACATGTTTCTATCCGCAAAAATAAAAAAATAATAATAATAAAAGCACAATATTTTTTGTGTACCGTAGTTATGTTGTTTTACAAAAAGTTAACATATAGCTTAAAGAACATAAATCCAACACAAAAAAAAAAGGACAAATCCACTACAAAAAAGACGTTTTTCAACATTTTTATTTTTATTTTATCCTTTTAAGATTCAAGAAACTAGCAAATAAAAATTGCATAAAACTTTTTGTTCCATGATAAAACTTATAGTTTTGGTCACTAGTACCAAGCAATTGAAAATGAAAAATAAACCCCAAACTTAGAAGCCGAATTCTTGACCCTCAATGTAAAAAAAAAACCCGGGATTAAATAAAAATAAAAAAGTTACAACGACCCGGGATTAAATAAAACCTGTTCATCTTTATACAAGTCCTCCAAAATACATACAAGTGAACAGTCAACAAAACTTTTGTATAAAAACTAAAAAAAATAAAAAACAAAAGTAAACCAACAAAACCAGTTTTTCAGATGGCTATAAGCTAGATCTTAAAGCCAACTAGACAAGGTTACTAACCGTGCGAGCTAATTATGAACACAAGTTGGATTCTACTACGCGTGATATGCACATATGATTATAATTTACAAACCTGAGGAAAACAAGAAGCTATTGGATCAAACCATGCAAAACTGCCCATTCTAATATGAGTAAAAGAACTGCAAATCCTGCAAAAAAATTAAAAAAAAAATGATGGTTAAACATGATCATCAAAAGAAAGTTACAAGTTTAGGTACCATGGGTTTAATATATTAAGTTTGAATTTTATGCTTTTAGTTTTGTAAAGAGTTTGGGTAGGCTAACTTCCGTTAACTTTTTTGTTAAAAAGATGGCGTCTTTCCCTTTTCAATAGTCCAAGTCAAAAGGTTATTTTGTAGTTTCACCGTAATTTAACGCTTAATACCTAAACTTGTTACAAAATTGAAAGCATGGAACTCAAATCTGTTACTTTTAGTAATCCCAGATACCAGGGGCGGCCCGGGGGAGGGGCAAACCCGACCTCCGTCCCGGGCCCAATTTTTCGAGGGGCACATTTTTATATATGTATTTATATATATATTAGGTTATAAACCCGAGTATTACACGGGTTTGAGTAACAAATAACTCAGTTAAATATATTTATGGGCCCATTTCATTTCTCAAAAGCCCTTTATCCTAACCGGCTCCATGGACGCTCACGTTCAAAAAGAAATTGAAATTCAAAATCCCAAGAAATTGGGCCCATGGATTTACAGTTTACTGATTATTGAATGACTGATTTAGGTAAAATACGGAAGTTAATCCCGAACATATTAACTTATGACATTCCTGGCGGGACCGCCACCAGGGGCTCTGCCCCTTGGACCCCGCCAGGAGCGCTGCCCCTAGGACCCCGCAAGGGGGCGCGGCCCCCTTGATCCCCGCTTGGTCAGGAGATTTGAATGCGTTAGGGGCCTTTTTTCCCCGACTCGTCCTGGGCACCCAATTTCTCAGGGCCGCCCCTGCCAGATACCTATTTGTGTAATTAACTCAAAAAAAAAAGCAGAGATGAAGAACTTCTTACCTATACATCTATACTTTCTTTTTTTGAGGTTTTGAAATCAATGAAAACTTGGATAAAATCCGTGAAGCTCTAGAAGAAGTCTTCTTATCCGTCTGCAATGAATCTTTTGAAACATCATAAACCGGTTCAACGAAAACGGGTGGTTCTTCCACATAATCTTCAAGCTCTGCATCTTTCAAAAGCCGAAGCAGTTCAAATGCTATAGCTTTGCCTTTATCATTACCATTTATAGAAATAGAAACCAATGAAGGGATCACCCCTTCATCCATCACCAACTGACAATATTGAATGCTTTGAGAGCATAAAGAAAGAAGAATATCTGATGCCTGTTCTTGTTCCTTACGGTTATCACTTTCAAGAACTTTAGCAACAAACGATATGCACCCCCTTGTCTCTGCAATAATGCTTTTGTTATCTTGATTTCCACATAAATTTGTCAAAATGGCTATGCAGTGTCCTGAGAGTGAATCATCATCTTCAGAAAGTGTGACCAGTTTAGGGATGAGATCAGATGAAACGATTAAAGATCGAACGTTTCTTGTTGAAGTCAAGTTGTAGAGAATCTTGAGGGCTTGTGTTTGAATCTCTCTAATTTGGGTATCAAGAATCTTGAAAAGATAAGTGAGAGAACCCGAGGATACAATTTCGAATCTACAGTTTTGGTGGGAAGATAACTCTTCTGTAATGGCAAGAGCTTCTTCTCTAATATCTGATTCAAGAAACTCAGCTATTAACTGGTATGCATCTTTGTTCAAGTATTTTATGCCACTGCAAAGAAGAAAAATTGAAATATTTTATTAGTTTTTTTATTTACATGACTACAGAAAAGCAGGGCCATCATTGAGATTTCGGATGTCCGGTGCGACTACTAAAAATGGAACTCGCAAAAAAATAAAGAAAATAAAAAAAAATACCAGGCCTTGAGCCCTGAGTGGTTGCCTACCCAGCGCACCCTCAGGGCCACCCATGCTGAAAAGAGAGAGCAAACAAATTCAAACATCATCATCATCGTACTCAGTATATCCCACCATTAGCAAAGCTAAGGTAGGGTCTGAGGAGGGTAAGATGTAGATAGCCTTACCTCTACCCCGTAGGAATAGGCTTCCAATGAGACCCCCGGCTCATGATGCTTGATTAACCAACCAACCCAATGGTTTTAACGTTATTTTCACAAAAATAAAGTAAAATAACATTAAAATAAGTGCAATTTTACTTTTTCTTTCAAGGGCCAACACATATATGCATTATATGCGCGCACCGCAAACGGGGCCCTTAGAGCAAACAAGTTCAAACAATTAGCATAAATACCTGCATTTGCTAACCAAAATTAGCAGAAACAAACACCCAATCCTCTGAGCTTTCACATCATTAATGTCGCGTGCAGCCTTCAAGAATTTCACAAGTGATCCGATCAAATTCTCACATGAAATCAATTCACAAGCTTGATCATCATCTTTCAAACGGGTCATGAGATTTTGTACAAACTTGCATTGAAACTCCCATGGAAGTGCATCATCAATTTCTTGAGATAATTCAACATCAAATTCACGCGTGTCTTCAACAACTCGACTATTATCTAAAGAACTCAGTGATACATTACTGTAATCAACTGGGAGTTGAAGACTATACATAGAACTCAAACTATTAACCGAAGTAGTAGAGTTTTCCCACGTGTTAACATTATTTGACAACTGAATAAATGGATCAGGGATACTTATTCCATATGTTTCACACCATTTTGAAATTAAACCCTTCATGGAAGTATTTGGTATCAATGAATAATTCAATATTTTCCTTTTAGTTATTGGGCATACATCATGACCCTCATCAAACCATTTCTGTATCCACATTCTTTCAAACGTCTGACCCGAATCAATTATAACAGGATCATACATCACCTTGAAAGAAATGGGACACTTGAACTCTTCAGGTGGTACACCCGACATATCATTTTCACGGTCAACACGAAAGTCAACTGAATGAGAGTTGTAATTTTGATTTTGTACACTGTTATCATTATCTACTTGTCCAGATGAAATTGACTTTCCATACTTGCCAAGCAAGTCTAAGAGGTGTAACAAAATCAACTTCTTTTGTTCTTTGTTGTTTCCTACACTAATTTGTCTTAGAAGTTTTTTGATGGATCTTCGTTCATATACGAGTGCTTTTTGGGACGTAAGTTGAAGCTTTTGAGCAGCTATTTGAATCCACTCAATGTCGGATTTATTTTCTGAACGATTTCCTGTTCGATATGCTTCAAGTAATGATCTAACAGCTTTCCCGGCTTCTTCTTCTGATGGATCTAAACTAAGTTTGAACCCTCTAAGATCCTCTATTATTTGAGATATCTGCATTCAATAGTTTCACATATAATTGAGCATGTTTTAGAGTGAAAATATGGGTGTTTGGACGTGCATGCTTATGAATTGATTATGTGACACTAAATCAACAGAATCAGATAATTAGTAGTAATAGAGCAGACTGCATGAGATTGTGTTTGCATGTTTAAGTATTTAAGTAAATAACAAAATAAAATGACCCAAAAAAGCATTCTTTTATATTACTAATAGTATACATTGTAAAAACGAAACTAATTTTTTAGTACATGTGAAAATATTTTTCCTGAATTATTATAAATAAATCCGAAACAACTAACATAGAAAATGGATAATAATGAAAAGAAGAAATGGAACTTGAGGGAAATTGGAAATAAAGGCCCAAACTATGGATGTTCACACAAGTTTGCCATAATCTAATTGCTGTATATATTGGGTTAATCGAGCTGTTCACGGGTCATGGGTCACAGATCACGGGTCAATTCAGATCATCATCAAGAGAAGATTTTATCCATGCGTAAAATGGTTATTTTGACTGATCTTGGACGTGGGATTTTTGCTACGTGGGAACATGTAGCAACTGTGTGCATGGTTTTCAATTGTAGATTGTTGCCCACATTGTCCATATTTAACATAAGTTTAGATTGTTCTTCATTATATTTAAGGTAGGGTTTTCTTTGTGTATGTACCCCTTTTCAATTAATAGAAAATACACAGTGGTGTACATGAGTGTGTTTGATTGGAGTCTGAACCAACACTTGGTATCAAAGCCTAAGATTCGTATATAATTGTTAGCCATAATCTAATTGTTGTATAAACTTTGTTAGCTACTTATTTGATGTGTTTTGTATTAAATTCACCACATAATTCTTATTATTTTTCAATATCACATAAATCAACCAACCTTTGATGCAAGCATCACAGGAACCATGGTTTGGATCTGGCTCAAACTCTGTTCCAACCAATTCTTTGATATTTTACATCTTGACATAACTGCACTTCCCGTCAGTGCCTGAACAAATCCAAGATCAGAAATTTTAATCCTTTTACAATAACGAAAATTAAAAACATTTCAAATTTCAAAATCAGAAAATCCCAATTAAAATATCATCCAAAAAAACATATTCATTAAAAATTACATACCAAGTAGAGCTTACTCGAGTCACAGCAGTCCCGAAACACCACTTTGGCCTTTTCAATGGCCTTAGTTAACAAACAAAGTGACTGAATCCCAGACGAGCATCGAGGCCTTGCAGCTTCTATTTCTGGGAATATCTTATCAACCCGATCAACTATCTTTATAAATCCCGTGCATATAACCCTGTGCACCTGATCCACCAACGTATCATATAACATATGATATTTGAACCGGATAACATAATGAAATTACATAAGTAATCACAATTAGCAAGAAATATCTACCTTGATGTCACCTGGTGATGGTAATTTCTCCACAGCTTCAGTAACATCAGTCCCCATTAGTATAAAAAAGCAATTTTTACTCTGCAAATAGGCTAAAATATAAGTTTTTTGTTTTACCAAGCTTGTCTCTTTTAGTCAAATTATAGTTGTTCTTGTAGAATACCAAAAGAAATACTGTAAATTGTAGAAAATTTCATCATATTTTGCAGTATTTTGTAATAAGAGGATTGAAGAATCAGGGCAAGAAAATCGTGCAAGTTTCGGTAAGATTTATCTAAACTAACATTAACATTAACCCTTTTTTTAATCTTTTAATTCATAAAATAAGGTAATAAAGATTAAACATACCAAATAAGGGCCAGAATGGAATGTCAAAGTGAATTAATTGTGATTTATGGCCTAATGGGCATATAACAATAGATGAAACAGTTTAAAAATTGCAGAATCTTAGTGATAATCCAATTGCAGAATAAGAATCTTGCAAGAGTGAGTTTACTATGAGACATCATAAATCTTGGGTAGAAGAAATAAGCATAAAACATTGAATTATAATCATCATAAACTTAAGAAAAATATTGAAGAATCTTACCTGTTAACTGTGATTACCACAGTGATTCTGCTTAGCTGAATACCCTCAAAACCCTACAAATTTTACAAACCCATCTTGGGAAAGAAGAATCAAATCAATTTCACAAATCAAACTCCTGATAAAATCCAATTTCTTGTGGATATCTAGTTTCTTTTATCAAGAAAATTGTACCCAATAAGCTTTCTTGATCATACACAGGTTGCAAAATCAGAAAACATAAACCCTTTTTTCCTTATAAACACCTCTCAATTTCTTAATCCCACCTGCATCCAAGCGCTCAAGGGATTAGACCGTAGTTTGCTTGGTCAAAGCAAACAATCCCCAAGAAAGTCAACAAGAGTTGGTGATGAAGAAGCCAAGAAACATCAAGAAAGTTGTTGTATAGCTAAAGGTGCCCAGAAAAAGAGGGTAAAAGAACAGTTTTTCGTTTTTTTTTTTGGGCAAAATAACACAAATAAAAAGAATCAATTATAAAGAAGATAATAGGAAGCTTTTCATGGGGTCATATTGGCATTTTAAAGTGATTCAAGAAGGGACATGACATGGGTCTACCACCTTGTGCTAGAAAATAGACACAATTAAACAGAGGAAAAGCAACGAGGGTGACACACCACCACAAAGAATTAGTAGATTACACGAATTGGTCCATTTTATATCTACATTTTATAGGTATGATAGTTTTCTAACGAAAGTTTTCACTATTTGTCAAATAATCACACGTCTTAATAAGTTTGATGAAGTCATAACACATCACCTAAAATCTTTTTTCTCTTATGCTCATCATTTCTTTTTCTGTCTAATTGAATTAGCAGTAATATGAAACGATAGTTGAAAACTGTCACAATAATATTCTTCGTCTCGAACCTATGATCTCAAAATCAACAATGTCATTGTGGCTCTTGTTAAAATCGATAACATTCATACTATAGTACTTGAAAATTATTCCTTGTATTTTTATATATTCATTACTTTATTCTCAAAATAACTTAATATTTTTTTAATTTTTTATCATTACTTAAAAAATGTAGAAGTTATATAAAGAATAAACCAGACCCATAGAAAAAATTCTCTTCTTGGTTATGAAGTCATGAAAAGTTCGATAAATTATGCATATATTTCATAACATTGACAACTTTTGTTTAGTTTTTGGGTAGTAAATATATGGTTTTAGGCATTCAATCCAATGTTGCTTTATAAGCTTTACATTACCAACAAGCGGTTAACATGATTCACTAACATAGGAGATCATATAGACCTACACAAGGGGTTGTGATATCTAAAAACTGGTTGGAGTTCTAAAATGAAATGATCTAAAGATTCAGTGTATGTGAAGAATCGTTATAAAAAAGTAACTTTTCAACTATTTTAAGTACTTTTCGATGATATACTAAGACGGTGAGATAAAAAACGTTAAATAAAAATGACGAAGTAGGCAGAGGTGGAAGTTAATGAAGGGTGATCAAAAGGTGTGTTTGTTGTTGCCAGATAAGGGTGCGGAAAACACAAAAAAAAATATTTGAATTGGGAATTTATGATTTATAATCCTTTTTGTTTTCTTAATAACAGAGGTAAATGGTGAATTGAAATTAGTTTAGTTAATTTTTTAGCATTTATGTTGATACAAACTAAATTAGTTATGATTAGATATATAAAAGACTTTATACGCAAGAAAATGATAAAATAAATAAATAAATATGCATAATAATAGAAGGACTAGTTATGTAATTTAATTTTTAAATAATAAGGAAAAACTTTAATTTGGTCAAGATAATGCAGACAAACAACAATTGGCCAATAGAGTTGAAAGCTAAAGCTCCTCCACTTATTGAGAATTTGCGTAATTTATCTTATTATCAAATTAGAGACATGCTTATTTTATTTTATTTTATTTTTTTCTTTAACACCATCTTTTATAACTTGTACTCCATCTAATTTTGACCTTTAGCTTGTTTACTTTTAAGTTTCATTTAATTTTATTTTTGAATCATTAATATTATTTTAATATAAAGCCATACACTCTAAGATACATTATATTTATACACAACAACAATAATATATAAAAAGTACTTTTATTTTCTTCACATGAACCAAAAATGCTCTTAAGGTTGATGAGTTAAAACTTAAAAGGATTAGTTTTGGAAAATGACCATGAACTTAGGTCACTAGAGGAATTTAACATCATTATTTTCATAACTATGCTCATTTTATCTCTTATTTAAAGACTTATGGTGAAACAAATTAATCATTTATGTACTTTTTTCTTTAAAAAAATTAAATATATAACTTTCACAAATCCAAGTTAACGATTTTCTACAATTATAATTTTATAAACGTCTTAAGGAAGATGAAGGCGACATTTTTTTTATCGATAATTGACATGTTACTCAGTAGCTTGTTATTGCTATGAAAAATCTTGAGAATATTGTTAGTATAAAAGACTCTTACGGATAGATAAAAATCAACATTGAGGCAATTGAGTGCCGCATCGCTAAATATTATAAATTGTTGGTGTTAATTTATTTTTTTTGCAGGTAAATACACATATGGTGTTCAACCTTCATTCAATAGGGGTATCTATCCGAAATGTCTTAATCAAAGAATCCGTGTAATAGAAGTTCATTCCTTAAATACCTTCCTAATTAGTAATTTGATGGTCTTCTGTAAAGACTTTCATACGCACCTTCCTTCATAAGGACAGGTAACCAGGCGGATGACTCACTCGTAGGTAGCATTATCCGATGCTTTGACTCCTTCTTTTAGTAGTTCCTTTGAAGCTAGTAACTAGAATATAGGACCTGGAAGGCGGACTCTTATTGCTAAAACCGGAGTTGTTGTAGAGTTGATCAATCTCATTTGAGGGGATGCCTTTAGCAACAAGCCCCTCAGGGGCGGTAGCCTCCCCCACGGTCGACAGGTATCACTTCTCCTACTAAAAGAGAGCTTCCAAGCAGGAGAGGAGCGAAAAGCCTATCGCTTTCAAGTCGAAGGCGGGAGATGAGCGGAAAGTCTTCAAACCTTAAAATCGACGGGTATTAGGGATGTGCATGAAACCATCTACTAGCTATAAGGGATGTGCATGAAACCAAAAAACCGACCCAATACCGAAAAAATGAAAAATTCAAACCAAAATAACATAACCCAAATACAAATCGACGGGTTTGGTATAATTTTTTAGAAAACCGAAAAAACCAAATATGTGTGTGTATGTATTTATGTTTGTTTACGTTTCAAAAAATTTTATATATAATTTTATTTTTTTTTATAAATACGAATGATTTTTAGTGAATTGAAAGATTTTTATATATAATTTCAAATGTTAAGTAATGTAGTAGTTCATAAATTTTGGGTATAAATACAAAATTTTAGATTGTTTTTTTACAAGCTTAAAAATTTTAGGCTTAAAAAGAAAAACTAACCAAACTAAACCCAAACGTGTTTAACAACCCAAAAACTAAAATTTCGGTTTTAGGTTTGGACTAAGCCACCCATGCACACCCCTACTAGACATTACTAGCTATTGCTTGTATTCTTATAATCAAACTCACACTAAATTGGTAGGGATAAAATAAAATGCTCAAGGTCAAAAAGGTGATTGAAGTTTATTTTATTTTTATAGTATCATATGGTAAAACTAGTAATTAAATGTGGTATTTATTTAATTATTTATACATATTTTGATATTTATGTTCCTCCAGAAAGCTCTAATTGCATTTATTTATGGCAGATTGGGTTGAACAGGCGAGACCACACATATTAAATGGTGAAAGATAAAAGACCCGGTCCAGAATGTGGTGACATAAGCGGTTGGGCCAGCTGCTAATTGGGTTTGACTCCATCAAATAAAACTAGAGTCCGATCGGCATATTCAGTCAAAACGCGGGGTGTATCTCTTTTAACTTTATTACCCAATCATATGTTGCCACGTCATATAAATTTACTTCAACTGCTAAAAAAAATCATATAATAAGCCCCAATTTTTTTATTAAATGGAAAAGAAAAATCTAAAAGTTCAAATGTCAACCCAGTTGCCGTTTACTTCTAATAAAATGATAAATATGGTTAAGAAACATCTTTTATAGGGTTGGATAAAAAATTTAAAATCATAATTCACTTTCTCATCATCTGAGTCAGGAATGAAACGAGTTGAGTCATGAAAATGGTTGGTTTTGGTAGTGCAAATATGGGTCAGATGTGTTTAATGATCAATGGTTGGTTCTTCGAAATGATGAAAATTAAATTAACTGGACACGATTTGGATAGTCATGTTTTGAGTAGTTAGATAAAGGTAGGGGTGTGTAAATGTCGGTTCGGTTCGGTTATTAGGTTCCACCGAAACCGATGGTTCGGTTAGTAGACTTTTGGAAACCGAAACCGTAAACGAGAACCGGTTTCGGTTATTTCGGCTATAGAGGCAGGTTTTGGTTATTTCGGTTATTTTTCTGGTGATTATTTTTGATGTTAAAAATTTGGTTATTAAACTCGTTTTTATTGTTTTGAAATGTTTTGAATCTCTTTCAAGCATACATATACATGAAAATTACATTAAATACATAAACAAACATGAAAATATGGTTCAAACACATAAAAATATGGTTTAAGATACATGAAAAATATACATATCGACTCGGTTTCACTTATTTCGATCATTGGGGATGGGTAAACCGTAACCGAGTGGTTCGGTTTTTACCTTATCTTAACGGTAACCGATCGGTTAAGTTGGTTTCGGTTATTTTCGGTTTGGTTTCGGTTATCGGTTTTGTATTCTCACCCCTAGATAAAGGGGTAGTATTGCGAATATTGGGTTGGAACAAATTGACTTGAAATTGGTTCGTTTTGACTTGAACCAATATTCGCTTCTTTTATTTCCAAAGACAATCTCAGTTACATAATTATCATTGATTAACATTCTATTTTCACTTGATTTCATTAACAATGAATTCACAATGAAGATTGTGAACAAAATGAAAGAATATACAAGCAAATTCAATTAAAAATTGAACGTAAAACAATAATAATTATATTTTTATGATTGCCCTTAGCAACAAAAGCTGACATTATCATTCGTAATTTCTCTTGTTTTAAACATGTTTTTCCAATGGTCAAAACTACAAGCCTGCTATATACTTTTTATATTAAGTTAATAATCCTATTAATATATCGAAGACGATATACATTGATTTTTTAATTATAAACATAACCAAGTTTTGATTTTATTCCAATTAAATTACTGGAACTTTGTTTTGTTTCAATTAGATAACTTAAGTTTGATTTATGTTCTAATACTAGATAAAAAAACCTGGATAACAGGTAATCTTGATTCGTTTAGGCTTTATAAGTGCATTTTTACATGATTTTATGACTCGTTTAATGATTTTATGACCCGTTTCTATAACATTTTGAAAAAAACACAAAATGCACAAATGAGTCTAAAATACGTTTAAAACTTTCAAAGGATCATAAAATCATCTAAAAATGCACTTATAAAGCCTAAATGAATCAATATTACCTGTTATCCATGATTTTTATCTAGTATTAGAACATAAATCAAACTTAAGTTACCTAATTGAAACAAAACAAAGTTCCAGTTATTTAATTGGAACAAAATCAAAAGTTGATTATGTTTCTATAACATTTTCCCTATTTGTTAATGTTAAGTCAGTTGATAGTTGGATCCATTTTTTAAAGCGGACTTGGTTAATTCATAATCTAGGAGATGAGTTTTTTTTAACGGTCAACAATACATTTAAGCGATGTCATCCAGATAAATCCAATTATGAAAGGTCACCATGCCCAGTAAACGCAGATATTGTTGGTAACTCATCCAACCCACCCACCATTACAAAGTAAACCCACCGTCTGAATACTCACTATGGTAAAACCTTTAGTTCACCTGAAAAAATATTATTTCAAATGAGACTTGAACCCATAACCTTCACATTGAAAAGTCGTGAGATTGGTTTGCCTCCTTCAAACAGAAATTAAGTTACATGGTATCGGTTTATGTAACAAATAAAAACCGGATAAAAGTCTGCGATATGGAAATTTGACATTTTCATTTCTTTGAATAGACTTCTCTAATTTCGGCATTTTCCTGTTTTTTTTTTTTTTTTTACTTATTTTATGGAGAAAAATATTACATAAATAATTGGGTTTGAAGCGCGTCAAATCTATGAAAAACGTTTACAAAATACAAATAAGAAAATGTTAATTACTTTAACTAGTCACATTTTATTCTCATCCATCCATCCCCATCCTATTGGTTTGAATTGATCCTCATTTTGGTACGTTGACATGCTTCCAATATGCAAACCTGGTTGAAGTTTCTAAATCATTAAAACGCCCAAGGGGACCAATAATATTTATTTAAATTATTATTATTATTATTATTATTATTATTATTATTATTATTATTATTAATGAATACAAAAATGTACACATTGACGCCTTTGTAATCTAGCTAACTCTTTGTGCATGTACAACTTGCTCAAACCGGTTAACCGGTCCAAAACCTGTTTGGAATAACCAAACCGATATAATAACCAAAACCGGTTAACCGCCAAATAACCGATTTTTTATTAAGTTGGATCAGTTAAACAGTTTGGTCTCTTGAAACCTCAAGCCAATCCTAAACCGTCGAGTTTTTCAAAAAACTAAATTCGATTCCAATAACCAATTTAAAATTCGGTTTCTGACAGGTTACGAACCAGTATCAGTTGGGTTAACCGGATTCTTTTGGGCATCTATACGTACAACCATTATAACTTCTGGTAATAAGAGTTGGTGTTAGAACTTCGTGTCTAAAGTAGGGCTGTTCAAATCGCTCGCCGCTCGTTCGTCGCTCGCTCGGAAAAAGCTCGTTCCAATTTCGCTCGATTTTAAAACGAGCCGAGCAGGCTCGGTTCGGTTTATAAACGAGCCGAGCACGAGCCAAGGTAAGCTCGCTCGTTGCTCGCTCGGATAGTCACTCGATTGGCTCGCTCGGTTGGCTCGTTTGCTAAAGTATAACTGATTATATATATATATATATATATGGATTATCTCTGATTATATATTAACCACCACCTTTTCTCTCATTAATTATGGATTATCTCTGATTATCATATACCCGTGTGACATTGTCATTGACTCCGCTCATTAACAATGATTACATGTATTGCCACTTGGATTATCACAACTCTATGAATCATTGTCTTTGACATCGGTCAATTACATTGATTTCATGTATTGTCACGTGGGTTGCTTCCACTCCATGGATTATGTCTTTAACTTATGTTAATTACATAAATTCCATGTATTGTCACATATACTCTTTGAGAATATTGATGTTTGAGATGTGTTGAATGGTTATGTGGTTGATTATCTATGATTATCTATGATTGCCTATGATTATATGAGATATGTGATAATGTGTTTGTGTTTTGTGTGTTTGGGTTATGGAATGGACTATCTCCCAGGTACTCATGTGGATTTTCTCAGAAAAACTTTAAACTTTTATACTTATTTCATAAAACATTTTTAAACATAAAACCTGATGATTACTCACCAACTACTTCGTAGTTGACACTTGATTTTTAAATGTTTCAGGTAATGAAGCCAAGTAGTACCCCAAATACGTAATATGTCTCTAAAACATCAAATCCAACATCTGAAACGTTGAACCCTGCCACTAAACATCGTAATCCATCCATAAACTCTGAATTTTGTGTTTAAGTTTGTAATTTGAAGTACTTCACTTAGTATGTTTAAGTTTATTTTTTAATATATTTGAAGTATTCTATTATATTATTGATATTAATGTGTGTATATATTAAATATTTGTAAAATTACATATAAAAATTCCAATCCGCCTAGCGCCGATTAATCCCAATTAATCCCTAGGCGGTACCTCGCCGCCCGACTAGCGCCTAGCGACTTCTACAACCATGGTCAGGTGAACTTAGACATTAGGTGAACTTAGAAATAGGCAAACCTACATGTCGGGTGAACTTAGACATTAAGTGAACCTAATTGTCCAAGGGAACTAGAGACCACTTCACTCAAAATTATCCTCCCTAGGATAAGGTTTGTGAAGTGAGACTATGGTAAAGTACATGATACACCCTAAATTCTAACAAGGGCATAATCGTGGTGCAATGAAACGGTGGTGGGACGGTGTAGGGGAGGTTGCGATCTACCCCTGCATATGCCCTATATATAAGCTTGTTGCATTGCATCGGGAGGTTGTCAGTGTTGGTATAGGGTGGGGAATGTATGAAACTTAGGAATAGTTAGCTAATATTAGTTATGACCAACTAGGACACTTAGTATAATATTAGGAAATTTATAAATGTTATGAGTTTAATGACAGATAGGAGAAAAATATAGTTCCTATATGTAATCCTAACTGTTTAAAATGAACTCATTCAATCATAGTTTGTTTGACTTGCGTTGTAAACGGTAGTAACATGTTTCTAATTTCCTCAGAAACATGCCGCCACGCCGTCACAACGGAGATGATAAGAACTCAGAGGATGCTAACGGTAATGCCAACTCTGGCATACAAGAGTTAGCAACACTCATTTCTGGATTGGTGAATCAACTGACTCAAGCCAATCAATCTCTCACTCAGAACTGAGGTGGTGCAAACCCACCAACTTGCACATTCAAACACTTCAACTCCTGTAACCCACAGACGTTTACGTGTTCTGAGACAGCCACTGGTCTGCTGCAGTGGTTTGAGAGCATGGAGAACACCTTCATTAACAGCGATTGCCCAGAGAATCTGAAAGTTCGTTATGCCACTAGTGTTTTCCAAAAGAGAGCACTAACGTGGTGGAATGGAGAAAAACGAACTAGGGGAGTTGAAGATGCTCTAGCACTGACATGGACAGAGGTCAAGAATCTGATGACCACTGAATTCTGTCCTCGTAGCGAGATGAGGAAGCTTGAGACTGAGTTTTGGGAACTCAAGCAGGATAGCGGGGAGAACGTCATCTACAATACTCGTTTCCACGAGTATAGCCTGCTGGTACCTCACCTGGTTACACCCCTTGAGAGAGCTATTGAGAAGTATATAGGCGGGTTGCCTATGCAGATTCAAGACACCGTCTACGGAAGCAATCCTAAGACCCTGGAAGCTGCAATCCGTTCACGTGAAAGCTGGAACACTCACGAGAAAGGGAACAAAGAAGACCGACTCCAAAACCACTGCAAAGGAGGTTTCTACTGAAGTTAAAACAGAACAAGGCAGCTCTTCAAAAAGCAGCAACAAGAAGAGAAAGACCAGAAATTTTGTTGTCACTGCTCCTGCTGCTAAGTCTGCGCAGCAATCATCAAACAACACCACTGCCAGAAATTATGTTGGGGTCACTCCTCAATGTAATATCTGCCGATATCATCATGCACCTAACTTGCCATGTCGCGTCTGCAACAACTGTGGCAAGTTTGGTCACTATGCTAACGTTTGTCAGAGTACTCCGCAAGCACAAAGGATGCAACCTGCTCTGCTTGCACTGCCAGCTCCGCAAGCTCAACCTATTCCAGCTGTACCCATTCGCCAGGTACCTCCTACACAGGCAAGAACCTGTTACGAGTGTGGTGAAGTGGGTCATTTCAGAAATCAATGCTCAAAGTTGACTGGGAACAATCAGAGGGTGGCAAGAGGCCGGACGTTTCAACTGAATGCTCCAGCTGCTCAAGCCAACCAAGATGTGGTCAACGGTACATTTCTAATCAACAACTCTTATGCATCTGTCTTATTTGATTCCGGTGCTGATAGGAGTTTCGTTTCATATGATTTTGAATGCATGCTTGGTAGAACAAGTACATATTTAGATAAACCGTTTAACGTGGAGGTGGTTGATGGAAACACTATGTGAGGGCCCCGAAACCGGGCACCTCACAGAGGTTGGTTTTCATCATAACACATAGCTCTTAAACTAAAAACTTTCATAATCATGCAGCGGAAATGTAAACATAGTTGATAAACAGAAATCAATAACATGTATGTATCAAAATCACATCGAATTGCCAAAACCACCGGATTGTATGACTCTATGCCCGAGCTCCATGCCTCTTCTTATCATACCTTCAACCTGACATACATGCTAAATCAAGTCAGCTTACGCTGGTGAGTTCTAGTTTTCATAAAACAACATTAAACATACTTAACATATACATCATTTCATACACATAGTCCATAACCTTAGCACATAACATCCTTACATCATCATCATCATACGTTCCACTGTTACCATTCGAACAGTGGGCTTATGCCGGCACAAGGCTCCATAACCGTTGGGCTTACATCATCATCATCATGCTTACCCCGTAACGAGTACGGGAGCAACATCATACTTACCCCGTAACGAGTACGGGAGCAACATCATACTTACCCCGTAACGAGTACGGGAGCAACATCATACTTACCCCGTAACGAGCACGGGAGCAACATCATACTTACCCCGTAACGAGTACGGGAGCAACATCATACTTACCCCGTAACGAGTACGAGAGCAACCATACTTACCCAGTACAAATACTGGAGCAACCATACTTACCCAGTAACAAGTACTGGAGCAACATCATACTTACCCCGTAACGAGTACGGGAGCAACCATACTTACCCAGTACAAATACTGGAGCAACCATCATTCATCATGACATGATACACTAGCACCATAGCATCATTCATCATAACATCGTATCATTATCCTAATAACATAGGATTCCTCATACCGGGTATGCTAGTATCATGTCATCATAACATCCTAGTACCATGCACATGTCATGCTAGCCGCACGTCATCATATCATTCATCATGGCAACATAAACACATTTTGCTAGCATGTAATCATCATAACATCATACTTCCATCATAATGTACCTAGGATTTCATCATAACATACCTCCCTATTTATCATCATAGCATGTTATCATTTAGTTTATCATCATAACTTACTAACATGCATTCATCACTCTTAGCATACTTTCATGCAAAAATCATACTATCACCTTAACATGCATACATGATCAGGGCATAACATCATTCATTCATTATCATCATAGGCACATATCATCATAGACATGACAATAAGCATGTATGTCAGCCCAAAACATTAAGCATAAAATAGGGCGTCTAGAACTCACCTGACAGTAGACTCCTGTTAACCTTCGCCGAACTCCTTAGCTAGGGCCTTAAGGACCTATATCAGTTACATCATATCATCACATACCATCACATCACATACTTAGACTTAGAAATTATTCTAAGTCCTCATAGCCTACTAGTCCCCCTTATTGAATCCAAGTTCTCAACACTTAGCTAAGTGTTCGAAACCCTTGAAATTCATTAAGTCTTCATGTACACGAAATCCATGAGTATTCGAAACACCAGTACACGAAATACCCAAGGTACACGAACCCCCTTGTGTACACGAACATCCCTGTGTACTCGAACCCAATGGTGTACTCGAAATCACCACATACTCGAAATACTTGTACTCGAAATAATCATGTATAATTTCGAGTACCCTCTTGTGCACGATTTCGTGTACTCATCATTTCGTCATTAAACATCTCAGAAATTCATCTAAGACTTTGGGGAGCTAGTTCTAGGTTCCTTTGGTTGTCACCAACGTATTGGAACCTCAAAGTTACGAACTTTATGCATAAAGGTGTGAGCTTTATGCATAAGTTCACCCTTTGTTTAACCATCCTAACTTTTGTATAAAAATCTAACTTTCTATACAAGAATCACTTACTTGAAGGTAGCTGATCCTCCTGGTAAAATCCCGTGCGTTTCCTACTTCGTTTGGTCGATCAAAGTTTGATTCTTGAAATTCTTGGACTTAAACTTCGTGTACTCGAGAGAGAGTGTGCTCAGCCAAAGGTTCGCACATATCCCAAGGCACTACTATTTATAGGCGTGTCCCTGTACTCGAAATCTGGGAAATTTCGAGAACATGTGTACTCGAATTTGGTGTACACGAAATCTGGAATTTCGAGTACATGATTTCTAAGCTTTACTTGGTTATCTTTCCGTCCCTTTTCTAGCAAGTTAATTGTTCGTCACGCATTCGTAAGTTCGAATAACTTGTACTAGAAAATTTGGGATGTTACAAGTCTCCCCTCCTTACAATAGGTTTCGTCCCGAAACCTGCCTCGTTACACATCGAACAAATAAGGATACAACTTCCTCATCTCGTCTTCCAATTCCCACGTCGTGTCTGAACCCTTCCGATGCTTCCACTGAACTCTTACTTGACGAACCGTTTTATTCCGTAGCTGTTTTTCCTTTGTATCCACAATGGCAACTGGCTCCTCAATGTAGTTCAGTCGATCATCTACCTCAATGTCATCCAAAGGAACATGCGCCTGCTCGTCTGCCAAACACTTCCTAAGATGTGACACGTGGAAGGTAGGATGAATCCCGTTCAGCTCCTCTGGTAGGTCCAGTCGATACGCGACTTTCCCTACCCTTGCTTTTATCGGAAATGGTCCAATGTACCTCGGACTCAACTTGCCTCGCTTTCTGAATCGAATGATTCCCTTCCATGGTGATACTTTCAGCAACACTCGATCGCCAACATCAAACTCGATCGGTCTCCGGCGCTTGTCAGCGTAGGACTTTTGGCGATCTTGTGCAGCCTTCATACGTGCTTTTATCACCCGTAGCTTTTCTGCCATATCAATCACAGCAGCCTTGTTTCCCATTTCTTTCTGTCCAACTTCACCCCAGCATACCGGGGTTCTACATCGTCGTCCGTACAACGCCTCATATGGGGGCATTCCGATACTCGAGTGATAGCTGTTGTTATATGAGAACTCCACCAATGGCAAGTGGTCATCCCAGCTTCCTCCAAAATCGATAATGCACGCCCTAAGCATATCCTCCAACGTTTGGATAGTCCTTTCTGACTGTCCATCAGTCTGAGGGTGATAGGCGGTACTGATATTTAACCTCGTTCCCATAGCATCATGAAACTGCTTCCAGAATCTGGAAGTAAACCTCGTATCTCGATCTGACACAATGGAGACAGGAACTCCATGTCTGGTCACAATCTCTTTTACGAACAACTCAGACAACCTTTCGGACGTATACGTTTCCCTGATAGGAAGAAAGTGTGCACTCTTCGTCAGTCGGTCCACAATCACCCATATGGTATCATGCCGCTTAGCTGTCCTCGGTAGCTTGGTGATGAAATCCATGGTGATGTGTTCCCATTTCCATTCCGGTACCTGTAGAGGTTGCACATATCCGTAGGGTTTCTGATGTTCAGCCTTCACTTGCGCACAAGTAAGACACCTGTTCACATACTGCATCACATTAAACTTCATGCCCGGCCACCAATAATCCTGTCGAAGATCTTGATACATCTTCGTCGCACCGGGGTGTACCGAGTATCGTGACTTGTGGGCTTCATCTAAAATCCTCGCTCGAATGTCCCCATTTCTGGGCACCCACATTCGACCGAATCGTAACTTTATCCCATGGTCATTGTCTTCCAAGTTCTTGACTTGTCCGAAGACGCGTTCAAAACCCACATTCTCTTCTTTCAATCCCTCCTGTTGCGCCTGTTTGAGCTCGTTCAGAAAGTCTGGCGTTATCACCAAACTATACGATTTTACTCGTATGGCAGGATGATCAGTCTTGCGACTCAGAGCATCTGCCACCACATTGGCCTTTCCCGGGTGATATAGAATATCACAGTCATAATCCTTTAACAGCTCAAGCCATCGTCTCTGCCTCATATTCAAATCCTTTTGCTCGAAGAAATACTTCAAGCTCTTGTGGTCGGTATAGATGGTACTCCTTACTCCATACAAATAGTGCCTCCATATTTTCAATGCAAACACCACTGCAGCGAGTTCAAGATCGTGGGTCGGGTAGTTAGCCTCATGAATCTTTAGCTGGCGCGAAGCATAAGCTATCACCCTTCCCCTTTGCATTAGTACACATCCCAACCCTTGTCGTGACGCATCGGCATACACAACAAGATCATCATTCCCATCCGGCAGTGCTAGAACAGGAGCTTGGGTAAGTTTCTCCTTCAGCACTGAAAACGCTTGTTCTTGGTTTGGACCCCATTCGTACTTTACGTCTTTCTTCGTGAGCTTCGTCAGTGGCGTCGCTATCTTGGAGAAGTCCTGAATGAATCTCCGATAGTAACCGGCCAAACCAAGAAAACTGCGTACTTCTGTCGGTGACTTTGGAGGACTCCATTTCATAATCGTTTCAACTTTAGCTGGATCTACCATAATGCCTTCTGGGTTCACCACGTGACCCAGAAACTGTACCTCTCGTAGCCAGAAAGCGCATTTGGAGAACTTAGCATAAAGTTCCTCTTTCCTCAGGATTTCCAATACCTCACGTACGTGACAAGCATGGTCTCCCTCGTTCTTTGAATAAATCAAAATATCGTCAATAAACACTATCACCGATCGGTCCAGCATCGGTCGACATACCCTGTTCATCAAATCCATAAATGCTGCAGGAGCATTCGTCAATCCAAACGACATAACGAGAAACTCGTAATGTCCATAGCGCGTACGGAAAGCAGTCTTTGGAATATCCTGCTCTCGAACCTTCAACTGATGGTAACCGGATCGGAGATCTATCTTCGAGAACCAGCTTGCACCTTGCAATTGATCGAACAAGTCATCAATTCTAGGTAGAGGATACCTGTTCTTTACGGTCAACTTATTCAGTTCCCTGTAGTCAATACACATACGCATACTTCCATCCTTCTTCTTAACGAACAGCACCGGTGCTCCCCACGGAGAGACACTCGGTCGTATAAAACCTTTATCAAGGAGTTCTTGTAGCTGGGTCATCATTTCCTTCATCTCTGTTGGAGCTAAACGGTAAGGTGCTTTGGCAACAGGTTGTGCCCCCGGCACTAAGTCGATCTGGAACTCAATTTCCCGTTCGGGTGGTAATCCAGGCAATTCCTCAGGGAATACATCGGGGAAGTTACACACCACGGGAACATCATCAATCGTCCTCGTATCCGTACGTTCCTCAATCGCATAGGCCAAGTAGGCTACACACCCTCGCCGCATCATAACATCAGCCTGGATCATCGAAATGATCTTTGGCGCATACATCGCTTTATCACCATAAACCGTCACGGAGCTCCCATCCATCGCACGTAAACATATCATCTTTCGTCGACATACAATGTTAGCCTCATATTTGGCTAACCAGTCCATACCCAAAACCACATCGAATCCTCCTAAGGTAATAAGAAACAATCGGACAGGGAACCTATGACCTTCTATCTCAACATAACAATCATCAATAGCCTCAGTCACCCTGGTCATCTTACCAATAGCCGTCTCTACATCAAATACCCGATCTATCTTCTTAACCTTCCCAGATAACCCATCACAGAAAGTAGAAGACACAAAACTCATACTGGCACCAGAATCAAACAATACAGAAGCAGGAATATTGTTGATAGAAAAGGTACCTGTGACCACGTCCGGGTCCACAATCGCATCATCCTTCGTCATCGTAAAGGCTCGTGCTTTAGCCTTCTGCTTCTCCTTTCCTTTCTCCTCTTTCTTACCCGAGCCCGAAGCATCGGCCCGTGGTAGCTTGCAATCCTTGGACATATGTCCTAATCCATTGCAGTTGAAGCATCGAGTAGCATTCGGGCAACTGCTAGAAAAGTGCCCCGTCTTTCCACACCTGAAACATAAATTAGTGCCCACCAGGCACTGTCCCGTGTGGCTTTTCCCACACTTGTTGCATCGGCCCATCTCCTCTCGCTTAGCCTTCTTGCTTGAGAACTTTCGTTGGTCTGTTCGACCCCTCTTAGTCCCGGAGGACTCTTTCACCTTTGCTTCTTCTTTGGCTGGCTCGGCTGACATAACATCATCCCAAACTATGCCACTGAGCTCCACAGTGGAGTCATAAGTCTTGGGAGCATTCGCCTTCACATGTATCCGAACCTTCGGAGGCAAACCCTCCATGTACAACTTCACCCTACGTTCCTCGGTAGAAACCAAGTGAGGAACAAGTCTTGCCATCTCATTGAATCGTGAGGTGTACTGCCTGTGGTTCAGACTTCCCGCCTTCAGCACCAGAAACTCCCTTTCAACCTTATCCAACTCATTCTTGGGACAGAACTGCTTAGTGACCAGTTCCTTGAGATCCTCCCAAGTCATCTTTTCCATATCCTCAGTAGTCTTGGATTGCTTGACGGTGTTCCACCAGTGAAGTGCCTCCTCAACGAAAGAGTGAGCTGCAAACTTGACAGCTTGGTCAACTCGGCACTCACTGATGGAGATAACAGCCTCCATCGCAGAAATCCAGTGGCAGGTGGCCACTGCGTCCTTCTTCCCATCAAAGGTCGGTGGGTTACATCCCTTGAAGGACTTGTAGTCACAGCCCTTCAGTTTCCCTGTCATAGAGTCGCCGCTCTTCGTCTCGATGATCACTACCTCATCTTCTTTGGTGCTTTCTTTAGTTCCTTCAGACTTGTCTTTTAGGGCATCCTTCAGTGCCTTAGCAATCATTGCTGGCATCTTTTCATCCATGATCTTGCAGACCTCATCAGAAATAGCCTTCACCACGATAGGCTCTAGAGTGAACTCGTCTTCATTCTCAGGTTGCTCGTTGTGCTCGTGGTCATCTTCGTTGACGGGTTCTTCAGCCTCGACATGTGGTTCTTCAGCTACCTGTGGTTTCTTTCGCGGTCTACCCTTTTGTCCGGCCATCTTAACTTTCTACATAATGCAACAATTGATGAGTCAGCATAGGAATCAGTTTAGCACGGAATAAGTTTTGTAAATCGTTAACGACGTTGATCAAGTGTTATTAACCATTTACCCAACTCATAGGCTCTAAACGTTTCCCATCCCATCTCTTCAATGTGCATGACACTAACTACTTTCAAAACATTACATCTAACCCTTAACTCATACATAAACATTCAACTCGTGGCATCCGTCATCCGTGGTTGGCAATCCGCATCCATTAATCCCATTCTCAGTTTAAGTCTTGGCATTTGGGATGCCAAAATCTCTCAAACTACGGCTCTGATACCAACTTGTGAGGGCCCCGAAACCGGGCACCTCACAGAGGTTGGTTTTCATCATAACACATAGTTCTTAAACTAAAAACTTTCATAATCATGCAGCGGAAATGTAAACATAGTTGATAAACAGAAATCAATAACATGTATGTATCAAAATCACATCGAATTGCCAAAACCACCGGATTGTATGACTCTATGCCCGAGCTCCATGCCTCTTCTTATCATACCTTCAACCTGACATACATGCTAAATCAAGTCAGCTTACGCTGGTGAGTTCTAGTTTTCATAAAACAACATTAAACATACTTAACATATACATCATTTCATACACATAGTCCATAACCTTAGCACATAACATCCTTACATCATCATCATCATACGTTCCACTGTTACCATTCGAACAGTGGGCTTATGCCGGCACAAGGCTCCATAACCGTTGGGCTTACATCTTCATCATCATGCTTACCCCGTAACGAGTACGGGAGCAACATCATACTTACCCCGTAACGAGTACGGGAGCAACATCATACTTACCCCGTAACGAGTACGGGAGCAACATCATACTTACCCCGTAACGAGCACGGGAGCAACATCATACTTACCCCGTAACGAGTACGGGAGCAACATCATACTTACCCCGTAACGAGTACGGGAGCAACCATACTTACCCAGTACAAATACTGGAGCAACCATACTTACCCAGTAACAAGTACTGGAGCAACATCATACTTACCCCGTAACGAGTACGGGAGCAACCATACTTACCCAGTACAAATACTGGAGCAACCATCATTCATCATGACATGATACACTAGCACCATAGCATCATTCATCATAACATCGTATCATTATCCTAATAACATAGGATTCCTCATACCGGGTATGCTAGTATCATGTCATCATAACATCCTAGTACCATGCACATGTCATGCTAGCCGCACGTCATCATATCATTCATCATGGCAACATAAACACATTTTGCTAGCATGTAATCATCATAACATCATACTTCCATCATAATGTACCTAGGATTTCATCATAACATACCTCCCTATTTATCATCATAGCATGTTATCATTTAGTTTATCATCATAACTTACTAACATGCATTCATCACTCTTAGCATACTTTCATGCAAAAATCATACTATCACCTTAACATGCATACATGATCAGGGCATAACATCATTCATTCATTATCATCATAGGCACATATCATCATAGACATGACAATAAGCATGTATGTCAGCCCAAAACATTAAGCATAAAATAGGGCGTCTAGAACTCACCTGACAGTAGACTCCTGTTAACCTTCGCCGAACTCCTTAGCTAGGGCCTTAAGGACCTATATCAGTTACATCATATCATCACATACCATCACATCACATACTTAGACTTAGAAATTATTCTAAGTCCTCATAGCCTACTAGTCCCCCTTATTGAATCCAAGTTCTCAACACTTAGCTAAGTGTTCGAAACCCTTGAAATTCATTAAGTCTTCATGTACACGAAATCCATGAGTATTCGAAACACCAGTACACGAAATACCCAAGGTACACGAACCCCCTTGTGTACACGAACATCCCTGTGTACTCGAACCCAATGGTGTACTCGAAATCACCACATACTCGAAATACTTGTACTCGAAATAATCATGTATAATTTCGAGTACCCTCTTGTGCACGATTTCGTGTACTCATCATTTCGTCATTAAACATCTCAGAAATTCATCTAAGACTTTGGGGAGCTAGTTCTAGGTTCCTTTGGTTGTCACCAACGTATTGGAACCTCAAAGTTACGAACTTTATGCATAAAGGTGTGAGCTTTATGCATAAGTTCACCCTTTGTTTAACCATCCTAACTTTTGTATAAAAATCTAACTTTCTATACAAGAATCACTTACTTGAAGGTAGCTGATCCTCCTGGTAAAATCCCGTGCGTTTCCTACTTCGTTTGGTCGATCAAAGTTTGATTCTTGAAATTCTTGGACTTAAACTTCGTGTACTCGAGAGAGAGTGTGCTCAGCCAAAGGTTCGCACATATCCCAAGGCACTACTATTTATAGGCGTGTCCCTGTACTCGAAATCTGGGAAATTTCGAGAACATGTGTACTCGAATTTGGTGTACACGAAATCTGGAATTTCGAGTACATGATTTCTAAGCTTTACTTGGTTATCTTTCCGTCCCTTTTCTAGCAAGTTAATTGTTCGTCACGCATTCGTAAGTTCGAATAACTTGTACTAGAAAATTTGGGATGTTACAAGTCTCCCCTCCTTACAATAGGTTTCGTCCCGAAACCTGCCTCGTTACACATCGAACAAATAAGGATACAACTTCCTCATCTCGTCTTCCAATTCCCACGTCGTGTCTGAACCCTTCCGATGCTTCCACTGAACTCTTACTTGACGAACCGTTTTATTCCGTAGCTGTTTTTCCTTTGTATCCACAATGGCAACTGGCTCCTCAATGTAGTTCAGTCGATCATCTACCTCAATGTCATCCAAAGGAACATGCGCCTGCTCGTCTGCCAAACACTTCCTAAGATGTGACACGTGGAAGGTAGGATGAATCCCGTTCAGCTCCTCTGGTAGGTCCAGTCGATACGCGACTTTCCCTACCCTTGCTTTTATCGGAAATGGTCCAATGTACCTCGGACTCAACTTGCCTCGCTTTCTGAATCGAATGATTCCCTTCCATGGTGATACTTTCAGCAACACTCGATCGCCAACATCAAACTCGATCGGTCTCCGGCGCTTGTCAGCGTAGGACTTTTGGCGATCTTGTACAGCCTTCATACGTGCTTTTATCACCCGTAGCTTTTCTGCCATATCAATCACAGCAGCCTTGTTTCCCATTTCTTTCTGTCCAACTTCACCCCAGCATACCGGGGTTCTACATCGTCGTCCGTACAACGCCTCATATGGGGGCATTCCGATACTCGAGTGATAGCTGTTGTTATATGAGAACTCCACCAATGGCAAGTGGTCATCCCAGCTTCCTCCAAAATCGATAATGCACGCCCTAAGCATATCCTCCAACGTTTGGATAGTCCTTTCTGACTGTCCATCAGTCTGAGGGTGATAGGCGGTACTGATATTTAACCTCGTTCCCATAGCATCATGAAACTGCTTCCAGAATCTGGAAGTAAACCTCGTATCTCGATCTGACACAATGGAGACAGGAACTCCATGTCTGGTCACAATCTCTTTTACGAACAACTCAGACAACCTTTCGGACGTATACGTTTCCCTGATAGGAAGAAAGTGTGCACTCTTCGTCAGTCGGTCCACAATCACCCATATGGTATCATGCCGCTTAGCTGTCCTCGGTAGCTTGGTGATGAAATCCATGGTGATGTGTTCCCATTTCCATTCCGGTACCTGTAGAGGTTGCACATATCCGTAGGGTTTCTGATGTTCAGCCTTCACTTGCGCACAAGTAAGACACCTGTTCACATACTGCATCACATTAAACTTCATGCCCGGCCACCAATAATCCTGTCGAAGATCTTGATACATCTTCGTCGCACCGGGGTGTACCGAGTATCGTGACTTGTGGGCTTCATCTAAAATCCTCGCTCGAATGTCCCCATTTCTGGGCACCCACATTCGACCGAATCGTAACTTTATCCCATGGTCATTGTCTTCCAAGTTCTTGACTTGTCCGAAGACGCGTTCAAAACCCACATTCTCTTCTTTCAATCCCTCCTGTTGCGCCTGTTTGAGCTCGTTCAGAAAGTCTGGCGTTATCACCAAACTATACGATTTTACTCGTATGGCAGGATGATCAGTCTTGCGACTCAGAGCATCTGCCACCACATTGGCCTTTCCCGGGTGATATAGAATATCACAGTCATAATCCTTTAACAGCTCAAGCCATCGTCTCTGCCTCATATTCAAATCCTTTTGCTCGAAGAAATACTTCAAGCTCTTGTGGTCGGTATAGATGGTACTCCTTACTCCATACAAATAGTGCCTCCATATTTTCAATGCAAACACCACTGCAGCGAGTTCAAGATCGTGGGTCGGGTAGTTAGCCTCATGAATCTTTAGCTGGCGCGAAGCATAAGCTATCACCCTTCCCCTTTGCATTAGTACACATCCCAACCCTTGTCGTGACGCATCGGCATACACAACAAGATCATCATTCCCATCCGGCAGTGCTAGAACAGGAGCTTGGGTAAGTTTCTCCTTCAGCACTGAAAACGCTTGTTCTTGGTTTGGACCCCATTCGTACTTTACGTCTTTCTTCGTGAGCTTCGTCAGTGGCGTCGCTATCCTGGAGAAGTCCTGAATGAATCTCCGATAGTAACCGGCCAAACCAAGAAAACTGCGTACTTCTGTCGGTGACTTTGGAGGACTCCATTTCATAATCGTTTCAACTTTAGCTGGATCTACCATAATGCCTTCTGGGTTCACCACGTGACCCAGAAACTGTACCTCTCGTAGCCAGAAAGCGCATTTGGAGAACTTAGCATAAAGTTCCTCTTTCCTCAGGATTTCCAATACCTCACGTACGTGACAAGCATGGTCTCCCTCGTTCTTTGAATAAATCAAAATATCGTCAATAAACACTATCACCGATCGGTCCAGCATCGGTCGACATACCCTGTTCATCAAATCCATAAATGCTGCAGGAGCATTCGTCAATCCAAACGACATAACGAGAAACTCGTAATGTCCATAGCGCGTACGGAAAGCAGTCTTTGGAATATCCTGCTCTCGAACCTTCAACTGATGGTAACCGGATCGGAGATCTATCTTCGAGAACCAGCTTGCACCTTGCAATTGATCGAACAAGTCATCAATTCTAGGTAGAGGATACCTGTTCTTTACGGTCAACTTATTCAGTTCCCTGTAGTCAATACACATACGCATACTTCCATCCTTCTTCTTAACGAACAGCACCGGTGCTCCCCACGGAGAGACACTCGGTCGTATAAAACCTTTATCAAGGAGTTCTTGTAGCTGGGTCATCATTTCCTTCATCTCTGTTGGAGCTAAACGGTAAGGTGCTTTGGCAACAGGTTGTGCCCCCGGCACTAAGTCGATCTGGAACTCAATTTCCCGTTCGGGTGGTAATCCAGGCAATTCCTCAGGGAATACATCGGGGAAGTTACACACCACGGGAACATCATCAATCGTCCTCGTATCCGTACGTTCCTCAATCGCATAGGCCAAGTAGGCTACACACCCTCGCCGCATCATAACATCAGCCTGGATCATCGAAATGATCTTTGGCGCATACATCGCTTTATCACCATAAACCGTCACGGAGCTCCCATCCATCGCACGTAAACATATCATCTTTCGTCGACATACAATGTTAGCCTCATATTTGGCTAACCAGTCCATACCCAAAACCACATCGAATCCTCCTAAGGTAATAAGAAACAATCGGACAGGGAACCTATGACCTTCTATCTCAACATAACAATCATCAATAGCCTCAGTCACCCTGGTCATCTTACCAATAGCCGTCTCTACATCAAATACCCGATCTATCTTCTTAACCTTCCCAGATAACCCATCACAGAAAGTAGAAGACACAAAACTCATACTGGCACCAGAATCAAACAATACAGAAGCAGTAATATTGTTGATAGAAAAGGTACCTGTGACCACGTCCGGGTCCACAATCGCATCATCCTTCGTCATCGTAAAGGCTCGTGCTTTAGCCTTCTGCTTCTCCTTTCCTTTCTCCTCTTTCTTACCCGAGCCCGAAGCATCGGCCCGTGGTAGCTTGCAATCCTTGGACATATGTCCTAATCCATTGCAGTTGAAGCATCGAGTAGCATTCGGGCAACTGCTAGAAAAGTGCCCCGTCTTTCCACACCTGAAACATAAATTAGTGCCCACCAGGCACTGTCCCGTGTGGCTTTTCCCACACTTGTTGCATCGGCCCATCTCCTCTCGCTTAGCCTTCTTGCTTGAGAACTTTCGTTGGTCTGTTCGACCCCTCTTAGTCCCGGAGGACTCTTTCACCTTTGCTTCTTCTTTGGCTGGCTCGGCTGACATAACATCATCCCAAACTATGCCACTGAGCTCCACAGTGGAGTCATAAGTCTTGGGAGCATTCGCCTTCACATGTATCCGAACCTTCGGAGGCAAACCCTCCATGTACAACTTCACCCTACGTTCCTCGGTAGAAACCAAGTGAGGAACAAGTCTTGCCATCTCATTGAATCGTGAGGTGTACTGCCTGTGGTTCAGACTTCCCGCCTTCACATGTTGCAAGAATTGGCAAGCCAACTGCAAGAATTGACTGATAAAGGATTCATTCACCATGGGGTGCATCAGGTTTGTCAAGAAGAAGGACGGGTCATTCCGAATGTGCATCGACTATCGCGAATTGAACAAACTCACAATTAAGAATCGATATCCACTACCGCGCATCGATGATCTTTTCGATCAACTTCAAGGCTCGGCATGGTTTTCAATGATCGATCTTAGGTCTGGATATCATCAGCTTCGCGTACATGATGATGATATATCCAAGACGACTTTCAGAACAAGATATGGCCATTATAAATTTCTGGTAATGCCTTTTGGCCTTACCAATGCACCGGCGGTTTTCATGGATCTCATGAACCGTGTTTGCAGGCCATACTTGGATAAACTTGTGATTGTATTCATTGATGATATCCTGATATACTCCAAGAGCAAAGAAGAACACGAGCAACACCTTAAGTTGGTTTTGGAGATCCTAAGAGAAGAGCGACTGTATGCCAAATTTTCTAAATGTGAATTCTGGCTTAAGGAAGTTCAATTCTTGGGACACATAGTCAATGAAAAAGGTGTTCATGTGGATCCTGCAAAGATTGATGCGGTGAAGAATTGGAGTACACCGAAGACACCAACAGAGATTCGATCGTTTCTCGGACTTGCCGGTTACTATCGGCGGTTCATCTCGAATTTCTCTAGGATTGCTATCCCTCTCACTTATTTGACTCAAAAGAATAAACCATATGAGTGGGGACCGAAGCAAGAAGAGGCATTTCAGACTCTGAAGCAGAAACTTTGTGATGCTCCTGTCTTGACACTGCCTGACGGAAGTGATGATTTCGTGGTCTATTGTGATGCATCCAACCTAGGTCTCGGTTGTGTTCTCATGCAACGGGGAAATGTTGTGGCATATGCATCTAGACAGTTGAAAATTCACGAAAAGAACTATACTACACATGACTTGGAACTTGGTGCAGTCGTGTTTGCTTTGAAGATATGGAGACATTATCTTTATGGCACAAAGTGTGTAGTCTTTACAGACCATAAAAGTCTGCAACATATTCTCAATCAGAAAGAGCTTAATATGAGACAACGGAGATGGGTCGAACTGTTGAACGATTATGACTGTGAAATTCTTTACCATCCTAGTAAGGCGAATGTCGTAGCAGATGCGCTTAGTAGCAAGAGTCAAGTTCAGATCCATAGTGTCTGAGTGCACACAAATCTCCATAATGATATTCTCACAGCCCAACAACACTCATTAGCTCAAGATAACTTGAAAAATGAGATGTCTTGCGGGGCTGAGATCTTATTGGAAACTAAGGATAATGGGTTGATGTATTACTTGGGATGATCTTAGGACGATGATTTTAGATGAAGCTCATAAGACTCGATACTCGATTCATCCGGGTGCTGACAAGACCTTCGGGCCTTGTACTGGTGGCCTGGTATGAAGAAGGATATTGTTGAATATGTGTCCAAGTGCCTTAACTGTGCCAAAGTCAAGGCAGAACACCAGCGTCCTTCGGGATTGTTAATACAGCCGGAAATACCTACGTGGAAGTGGGAGAATATCTCCATGGATTTCATTACTAAACTCCCACGAACTACGAACGGTAAGGATAGTATTTGGGTGATAGTTAAAGATTAACCAAGTCGGCTCATTTCTTACCGATACACGAGACGTACCCTGTGCGGAAGTTAGCTCGTATCTACGTCGATGAAATAGTTAGCCGGCACTGGATTCCCTTAAGCATAATATCGGATCGTGATGCTCGTTTCATGGCACGATTTTGGGAATCACTTCATGAAGCTTTTGGAACAAGATTGGATCTTAGCACCGCGTATCATCCTCAAACGGATGGACAGACGGAGCGAACGATTCAGACATTGGAAGACATGTTGAGAGCTTGTGTCATCGACTTCGGTGGCAATTGGGATAGCCATTTACCATTGGTCGAGTTCTCGTATAACAACAGTTATCATGCGAGCATTGGTATGGCGCCGTTTGAAGCTCTTTATGGCAGGAAATGTCGGTCACCTATTTGTTGGACCGAGGTCGGCGAATCGCAGATCACTGGTCCCGAGATCATTCAAGAGACGACTGACAAGATCCGCTAGATTCACGACAATGTGTTAGCTGCTCGCAGTCGACATAAGAGCTATGCAGATAAACGACGAAAACCTTTGGAGTTTAAAGTTGATGATATGGTATTACTTAAAGTATCGCCCTGGAAAGGAGTGGTACGATTTCGGGAAGAAGTGTAAGCTTGCTCCACGATATGTTGGCCCTTTTAAGATCCTTGAACGGATCGGGAAGGTAGCCTAAAAGTTGGAACTTCCTCCTGAACTTAGCAACGTACACCCAACGTTTCACGTGTCCAATTTAAGAAAGTGCTTAGCTGATCAAGGTCTTCAGGTACCACTCGATGACATTCGAGTCGATGATACCATGCATTTTGTTGAAAAACCAGTTAAGATAATGGATCGTGAAGTTAAGAAACTCAAACGCAGTAGAATTCCAATTGTCAAAGTACGTTGGGAGTCGAAGAGTGGTCCAGAATTCACCTGGGAGCGAGAAGATCAGATGAAGTTTAAGTACCCACACTTATTCACTACGGTCACTCCAAGTTGAATTTCGGGACGAAATTCCCTTAACTAGGGGAGACTGTGACATCACTGTATTTCCGGTCGTCCGTACATCCGTACGATTGTACAGTTACGACCTGGAATTTATAATTATTAATGATTGATGATTATCGCTGTATTGGTATACATACTTAGAATATATTATTAAACGCGTAAACCATGGAAAGTTTAGTTGTAACCCAACTAAACTGAACCAGTGAGTTTATCGCAACGGAATTCACGAAAGTATGGATTATTGGTTTGGAATTGGAAAGAGATTAGGAGTTGGTTATGGTTTGGTTGCTAAACATAGTCAAGCACACATGGTCATGGTTTATCGAAATAGCAGTGGGACGGTGGCTGGGGCAGTTGCGACTGACCCCTACATATGCCCTATACATATGCGTATTTCGGTCTATCATAGATGTGTCAGTGATATGTTTTAGGGGGTTTGGATTAGGAATTTATAATATTAAAATAAATAAAATAATGAAAATATTATTGGAAAGGATTACACGATGGTGAGGTTACGAACATAACTTGAACGTGAATGTTATTTCAGAATTATTAACTTTATAATGTATTCGCGTGGGTGACGATTCACACGAATATAATTATTAAGAATAATATTCTGAAACGATATTCCATAAATTGTAAATCAAATCGAAATACGATACGAGCGTCGGATTCGCAAAGGTGACGATCTTTACGAATACGTACGTAAGTAACGCGTTTCGACGAGATAATTAAATAATATGTAACGATATTAAATTAATAAATGAAAACTAAAAATATTTATTAGGAATCACAACCTAAATTAAATCCGAATAAATTGTATATTTAAATGAATAATTTAGCGAAAATAAACAAAAACTGTTTTACGAAACAACTTTATTCGAGATCGTTTTATAAAACAATATTAATTAAAATCATTTTGTGGAAACGAAACATATTTATTTAAATGACTTATGTTTTAAATATATTTTATGAGCAAAACCGCGCGTTTCTATAATTTTATCGCGAGAAAAACGAGACCGAGCACGTGGGGACTATACGCGATATAAGAAAGAAAGTTTCTTTCTTTTTCCTCATTTCCACACAAACTTTCTCTCTCTATAAACCTTACACCCATCACCTCTCTCTCTCACTACAGTCTCTCTACATCTTCCCCCTTAAATCTTCATCATTTCAAGAAAACTTGGTGCCAAATCGTTTGCAAGATCGAAGAGAACAAGAAATCACGAAGGAAGTGAGCTTTTGATCACGATTTGAGGGTAAGTTATCCATTTTACTTTTTGATTTCTACTCATAGATAGATCCGGTTGTAGATCGTTTCATTTAAACAATTTTAGTGCTTAACAACTTGATGATTGTGTTGGTATTAACATGAGAGAAGTTAGGGAGGACCTTGTAGTTTGAAAAACTTGAAAATAGGGATGAAGGGACGGCTGGTTC
The DNA here is from genome assembly GCA_009363875.1 of Mikania micrantha. Classification (NCBI taxonomy): domain Eukaryota; kingdom Viridiplantae; phylum Streptophyta; class Magnoliopsida; order Asterales; family Asteraceae; genus Mikania; species Mikania micrantha. The sequence goes on from CM018685.1 coordinate 38,779,652, forward strand.
ACGACTCAGTAGGGGCCGAACCTGTTATCAATTGAGCCGAACCCTCATTTGGGCGGGAGAAGGAGGGTGGCCGAACCCCCATGAAGCCGAACCATGCAGACCAACGAACCTCCCTAAGCCCACGAACCCTCCTCGAGCTACGAACCTAGGACGAACCTGTGACCAGCTTGCCACGAGCCTATGACCAGCCTGCAACGAACCTGTTCTAGCTGGGAGTTAGGTGGGCCGAACCCTGGCCTCACGAACCATCACGGGCGGGAACAAGGGGTGGCCGAACCTCATGGTTGGCCGAACCTTAGGGCTAGGCGAACCTACCCCCCCAAAGAACCCTCTGCTGAACCACGAACTTAGGTACATGCCCACGAACCTTCAGGGTTAGCCGAACCTACCTGAGCCACAGCAGGTGCCGAACCCTCGGTCTACAGATCATCACGTGGGCCGAACCTTGGACCTAGTAGTAGCCGAGCCTTGGAAAAACCATTGGGGCGAAACTGGTTAAGTTTAAGCCGAACCTATCCCTTTTTTAGGAAGGTTCGCTGCCCCATGGTTTACAAAAACCTAACTGACGAATTGAGATTAATGGAGGACTAAGAATCATGAGAATTAATGTGAAATCATGTATGCATGGGTGATTATATTAACCACCACCTTTTCTCTCATTAATTATGGATTATCTCTAATTATCATATACCCGTGTGACATTGTCATTGACTCCGGTCATTAACAATGATTACATGTATTGCCACTTAGATTATCACAACTCTATGAATCATTGTCTTTGACATCAGTCAATTACATTGATTTCATGTATTGTCACGTGGGTTGCTTCCACTCCATGGATTATGTCTTTAACTTATGTTAATTACATAAATTCCATGTATTGTCACATATACTCTTTGAGAATATTGATGTTTGAGATGTGTTGAATGGTTATGTGGTTGATTATCTATGATTATCTATGATTATCTATGATTATCTATGATTGCCTATGATTATATGAGATATGTGATAATGTGTTTGTGTTTTGTGTGTTTGGGTTATGGAATGGACTATCTCACAGGTACTCATGTGGATTTTCTCAGAAAAACTTTAAACTTTTATACTCATTTCATAAAACATTTTTAAACATAAAAACTGATGATTACTCACCAACTACTTCGTAGTTGACACTTGATTTTTAAATGTTTCAGGTAATGAAGCCAAGTAGGTTGAGGAAGATGAACTCACATTTTTGGACATCATCATATAGGATCTTGGACTTAGCTAGTTAACTGAAATTCTGGCGAATTGAATTTAGTTAGATAGCTAATTCTCTTTTGTAATTGATGTAACTAATTCATGATAGACATGATTTTTGTGTATTAATTTGGTTGATTGAATAATATGTGATGATAGATGTGTCAGTGATATGTTTTAGTGATATGTCCTATACATATGCGTATTTCGGTCTATCATAGATGTGTCAGTGATATGTTTTAGTGGGTTTTGGATTAGGAATTTATAATATTAAAATAAATAAAATAATGAAAATATTATTGGAAAGGATTACGCGATGGTGAGGTTACGAACATAACTTGAACGCGAATGTTATTTCAGAATTATTAACTTTATAATGTATTCGCGTGGGTGACGATTCACACGAATATAATTATTAAGAATAATATTCTGAAACGATATTCCATAAATTGTAAATTAAATCGAAATACGATACGAGCGTCGGATTCGTAAAGGTGACGATCTTTACGAATACGTACGTAAGTAACGCGTTTCGACGAGATAATTAAATAATATCTAACGATATTAAATTAATAAATGAAAACTAAAAATATTTATTAGGAATCACAACCTAAATTAAATCCGAATAAATTGTATATTTAAATGAATAATTTAGCGAAAATAAACGAAAACTGTTTTACGAAACAACTTTATTCGAGATCGTTTTATAAAACAATATTAATTAAAATCATTTTGTGGCAACGAAACATATTAATTTAAATGACTTATGTTTTAAATATATTTTATGAGCAAAACCGCGCGTTTCTATAATTTTATCGCGATAAAAACGAGACCGAGCACGTGGGGACTATACGCGATATAAGAAAGAAAGTTTCTTTCTTTTTCCTCATTTCCACACAAACTTTCTCTCTCTCTAAACCTTACTCCCGTCACCTCTCTCTCTCACTACATTCTCTCTACATCTTCCCCCTTAAATCTTCATCATTTCAAGAAAACATGGTGCCAAATCGTTTGCAAGATCGAAGAGAACAAGAAATCACGAAGGAAGTGAGCTTTTGATCACGATTTGAGGGTAAGTTATCCATTTTACTTTTTGAATTCTACTCATAGATAGATCCGGTTGTAGATCGTTTCATTTAAACAATTTTAGTGCTTAACAACTTGATAAATTAAATTCAAGGTGGTTAAAGTAATCAAATAAGCATGCATGTAAAAGTGTGGGTATAATTTAGATTATCACTTTTACGTATACAAAGTTATAAGGATATACATGAGAGCTAAAGGCTTGACTCTCATTATGAGATAATATAGAGGACTAACAAGTTAACATTGTAAATTAATAATGGTTATTGATAAAATCCTTAGAGTATCATTTGATCTTAGGCAAAATAAACTAAGCTTATGAAATACTTACGAGTCAAAGTAAACACATACGGTTGTCGAATTAAATTAAGACAAGTATACTTATGAACACGAATACTTATTAACTACAGATTGTTGGATTGATTGATTCCTCTTACGCGAGCGCGCATACTACAAAATACTGATTCTAAGGACTCAGGTGAGTTCTCATAACCTCCCTTTTTAAACTGTTTTGTTTTAAAACTCGGAGGTGAAACATGTATACCAATTTTAAATATTATTTTGATAACACATGGATGATACCTGTTTATCAATATGATATTCATATTATGGGATTATCATTAATTATGGATTATCTCTGATTATCATATACCCATGTGACATTGTCATTGACTCCGGTCATTAACAATGATTACATGTATTGCCACTTGGATTATCACAACTCTATGAATCATTGTCTTTGACATCGGTCAATTACATTGATTTCATGTATTGTCACGTGGGTTGCTTCCACTCCATGGATTATGTCTTTAACTTATGTTAATTACATAAATTCCATGTATTGTCACATATACTCTTTGAGAATATTGATGTTTGAGATGTGTTGAATGGTTATGTGGTTGATTATCTATGATTATCTATGATATCTATGATTATCTATGATTGCCTATGATTATATGAGATATGTGATAATGTGTTTGTGTTTTGTGTGTTTGGGTTATGGAATGGACTATCTCACAGGTACTCATGTGGATTTTCTCAGAAAAACTTTAAACTTTTATACTCATTTCATAAAACATTTTTAAACATAAAAACTGATGATTACTCACCAACTACTTCGTAGTTGACACTTGATTTTTAAATGTTTCAGGTAATGAAGCCAAGTAGGTTGAGGAAGATGAACTCACATTTTTGGACATCATCATATAGGATCTTGGACTTAGCTAATTAACTGAAATTCTGGCGAATTGAATTTAGTTAGATAGCTAATTCTCTTTTGTAATTGATGTAACTAATTCATGATAGACATGATTTTTGTGTATTAATTTGGTTGATTGAATGATATGTGATGATTTAATTTAGATGCCCACGAGCTTTTGAACAATCTACACATCCCTCGTGGCATCCTGACGTTTCCGCCATCGGTCGGGGTGTTACAGTAAACCCATCTACTAATCATGTGTACAAAATATCTCATGTGTAGTTAAGATACTCATGTGTAAACATAGTACACATCTAGGTGTTTCAAGTTTCTGGAATAGATACATTGTTAGAGATTTGTTTATGTATATATATGTCTGTGTATTGGTGATCAAACATATAATATAATAGATTGGATTATCTGGCCGGGTTCTTTTTAATTCAAGATTTGTGTTTATGTGGCAGTTGAATGTTAAGTCTTTATAATTGAGGGGCATTACTATGTTCAGTAAATAACTAGTAATGGTTTATAAAATATAGGAAAAACAAAGACAACTACAAATGATGAGATAATAAATGCTTCAATACCAAGTTTTAGTCTAGGTCTTTCCCAAGAAACACTTGAAAAAGGTATGCATAAATTTATGACTTTCAATATGAACTTACAAATCAATTGTATCCTTTATATATGTGGCTACAAATCAGTAGTTTGTTGTTAATTTTAACGAAATACAGGAAAAACCAAGGCTGATAAAATTGACGAGATGATAAATGCATCAATACCAAGCTTTAGTTTGGGTCTTACCCAAGAAACACAAGACAAATGTATGCATCTTTCTTTACATGTTTATTACATGTTTAAATGTGTCTTTACATATGTAGTTGCAACTCACTTGTTTTGATATTATTAATTGTAAGTAAATATAGGAAAAACCAAGACACTTAAAAGTGATGACTTGATAGATGCCTCAATACCAAGGTTTAGCCTGGGTTTTACCCAAGAAACCCTAAAAAAAGGTATGTGAAATTTATTTATTTGGATATCAAGTGAAAACTTTAAACATATGTGTACATAACACCTGAATATGATAATCTTCCATTTTAACATGAGAAGTGTTACACACTCTGCGCATGTGTACATTTATTTCAGCCTAACAATAAATTAACATGTTTTGATTATTCCTAAAATACATGTGCAGCTCATGGTGATGATGAGGATTTAATCACAGGAAATGATCAGGAAAAAACACACAAAATGTGTGAAAAAGGTACGCGTCCATTATATAGATACGAAGTTTGTCAATATACATGTGTAGTTGTGTTACGAATGTGTATGTTTATGCATATGTGTAGTTATAGTTCTATCATGAAATTGGATTTACTTAGTCTGGTTATATGAGGAATGTGTACATGATACAAGTGGCATGTGTATAATGCAAATGAAAACATGTGTATATTTATACACATGTGTACTCACAACTCATTTCCAGCATCACCATATACATGTGTTTAGTTTAATATTGGTTTGATTAATTTAAGGTTTTATTAGGGTTTAGTAATTATTAGTTTTAGATTTGATTGGTTTAAGGTTATTAGTTTAATATTAGTTTGATTAGTTTAAGGTTTTATTAGGGTATAGTAATTATTAGTTTTAGATTTGATTGGTTTAAGGTTATTAGTTTAATATTAGTTTGATTAGTTTAAGGTTTTATTAGGGTTTAATAATTATTAGTTTTAGGTTTGATTAGTTTAATGTTTTATTAAGGTTTTATTAATTAAACTTTAAGGTTCAAAACGTATAATAGAAAAAACGGTTCAAAACAGTCAAACGGAATAACGGATAAAAGAAAAACGAAAAAAAAAGTATAAAAACCGGTTTTTGAACCGGTTTGGCTGGTCAACCGGTCCGATTATTACCCGGTTCGGTTCCATCGGTTAGAATATATAGGTTAAAAAAACCGGTAAACCCTAAATACCGGTTAACTGGTTCGGGTAATTTAAAAACCGGTTACGACCGGTTAACCGATTTGTGAATCTCTACTAAGATGCATGTGTTAAGTGTATTGCTTGCATTGCAGGCAGTCTTTATAATGACATTTCGTAACACATATGAAACACACAAATATAAATGAGAAATGTGAAAAGTGTATATGAGACTGTTAAGCACCTAATTTAAGTGCAAAACCCATCAAAATAACGTAGTTTTGATTAAATTGATAATCTTTAAAATTAATGATGTGAAAATATGAAAGAAAAAAGGTTAAAATTTATTATTAATGAGATTTATCTTGATTTTTACGTTCAAAATATATGGAGTTAAAATAGGAAAGAAAATAATGTTTTTTTAATAAGGTTTAATTAAAAATACGTCGTTTTGAAGTGTATACACCTAAGTTTAGAGTTTAACAACTTTATATTCACTTTTCCTATTAGAAATATCTCGAGTGTAACATTTCTGTACTTTCAGTTGTCCGTACGTCCGTACATCCGTACGATTGTACTGTTACGACTGGAGATTTATTTATTATGAATGATTATGAAATTATTGATTGACATTACTGATATTATCACTGTTACTGGTATACATGATTATAATTTATTATACGCGTAAACCACGGGAAGTTTAGTTGTAATTCAACTAAACAGACCCGTAGTGTTTATCGCGGTTACTTATCACTGATAATGATGGATTATTGGTCTGAGAATGGATTGAGATGGAATTGGGAGTTTGTTTGAGTCTGGTTACTAAACGTAGTCAAGGACCCATGGTCATGGTTTATCGAAATAGCGGTGGGACGGTGGCTAGGGCAGTTGCGACTGACCCTTACATATGCCCTATATATATGCATATTTCGGTCTATCATGGATGTGTCAGTGACTAGGGTTTAGTGGGTTTTTGGTTTGGGGAAATGATAATATTAAAGTTATTAAATAATGGGAATTAATTACGCGAAGTGAGGTTACGAACGCTATTTAATCGCGAATATTAATTTAGAAATATTAACTTAATAATGTATTCGCGCGGGTGACGATTCACGTGAATATAATTATTAGGAATAATATTCTAAAACAATATTCCATAAATCATAGATCAAATCGAAATGCGATACGAGCATCGGATTCGCAAAGGTGACGATCTTTACGAATACGTACGCGAGTAACGCGTTTCGACGAGATAAGTAAATAATATTTAGCGATATTAAATTAATGATTGTGAACTGAAAACGTTTATTAGGAATCACAACGTAAAGCAAAACCGAGTAAATCAGTTATTTAAAATAATTAATTTTGTAAAAATAAAATGAAATCGTTTTACGAAATGAAATTATTTAAATCATTTTAATTAATGAAATTCAATTATTTATTCATGTTATGTTTAAATATGTTTTCGTTAAAAACCGAGCATAACCGATCATTTATTATATTTTTTTATATTTTATCGCGATAAAAACGAGACCGGTCACGGGGCAATAATACGCGTTATAAGGAAGAAGATCACCATCTTCTTCCTCATTTTTACACACACACTCTCTCACTAAAACCCTAAACCCGTCACCACCTTCTCTCTCTACCTTCTCTCTACCATAACTCACTCAAAACTCAACCAAATCACCTCATTCTTGCGCCAAATCGAAGATCTCGACATCCTCTACACGAAAGTACAAAGGATCGGTCCTATCTCCACCTCAAACTCTCGAAATCTTAGTGAGAAGGTACGTTTTTTTAGGGTTTTCTACAACCCGACAAAACCGAACTTTAACCGGTTCAAAACATCACTTTTTCGACCCATACACCTTCTAGATGAGTTTACTCACCTAAACCCACTCAAAACGACTATATATACGACTATACCTCGAAATCATCTTCTCCCATGGCTGAAAACCCGTTCGGGCGAATGGCCCATGAGTATGAGCCATTCGGCGAATGAGTGGAGAATGAGTGGAGTATGAGCTCATTCGGGAGAATGAGTGGAGTATGAGCTCATTCGGGAGAATGAGTGGAGTATGAGCTCATTCGGGAGAATGAGTGGAGTATGAGCTCATTCGGGAGAATGAGTGGAGTATGAGCTCATTCGGGAGAATGAGTGGAGTATGAGCTCATTCGGGAGAATGAGTGGAGTATGAGCTCATTCGGGAGAATGAGTGGAGAATGACTCTCATTCGGGACTCATTCGGAGAATGACTCTCATTCGGGACTCATTCGGAGAATGACTCTCATTCGGGACTCATTCGGGAGAATGACTCATTCGGGTGAAAACTCATTAGCATGAGCCATTTTTATGAAAATCACAAGAATGAGCCATTTTCACTACACCAACTCAATTAACAACTTAGATTTCAAAATGAACAATCAAATAAGGGATCATAACTTTAGATAACATTTAATCAAACACAGGACTGTGAATACAACATCAGTACCACAACGGTGAGCGCGCATAATACGAGAACACAGATACTAAGGACTTCAGGTGAGTTCTCATAACCTCCCTTTCTTTAAACTGTTTTTGGTTTTAAAACCCGGAGGTGAAACATGTATACCAAATTAAATATTATTTTGATAACTCAAGGTTAATACCTGTTTATCAATATGATTCTCACAATATTGAATTATCATTAATTATGGATTATCACTGATTAATATTTTATAACCGTGTAAACATTGTTATTGACTTTGGTCAATAACAAAGATTACATGTATTGTCACAAACTCCGAGAGTCATCGCTCTTAACTCCGGTTAATTGCTTTGACATCATGTATTGTCACGAGGATTGTTTCCACTCTGTGAAGCATTGCCTTTGACTTCGGTTAAATGCTTTGACTTCATGTATTGTCACGTGGTTAGCGACCACTCCATGAATCATGTATTTAACTTATGTTAATTACATAATGATCATGTATAGTCACGAACATTATTTGAGAATATGGTTGATGAGATTGGTTGATTAGTTTGTGGATTGATTATCTATATTTGATTATGATTATTTGTGATTGGCTATGATTGATTTGGTTATGTGGTTATGTGATTGTGTATGTGTTTGGCTGTTGAATTGATGGATGTGTGTTGGATTATCTCATACAGGTATTCATATGGATTTTCTCAAGAAGATCATAAGTTTTATACTCGTTTTAAACAAAGCATTTTATAAAACCATTTTAAGCATAAACTTTCAAACTCATTTTACTAAAACATTTTTAAATATAAAAACTTATGATTACTCACCAACTACTTTTGTAGTTGACACTTGATTTCTTACATGTTTCAGGTGATGGAGACAAGTAGGAATGAAGAGAGGATCTCTTCTATTTTGGACATCATCATATAGGATCTTGGACTTAGTTAATTAACTAAATTTCTGGCGATTAGAGTTTAGTTAGTTTAACTAATTCTTTTGTGTAACTAATGTACTTGATTCATGATGAACATGATTTTTGTGTAATTATTTTGGTTGATTAAATGATATATGATGATTTGATTTAGATGCCCACGAGCTTTTGAACAATCTACACATCCCTCGTGGCATCCCGATGATTCCGCCGTCGGTCGGGGTGTTACAGATTGGTATCAGAGCCCGGGTTATAGGGAATTAGGTTACTAGAAATGGTTGACCTAGTCTATAACCGTAGGATACCCTAGTATGAATAAATTCATACACTAGTTAGTATATTCAGGATTTCATGCTTATGTGTTTATTACATGTTATATGAACTCCTGTTATACATCTGATATATATATGCTGCTTATTAATTTCTTGCTTACGTGTGCCCTAATGATTCGATAAGGACATGCACGTGGTGTATCGTAAAGGTGGTGGGACGTTGGCTAGGGCAGTTGCGACTGACCCTTACATATGCCCTATATATATACCATTTACGGTACATTGGGTGGATGTCAGTATTGAAGAATGTGGGAACTACCCGTTTGGGAAATTATCTGTTTAGGAAATTAACTGCTTAGGAATTTTCTGTTTTAGGAAAATTATCTGTTTGATCTATAAACTCCAGACAAGGACACACTCGTGGTATACTACAAAGGTGGTGGGACGGTGGCTGGGGCAGTTGCGACTGACCCCTACATATGCCCTATACATATACCATTTGTAGTATATTGGGGGTCTGTCAGTGTCAGGAACATAGGATATTATTAGGACCTTACTAGGAGTGGTTGAGAGGATATGATTGTGGACTGTTGATGATATGTTTGATGGATTGACTGGGAATGGTTCATGGATGATTATACTTGATAAATATTTATAAACTCACCTATGAAACACACAGATTGGACACGTAGGGTGCATAGGATTAACGAACGATAATGAGTGATTAGTGATGCGATATGGACTTGGGAGATGATATAGACACTTGATGATAATATAAACGCATAGTTATGATACTAACACTTAGTGATGGTATTGACACTGGATGAGATGAAACTATAGGGAAGATATGAACACCTAGTGACAATAAGAGCACTTCGTGATGATATGAACCCTTAATGATGATTATTGACATTGGAATTGATATGGATTTTAGTGAACTTAGACAGTTGGGGGAAACTTAATGTCAGGTGAACTTAGACATTAGGTGAACTTAGAAATAGGCAAGCCTACATGTCAGGTGAACTTAGACATTAGGTAAACCTAATTGTCCAAGGGAACTAGAGATCACTTCACTCAAAATTATCCTACTAAGGATAAGGTTTGTGAAGTGAGAATTATGGTGAAATACATGACACACTCTACACACTAGCAATGGCATAATCGTGGTGCAATGGAACGGTGGTGGGACGGTGTAGGGGAGATTGCGATCTACCTCTGCATATGCCCTATATATAAGCTTGTTGCATTGCATTGGGAGGTTGTCAGTGTTAGTATAGAGTGAGGAATGTATAGGACCTAGGAATAGTTAGCTAACACTAGTTATGACCAACTAGGACACTTAGAATAATACTAGGCAAATCTATAAACATTATGAGTTTAAATAACAGATAGGAAATAAATATAGTTCCTATATGTAATCCTAACTGTTTAAAATAAACTCAATTGACCATTGTTTGTATGATTTACGTTGTAAACGGTAGTAACATGTTTCTAATTTCTCAGAAACATGCCGCCTCGCCGTCACAACGAAGATGACTCAAACAGTGGGGATGCTAACAACGGTAATGCCAACTCCGGCATACAAGAGTTAGCCACACTTATTTCTGGATTGGTGAGCCAATTGACTCAGGCTAACCAGAATATCAACCAGAACAGAGGTGGTGCAAACCCTCCAACTTGCACATTCAAACACTTCAATTCCTGCAATCCTCTGAAATTTACGGGTGCTGAATCAGCCACTGGTCTGCTGCAGTGGTTTGAGAGTATGGAGAACACCTTCATCAACAGCGAATGCCCTGAGAATCTGAAAGTTCGCTATGCCACCAGTGTTTTCCAAAAGAGAGCACTGACTTGGTGGAATGGGGAAAAGCGAACTAGGGGAGTAGATGCTGCCTTAGCACTGACATGGACAGAGGTCAAGACTCTGATGACCTCTGAATTCTGTCCTAGAAGCGAAATGAGGAAGCTTGAGACTGAGTTCTGGGAACTCAAGCAAGATAGCGGAGAGAATGTCATCTACAATACTCAGTTTCATGAGTATAGTTTACTGGTGCCTCATATGGTGACACCCTTGGAAAGGGCGATTGAGAAGTATATCGGCGGGCTGCCGGTGCAGATTCAGGATACAGTCTATGGGAGCAATCCCAAAACACTTGAGGCTGCAATCCGATTATCTGCAACTCTTACTGATAATCACGTGAGGAATGGAACTCTTACCCGGAAGGGGTATAAGAAGACTGACACCAAGACTGCTGCAAAGGAAGTCAAAACTGAAGTCAAGTCTGAAGCTGCTAGCTCGTCCAAAAGCAGCAACAAGAAGAGAAAGAATAGGAATTTCATGGTAACTGTACCTGCTGCGAAGTTTGCGCAGCAATCATCAAACAATTCTGCTGCAAGAAGTTACACTGGGAACACTCCCCAATGTAACACTTGCAGATATCATCATGCCCCTAACTTGCCGTGTCGCGTTTGCAACAACTGTGGCAAGTTCGGGCACTATGCAAACGTTTGTCGGAGTGCACCGCAAGCACAAAGGATGCAACAAGCACCGCTTGCACTACCAGCTCCTCAAACTCAACCTATTCCGGCTGTACCCATTCGCCAAGTACCTCAAGCACAGGCAAGAGCCTGTTATGAATGTGGTGAAGTGGGTCACTTCAGAAATCAGTGCCCAAAGTTGACTGGAAATAATCAGAGGGTGGCAAGAGGCCGGGCTTTTCAACTGAATGCTCCAGCTGCTCAAGCCAACCAGGATGTGGTCAACGGTACATTTCTGATCAACAACTCTTATGCATCTGTCTTATTTGATTCTGGTGCTGATAGGAGTTTTGTTTCATATGATTTCGAATGCTTGCTTGGTAGAACACGTACATATTTAGATAAACCGTTTAACGTGGAAGTGGCTGACGGAAACACTATTGATATTGACACTATTATCATTGGATGTACTGTGAACTTAAATGATCACGTTTTTCCAATTGACCTTATACCTATGCATCTTGGTAGCTTTGATGTTATCATAGGCATGGATTGGTTAGCCACTCACAAAGCGGAGATTGTATGCCATGAGAAATATATACGTATTCCCTTACCTTCGGGTGAAACTTTGAGAATATTTGGAGAAACTGCTAGTAAAGGTCTTAAGCTAATGTCTTGCACTAAAGCACACAAGTACCTTAGGAAGAAATGTATAGCATTCTTAGCTCATATTGTGGAGAAGAAAGAGAAAGGAAAGAAGATTGAAGATGTTCCAGTGATACGAGATTTTCCAGAAGTCTTCCCAGACGATTTACCGGGTCTTCCACCAGAACGTCAAGTTGAGTTCCGAATCGACTTAGTACCTGGTGCGAACCCAGTCGCCAAAGCTCCCTACAGACTTGCGCCCTCAGAGTTGCAAGAATTGGCGAGTCAACTGCAAGAACTTACCGATAAAGGGTTCATTCGCCCGAGCCATTCACCATGGGGTGCACCGGTCTTGTTTGTCAAGAAAAAGGACGGGTCATTCCGAATGTGTATCGATTACCGCGAATTGAACAAACTCACAATTAAGAATCGATATCCACTGCCGCGCATCGATGATCTCTTCGATCAGCTTCAAGGCTCGGCATGGTTTTCAAAGATCGATTGAGGTCTGGATATCATCAGCTTCGCGTGCATGAGGATGATATTCCCAAGACTGCTTTCAGAACAAGATACGGCCACTATGAATTTCTGGTAATGCCTTTCGGTCTTACCAATGCACCTGCGGTTTTCATGGATCTCATGAACCGTGTTTGCAGGCCATACTTGGATAAATTTGTGATTGTATTCATTGATGATATTTTGATTTACTCAAAGACTAAGGAAGAACACGAGAAACACCTTAAGTTGGTTTTGGAGATCCTAAGAGAGGAGCGACTGTATGCCAAATTCTCTAAATGTGAATTCTGGCTTAAGGAAGTTCAATTCTTGGGGCACATAGTCAACGAGTATGGTGTACACGTAGATCCTGCAAAGATTGATGCTGTGAAGAATTGGAGTACACCGAAGACACCGACGGAGATTCGATCGTTTCTTGGACTTGCCGGTTATTATCGGCGGTTCATATCGAACTTCTCCAGGATTGCTGTCCCTCTCACTGCTTTGACTCAGAAGAATAGGCCATATGAGTGGGGACCAAAGCAAGAAGAGGCATTTCAGACCTTGAAGCAGAAACTTTGTGATGCTCCTGTTTTGACACTGCCTGATGGAAATGATGATTTTGTGGTTTATTGTGATGCATCCAACTTAGGTCTCGGTTGTGTTCTCATGCAACGGGGAAAGGTTGTGGCTTATGCATCAAGACAATTGAAGATTCACGAAAAGAACTACACCACACACGACTTGGAACTTGGCGCAGTCGTGTTTGCTTTGAAGATATGGAGACACTATCTTTATGGCACTAAGTGTGTAGTGTTCACTGATCATAAAAGCTTGCAACATATTCTCAATCAGAAAGAGCTCAACATGAGACAACGGAGATGGGTTGAACTGTTGAATGATTATGACTGTGAAATTCGCTACCATCCTGGTAAAGCGAATGTAGTAGCAGATGCGCTTAGTCGCAAAAGTCAAGTTCAGATCCATAGTGTCCGAGTGCACACTAACCTCCGTAATGATGTTCTCACAGCCCAACAACTCTCATTAGCTCAGGATAACTTGAAAAATGAGATGTCTTGCGGGGCTGAAATCTTATTGGAAACTAAAGATGATGGATTAATGTATTATTTGAATCGGTTGTGGATACCGAACAGGGGTGATCTGAGGATGCTGATTATGGATGAAGCTCATAAATCTCGTTACTCAATCCATCCGGGCTCTGATAAGATGTATCAAGACCTTAGGGGCTTGTACTGGTGGCCTGGAATGAAGAAGGATATTGCTGAGTATGTGTCTAAGTGCCTGAACTGCGCCAAAGTCAAGGCAGAACATCAGCGACCTTCAGGATTGTTATTACAACCAGAGATACCGATGTGGAAGTGGGAGAATATATCCATGGATTTCATTACTAAACTCCCACGGACCGCAAATGGTAAAGATAGTATCTGGGTAATTGTTGACAGATTGACCAAGTCGGCTCATTTCTTACCGATACGCGAAACTTACCCTGTGCGGAAGTTAGCTCGTATCTACATTGATGAGATCATTAGTCGACATGGTATTCCCTTAAGCATAATATCGGACCGTGATGCTCGTTTCACGGCACGATTTGGGAATCACTTCACGAAGCATTTGGAACAAGACTGGATCTTAGCACTGCTTATCATCCTCAAACGGATGGTCAAACGGAGCGAACGATTCAAACATTAGAAGACATGTTGAGAGCTTGTGTCATCGATTTCGGTGGCAATTGGGATAGCCATCTACCATTGGTTGAGTTCTCGTATAACAACAGTTATCACGCGAGCATTGGTATGGCGCCGTTTGAAGCTCTTTATGGCAGGAAATGTCGGTCACCTATTTGTTGGACCGAAGTCGGCGATTCGCAGATCACTGGTCCCGAGATTATTCAGGAAACGACTGACAAGATCCGCCAGATTCGCGACAATCTGTTAGCTGCTCGCAGTCGACAGAAGAGCTACGCGGATAAACGAAGAAAACCTTTGGATTTGAAGTGGGGATATGGTATTACTTAAAGTGTCGCCTTGGAAGGGCGTTGTTCGATTCGGCAAGAAGGGGAAGCTTGCTCCACGTTATGTTGGCCCTTTAAGATCCTTGAACGGATCGGAAAGGTTGCCTACAAATTGGAACTTCCTCCTGAACTTAGTAATGTGCATCCGACGTTTCACGTGTCCAATCTAAGAAAGTGCTTAGCTGATCAGGATCTTCAGGTACCACTCGATGACATCCGCATCGATGATACCATGCACTTTGTTGAAAAACCAGTGGAGATAATGGATCGGGAGATTAAACAGCTCAAACGCAGTAGAATTCCAATTGTCAAAGTACGTTGGGAATCGAAGCGTGGTCCAGAATTCACATGGGAGCGGGAAGATCAGATGAAGCTTAAGTACCCACATTTATTTACTACGGTCACTCCAAGTTGAATTTCGGGACGAAATTCCTTTAACTAGGGGAGACTGTAACATTTCTGTACTTTCAGTTGTCCGTACGTCCGTACATCCGTACGATTGTACTGTTACGACTGGAGATTTATTTATTATGAATGATTATGAAATTATTGATTGACATTACTGATATTATCACTGTTACTGGTATACATGATTATAATTTATTATACGCGTAAACCACGGGAAGTTTAGTTGTAATTCAACTAAACAGACCCGTAGTGTTTATCGCGGTTACTTATCACTGATAATGATGGATTATTGGTCTGAGAATGGATTGAGATGGAATTGGGAGTTTGTTTGAGTCTGGTTACTAAACGTAGTCAAGGACCCATGGTCATGGTTATCGAAATAGGGTGGGACGGTGGCTAGGGCAGTTGCGACTGACCCTTACATATGCCCTATATATATGCATATTTCGGTCTATCATGGATGTGTCAGTGACTAGGGTTTAGTGGGTTTTGGTTTGGGGAAATGATAATATTAAAGTTATTAAATAATGGGAATTAATTACGCGAAGTGAGGTTACGAACGCTATTTAATCGCGAATATTAATTTAGAAATATTAACTTAATAATGTATTCGCGCGGTGACGATTCACGCGAATATAATTATTAGGAATAATATTCTAAAACAATATTCCATAAATCATAGATCAAATCGAAATGCGATACGAGCATCGGATTCGCAAAGGTGACGATCTTTACGAATACGTACGCGAGTAACGCGCGTTTCGACGAGATAAGTAAATAATATTTAGCGATATTAAATTAATGATTGTGAACTGAAAACGTTTATTAGGAATCACAACGTAAAGCAAAAACGAGTAAATCAGTTATTTAAAAAATAATTTTGTAAAAATAAAATGAAATCGTTTTACGAAATGAAATTATTTAAATCATTTTAATTAATGAAATTCAATTATTTATTCATGTTATGTTTAAATATGTTTCGTTAAAAACCGAGCATAACCGATCATTTATTATATTTTTTTATATTTTATCGCGATAAAAACGAGACCGGTCACGGGGCAATAATACGCGTTATAAGGAAGAAGATCACCATCTTCTTCCTCATTTTTACACACACACTCTCTCACTAAAACCCTAAACCCGTCACCACTTCTCTCTCTACCTTCTCTCTACCATAACTCACTCAAAACTCAACCAAATCACCTCATTCTTGCGCCAAATCGAAGATCTCGACATCCTCTACACGAAAGTACAAAGGATCGGTCCTATCTCCACCTCAAACTCTCGAAATCTTAGTGAGAAGGTACGTTTTTTTAGGGTTTTCTACAAACCCGACAAAACCGAACTTTAACCGGTTCAAAACATCACTTTTTCGACCCATACACCTTCTAAATGAGTTTACTCACCTAAACCCACTCAAAACGACTATATATACGACTATACCTCGAAATCATCTTCTCCCATGGCTGAAAACCGTTCGGGCGAATGGCCCATGAGTATGAGCCATTCGGCGAATGAGTGGAGAATGAGTGGAGTATGAGCTCATTCGGGAGAATGAGTGGAGTATGAGCTCATTCGGGAGGGAATGAGTGGAGTATGAGCTCATTCGGGAGAATGAGTGGAGTATGAGCTCATTCGGGAGAATGAGTGAGTATGAGCTCATTCG